>JARHVA010001610.1:1890000-2177500 GCA_037957365.1 Torreya grandis
CCCTAAAACTTATAGATCATGTTACAATGATATAAAAGGGGGTAGTACTATAATGGGATCTTTATTTACACAATTTTTATTAATTTTAGGCCTTTTAAAAACCTAATGCAATTCCAAGGATTTTATAGGTGTATTTGAAATTGATAACCTTGTATGATGAACATCATTGATAAGTTATATAGTACAATGACACTTTTATTTTATGAATTTGGGATTGTAAAAAAGTGTTGTATCTTATAATTTTAGGAGTAATAAAAAAATTCTTATTTTTTATTACTCGTCCCTAACATTCAAATGACAATAATAACCTAATTGCTTATCTCAAGCATCCCAAGTACAATAAGGCTAGATTACCTATCCTAACCTATACTCAGGCTTCCATGGATGTGATATACTTACGTAGGGTAAGGACACCTAGGGGGTCATATTAGGAAGGTGAGTGCCTTAATATAGGTTGAGACATATCCATATGAACCCACATATAGATATGCCCTAAGTTGGATGCAAAATTAATATGGTAACATTCTTACCCATCGGTCTTTCTATAGGTAATTTACGTAGTTAAGGATTTCTCATACATGTGTTTTTTTTTATGGGATATAGGCTCAATAAAACTAAGTAACAAGTGGCTATACATAGCATAACATGATGTACTGGGTCTTACTCATAACTCTATTTTGTAACTCGAAAGTAACCATACTCAATAGTTTATTTGGGGGGTTATTTTGCTTGGTATCATAGCCTATGTTAAAGTTATCAAATTATAAACATATATCTAAATAAGACTTCGTAAGAGTTTATCCATAATAAATGCTACCTAAGAGACTATTTTGTGACTTCTTAGGAAAATGATTAAAACCAGAGCTAGCAATAATCAGGTTGACAATGACCAAGGTATTGATAGATAGGTATTGGGAGGTGTAGGTTGAGGTAGGGGTATAAGCAAAGGTAGGGGCCATGCTACCCAAAACATGAATTAAACTAGAAATGAACCTATCCTAAAAAATGGAAATGATAATATTGAATCACCTAATAATAATATAGTTGGGTACAACCCAACTAATAAGCAAGAAGAAGTCCTTCATGGAATATTGACAGATATGAATGCCATTCAGGGCCAAGATTGAAAATTAAGGTGCAAATTATATAATCTTGAGGGTGCTTACCAAGAAAAAATTCCTCGATTATAAGTTAGACAAGTAGAGGTGCAAGAACTCTAGGAAGTACCCATAATAATAGTATATCTAATCAATAACGATCTTACAAAGCTTCCCCCACCTAAATTTTTAGGTGAGGAATCAAGAGATGTAGCTAATGCATGGCTTGTAAAACTACAAAAATATTTTAACCTTCATGACATGCCATTTGATGTGAAGGCAAGGGTTTTTGTATATTAACTAAATGAACCTACTACCCTTTGGTGGAATCATCTATCTATGTGCTTTGGAGGGGTATCAACCTATGACCCTTACCTGACCATCTTTTGAGAGTTGGTTCTAGAAAAGGTACTTGAGTGAAAACTTCAAGGAGAAAAAAATAACATATTTCCAGTTGTTGAAGCAAAAAATTATGACTATTTTAGAATATGAAAATAAGTTATTGAATTTGATACATCATGTAAATATATTCACAAGAAATAAACAAAAATATCCATGTTCAAAATATGAATGAAAGAAATATTAATGCATGAAATCAATATGACTAATTCTAAGACACTAGAAACAACTATAGAATCTACTCACAGGGAAGAATAAAAAGAAAAGTATTAACAAAAGGTGAGACAAGACTTTAAATTGAATAGGCAATAATCAAAAACTAAAAATATGCCTCCAACACCTAAAAATTTCAATAAAAAATACCCGAGTCACAAGTTCTAGGGCAACAACAGAGCTTTTAACTGATTTTATTGTCAATTTTTTTTATAAGTCTCAAGGTACCTTAAAAACTAGGTCTTTAAGGAAGGAATAACATCGAAATAGCTAGCATGGAATAATCACAGGGGAAATTATTATACTAATAGATCCACAAAAGATATTAGTGTGTTTAGAATGTGATGATAACCACTACTGCAAGGACTGCCTAAAGATAAAAATGGGGCTGCCATCATACCATATAGTGTATGTAGTAGTAGAAAATCAAAAAGTTAATTTTAAGGCTACACTAATATAGATAAGAGGTAATATATTTGGTAATTATTTGACTATTTTAATTAATTTTGGTGTGATGGACAAATTTATTGCACTTGTTTTAGAAAATTTATGCAAAGCATAAATCTATTTAGTTAAAACAAGCCTGGGAAGTTGAGTTTGGTACTAGCAAGAGGGTACCTATCCAATAATGCTTGGAGTAGATTGAACTTGATCTTGGCATTTTTAGAATGGTGGTGAACTTATTTTTAGGATCCTTTGGGTCTTACAATATCATATTGGGTATGAATTGGCTGCAAAAACACCATGTAACACTTGATTACCCTAGGAAAAGGATCCAATGTGCTGATGAAAATGGAAAACTTGTAGAGATATAAGGCTTTCAAGGGCAAAAAATTGATAAAATGCTTTTAAATTTGAAGTTAAAGAGGGTTGCGAGGAAAGGGTGTAAACTCTATGCAGCCTAATTGTAGGATTTTCCCAAAGAAGAAGTTTAATCATGTTTAGATTTTCCTATTATATGGGAATTTATGGACATTTTTCTTGAAAACCAGCCTAGTTTTCCACCTAAATGTGAGATTAAATTCTCTATTGAGGTTATGCCAAGGATTGCTTCTATATTTGAATCCCCTTACATAATGAACATGATAGATTTTCAAGAGCTAAAAGTTTAGCTATAGGAATTTTGGACAGTGGAAGCATCCATCAAGGTGTCTTACCTTGGGGTGATTTGATGTTCTTCATTACAATGAAAGATGGCACTTTAAGGTTGTGCATTGATTACACATGCTCAACAAAGTGATGATTAAAAAATCATTACCCACTACCTCGTATTGATGATTTGTTTAATAAAATGAGGTAATAGTATTTTCAAAAATTGATTTAAGATTTATCTACCATCAACCAAGGATCAAAGAGAATGACATTTACAAAATAGCCTTTTGAAATTGGTACGGTCATTATGAGTTCATTATTTTGCCTTTTGGCCTCACAAATTAACCTACTACATTTATGAATCAGATGAACAATTTTTTTTAATGATTTCTTAGATAAATATTTACTAGTATTCTTGGATGACATTATCATCTATTAAAAGAATGAATTTGAACATGATCAACACTTGAGGCTAGTTTTACAAATTCTAAGACAACATAAACTATTTGGAAAGCTATCCAAATGTGTCTTCTAGCAGACTGAAATACATTACTTGGGGCATGTTATTTCCGAAAAAGGAATTATTGTATACCCAACAAAGATTCAATCTATTTTGGAGTGGCCTTCTCCGTCTAACATGCATGAAGTACACAATTTTATGGGCATGATTGGGTACTATCTATGATTTGTAAAAAAATTATCCCACTTTGCCAACCCCATTATGTATTTGTAACTTAAAGGTATAAAATTTCCATGGACACCTCAATGTGAATAGGATTTCAAAAACCTCAACGAGATGTTGAAAATAACTCCTATTCTGATTATACATGACACAAATGGTCATTTTGAGGTGTGGGCTAATGCTTTTAAGGAATGCTTTAGTGGCATATTAACCTAAGAGGGTAAAGTGATGGCCTATGAGTCCTAAAAAATTAAGGAAGATGAAAAAATGATCCCATGCATGATTTAGAGCTTACTGCCATAGTGCATGCACTAAAACATGGAAGCGTTTCTTACTAGGTAAACATTGCTAGGTGAAGTCTGATCACCATAACATAGAGCATCTATTTTTACAAGATGTTTTGAATGCCTACAAACATATATGGATGGAGTTTGTTAATAATTTTGACATGGACATATATTATGTGAAGAGCAAGAAAAATCATGTCGCTGATGTACTCAGTAGGTTCACATACCTTGTTGCCTTATCTATTTTGGAAGGAAATTTCATAAGTGTTGTAAAAAAATAACTTGTTGATAAATAGTGCTAGGAAGTAAACACAAGACTAACTGATGAGGCTTTAAAAAAAGAGTTTGATTATTTTTTTGTTGATAAGGATGGCCTTGTAAGGGATTGAAACATAAAAATTTTACTGGAATTGGGTTTATAGTGTAATTTTTTGCCACAAGAGGTGCATAAAACATAACATTTTTCCCTTCAAAGGGTCAAAAAATGAACCATGAACTGAAAAGACTTTATTTATGCCCTATTCTGAAGTGTGATGTATCAAATTTTATGACAATATGTTTGGAATGTTAGTGTGTAAAGGATGAACATTGCCATCCTAGGGGTTTACAATACCAACACCACATACCAAGATATAAATGGGCAACGGTTTCATGTTATTTTATTGCTAGAATACCCAAATCCTATAACTGACATGACACCATCTTAGTGGTAATAGACAAAGCAACCAAAATTAGCCACTTTATTGTTGGGAATTTGATTGATGATGTTATTATATTTTCTAAATACTTTTTGAATATAGTCATTTGGTTTCATGGCATTTTGGAGAAAATTATTTCTGATAAACATAAGTTGTTCATGTCAAGATTCTAGAAAACTTTGACCATATCTTTTGGCATGTAGTTGAATTTTAGTTCTTAATGCCACCAGGAAATGAATGGCCAAATTGAAAGACTAAACCAAGTGGTTGAGAACATACTATGCATGTATGTCATGGATCAACAGAATAAGTGGGAGGATTATCTCTATTTAGTCAAGTTTAATTACAATAACTCTTATCATTATGCAAACAAAAAGGCTCCTTTTGAAGCCCTTAATGGGCATAAATGCAAAACCCCACTTGGCTAGGATAATTTATAAAAAATATCCATTACTGATCAATAATCATTGATGGAATATGATGAGTAAATGAGCATAATATGCCAAAATTTGAAAGATGCTTGAGATCGATAAAAAAGTTATAGTAACAACCTTGTTGGGTGCTAACTAGAAATACATTATTTTTATTTAAACACATATACTATAAATAGGTTACACCATAAGAATATAAATAGTGATCATACCAAAAACTCTAATAGTGATAACTATAACTAAGCACGTGTCATGTAACTATCATTGACCACTATCAATATATGAAAACGCAACATACTTCAATCATAAAAAGTAATTACAAATAACCAACCATTGTTGGTACAATAATATCACCACTTATATTAAAATATAACAAAATAATACAATTACATTTCTATTAGGCATTTAGCCTTAATATAATAAATAGATATTATGCTCCATGGAGCTCGAGTCAAACCAACTCATATATCTCTTATAATCTCAAATGTAGACCCCAATTAAGTACTATAATAGGGAGAGAGAGCATCATCTGAGTGCGTTTACACACAAACCACATAACATTGATCCCCCACATAATCCCCTTTTAGGTGATAAACCTCCCTTCATGAATAAGTACATAGCGACGGTGTTGAAATCTAGAGTAACAATGAAGTACCTATGTCATGTATGATTTCTAAAATTAAAATATGCAGTGTATCATAGAAAACTTGTTCTATTACAAGATATCACACAAACATGTAAAGCATACTCATGAAATGATAATGTCACTAAATATACTTGTCATAGTAATTTATAAATACTAGTGATCTATACATCAATCAAATTCATACACACCACTCGATTAGGATTGCCTTCATTTGGCATTATGATGCTAGTAATCTAGTGAAGTCCATCTCACTCCTTACTCAGTATCAATAAAATGATATTTGGTAACATAGTTTTATTTTGAGATTAATTCAATTTACATCCTACTAGTAATCACATCATATAACATGATAAACATATAAGTAATCAAAGTATACATTTATTCTATCAAATGTAGATTGATATTTATATTATTTTCTGTCCCATATTATAAATAATACCTATAGTTTTTACCATCAAGATAAAAATATACATTTAATTATAGATTCCATCTACTATAATTGTTTTCCAAATATACTACACCCCATGATAACCCATATTAGCATATTCTAGTATTCTATGACATAACTATCCATTTTCCACAAATAATCATATAAAGTAGTCTTAAGAACATGGAGACATAAACTTCTATTCAAGCAATTAGATATAACAAAATAAGTCACAGTTTTCATGAAACACATAATATTTTATCTTGACATTTTTTATAATATCAAAATTTGTATACATGCATACATTTAATTATTCAAACTTAGGTGTGGGTCTAGACATAAGAATTATAGTATATACCACCTGAGTATAACATACATTTAGACTATCATTCTAACTGAAATATTCTCAATGACATCTCATAATATCATAGTTTATTTCACATAAGCATATTACTTAATTATGAACCATCAGTCTTATAATTTTAAGAATTAGATAAACTATATAAATAAATAATAACTAAGTAAATACAAATTGTATCACCTATGTATAACCTATGTTTAAACTACATTCTAGCATTCAAAATAAATACAAATTATAAGCACACACCACGATGCACTATTTTAATCAAAATATGTCTAACTAGCTATACATAATGTAATCACAATCAGTGATCCATACAAGTATTCATTACTATATGCTAGCAATTTAGTCATGCTATTCTCAAAGAGTCAAATAAATCATAGTTAAGTTGTACCATAATATTTCAAATAATATAATTTTATTTATAGAGACTCCTTTCATATAGTTATAGTCCTGGTCCCTTGGACACTTTAAGAGTCAACATAATCACCCATTTAGTTAAAATGCTAGGCATATGACCCAATACACTCATATATGTAATATTTTTATATGATTGATTAAGTCTTTACATAAATATGTTTCCTATATATGAATAAATATTCAACATATACTTAACTATGTTTTGAACGAACATGATTCTATCTTAAAATTTGCTGTTAGGAGTTGATATTCAGATTGGCATAGTTCCACAGCTCTCAATTCTAGTTACCAAATGTGTTTATATTTGTCAACAAATTATAGGTATACAATCCGATATACCCAATGTACATTCGAATTTTACGATGACCTCTAAATCCTTGGATATATTTATTTCCTCTATATCTTAACATATTCAACAATATAAATTATTTCACTAGACTTTACATTACTAAGTTAAATACTCAATCAATATAATTTTATTGATAGGTTATAATCAAACATAATAATATTTCTATGATATTAAGGAATAAGTAATCACATTCATGGGAAATAATAACTTTAATATGATAATCCAATACCATTTCAACAGATAGGATATATGAGATAGTTTTCAATAATTATGTTTCTTAAATTTTTTTCTAAAATGAATACATTTAGGCAAATAATATATTAATAAATATAGACCATAAATTTAAAATAGTATACTTGATTTAATTGATCACGAATTAAATTTGATGGTATTACTTGTTAGAAGTATCCAACCATACGAGATGTAAACTAGAGTGTAATCTAATTAGAAAATTGCCATATTTACATATTTCATTATTGTTATTTACCAGGTTGTTGAACAAAGCTTAGTTATATACATTATATGCTTCCCTTAACAAATTGCCACACTTCTCTAATGTACCTCATATAAATATATATTTTCTGATGTAATTCTCGCATCTACTCTATGATGATAATAATATACTGAATAATAGCGATTATCAATAAATCAAATATCAATAAATATATTCATATATACACCAAAATGTATTTATATATAATTTTTTATAATAATGGAAGAAGACATATAATGTGTTTTAGCTGAGGTATAACACGACATACTTAATGCAAGTCACTACATGATTGGTCTAATGTAAATATAAGTCACTGAGCTTGATTATATTCTACTAAAATAATTATATATCATTGTGTTAAAAAAAATATTATAAAATCATTTTAACTAGGTCATTACATATATTGTTTGCTATATGTTTAATAATATGTCGTACCTAGAAAATAATATGAATTGCTGGACTATAGTTGAAAACCACTACACTACAGTTGGATATTGTTATACTACAGATGGAGATCACTGCCCTAAAGTTGAAGATCATTTCACTACAATTGAATACTGTTTTGTACTATATTTGAAGTCACTATTCTAACCAATATATGCTATCTATATATTTTGATCTATCTAAAACTATCGTTTATGTAAAAAGATAACAGTTTATTTGGTCCTAATAAATCACTGCATTTATTCTCATGATAACAAATTGTGTGTGTGTGTGTGACTCAGCTAGTAAATAATAAAATAATTGTATACTTTAGAGCTTAGAAATAAATAAAGTTAAATGACATCAACATATTAGCTATAGAATCACTACACTTACATATGAGACATCATACTTTCTATCAGGTTGAATTATAAATGGCCATTATAGAATTCAACAACAAGAAGATAAGTCAAATTCCATTAAAATAAAACACTCAATAATTTTAATGTGTCATCTACCTTGCAAACTTCCAAATTCAAACTAGAATTTTACTTATTTCCTTTAACTTCATCCGTCTACTCGCTGCCTCTCGCTATGCATTTTCCTTTTCCATGCTCCTCCCCTTTATTCCTCCCTCCTTACTCTTCTATTTATGATTCTTATTATAATCTCCACTTTTTAAATTTCATTATTCATGCATAAATCATTACGTAACTATTTTCTATTTCTAACACTTAAATTGAGTTTATTTAATATCATAATTTTTTCAGGTTGAACTATCTTTTATTTCTTTCCTATTATGCATAAATCAATGTGTTTTCTAATGCACTTATAAAATCTTAAGTAGAGTTTATTTTTATTTTTTCCAATTTCATACATGAGACGATTCTTCTCTTATTTGTTTAACTTGAGTTTCATTTATTTAATAAAACATGCATGTTTTAATATTTATTCAAATCCTAGTTAAATGCTAGTTTAAGTTCCTTTTAAGTCTAATTTTATACCTTAAAATCTCAAGAAATTTCATGCATAGGATTTAGCACTTTAAGTTAACATTATTGTAATAGTTGAATTTCCTTGATTTAATGTAAATGGTAATTATCTCTATTAAAGATAACCTACCAATTAAAAATTATTTAAAGATAACTCATTTGACTAAAGACCAAGGTATAATGATTATCTATATTTATATAAATCAAATATTCTACGATTAAGTTTTAACATCAATAAAAAGTCTTATATGAGAAGACATCAAATCAAGACAATGATATTCATCAAATATCATTTAGACCTGTCACTAAGTTAGGCAACTATATTTGTGTTGGCATCAATTACATGATCATATAAAAATATTTAATGCATAAATCTATGTACTAAAATAACACATAAAATTACACAACTAGATCAACATAAGCATCAACTAAAAACACGAGAGTACCGAAAGTAAATAAGCACTCACTATCTAAATCGACCAAAAGTGTTAAACAAGTTATTCTACTATGATGTTTGTGTGTTGGGTTACTAGTAGTTCATCTACCATCTCCCAATCATACCATCTATGCCATCCTCTCTGATAATTCTCTCTCTCCATCATGCTCTAAAAGAAGGATCAATCCTACATCCACCTTGTGAAAAGTAGGTAGTTATTATGAGTCATCATATTTATTAGAAACTAATGATGCATAACTAACAAATATACATCTACATTGTACATAAATAATAAAGTACAACTATCACATAGTCAATCCATATGTAAACTAATCAACATATCATTGTCCCATAACCATTATATGTCATATAGCTCAAATCAAATCAATAATATTTAAATGATAACCATAATAATCAATGGATTCAAAGGTTATAATACTTAAAGTGAAATCAAGATGTAACATCCTTTTCCCTTAAAAATGGTCATCATCTTGATGACACTTATTCAAATAATAGTTCTAAAAATAAATAGAATTTAACAAAATAAAAACATAGTATAAGATATCAAATAAAGTAAATAAATCTAAAATTGACTTGAAGAACTCATAATAGTTCTCCCATTACTACTATTTTTTGAATATTGGTCCCACATACCTCGGTGAAAATTTTATTGAGTTCCAAAAAGAACATGATATCATCACAAAAGTCAAAATAAATGGCCAAAGAGAGTTCCACAAAACCTTCCATCCCCTCAGCACATCTCTCTAACCTAGAGAGTGTTTTTCTCATTCTAGAGAAAAGTTTTTAGGGAAATTGGTAATAATGAAGTGTATAAGTTAATACTATCTCTACTCCATGTAGCTTCTGATAAGTATAACATTTATACATAGAATAACCATCCACAGTATACATGTGTATGACTATACGACTACATTTAATAAGTCTATTTGTCAATTTTAGATTTAATAAGTTCATCTATCAGATCCAAACTCATTAACTATCAAGTCAATGTGAGACTAAATAAGATCCAATCCTATCACTCAGTACTCGTGTTTTTAATTCACCACTCTTCCTTCAGGTCTCCACAACTTAATGACATCTATAATGTGCACAAGGTTCAATGAAACACAAATCTATACTAACAGATCATAAAAAGTAATATTATATAAAAAATAATTCTAGATGTACCAACATACATTCAAGAAAAATCATACAACCATTCCATAATTGTATTAAGTTGTTAGTAGCCAAACATAACTAGTATCATATTTCACATATTAACTTATAGTGTTATATTCATAGTTAAGAGGAAATAATGTCAGAATTAACATAACATCCAAAGGCTAAAGATTATACCATCTTTATAACCTTATAAAGGAACAAGTGAGATAATGTCTCTTTATTTGATTGGCTAATACTCAATAAGTTAAAAGTTTATCTCAACCCTTAGATTGATAAGATGTTCTACACATCCTTTATCCCACTTGATCCCAGTGAAAGGTACAATAATTAAATCTTCAAAATAAGAAGTTTTAATAAGAGAATAATATCAATCTCAACAAAGGTATATAATAACATAATAATTATAGACAACTAGAATTAATATAAATTCAAGGTTGGCAATTCCTCATGGTCAAGTTTATAAGTTATATAAAATAATGACTCTAAAATGTCACAAGTATAAATTAGAGAACTAACATTTCAAAAATAAAAATATTACATACCCTCACATGGTAAAAGAAAACATTGTAACCCAAGCTACCAAATCACTATTCACTTACCAAACTTGTAAGTGTAGTATCATAGCTTACTTCCATAACCATAAGAAAAATACTGATACACATAACAAAACCCTAACACAAAGGAATTATGGTGCAACCCTAAAACCATCTAAATCCACCTTCAATACTATTGGACTGACTTAGCATCACTTGTTCAACAAAAGGTCTCATGACTGGTATGTTGCACTTGACAATACATAAGCAATAAGACTTGGGTCTCAACAAATAATTGTATATAAAGACTTAAAAACAATAAGTACCAATGTAGACACCTTAATCACATTCTATCTAAACTATTTACACTTATATAGATACCTTTGAATCATAAAAAACCACACCTAGGCCATAAGACCTCCTTTGATTTATTAATGGGCACATGGGTTTGTAGCCCTATTAACCTATATTTTCCCATAAATTTCTTCAAAATATAGATATTACAAATCTCAAACATGATCTAGATACACATTATGGATTTATATAACATACATACATTTCATCTAGGGTTGCTTTGTATGGAATGGTCCTAATTCAAACTGTGTCAGACATAATTAGTCCTTTAAGACAACCTATTTTTGAGATATAGAGGATTTGGAAATGTTTTTGACCCTTCACTTCATATGGGATATTTATAATTACATTATTAAGTTATTCCAATCAATAAATTTCCATTTTAAATCTTTAATTACCCCTAAGATCCTCTGGTTCAGTCAAACTGTGTTAACAGGGTATGAAAACAAGGTTATGATAGAAAGTACCCTTACCAATTGAATTAGGTCTTGAAAATTTATATAGTTGATCATGATCCCAAGAGAACATGAAATAAAATATTATAGTATTTTTTATAATACGGTTTATGAGATCAACAAAGCCCTAGTTAAGGCTAGTCAACACCAAAATTAGAGTTATAGAGATCATCTAAAGGTGTCAAGAGCTCAAATAAATGGTGTTGAAAATGTTTTTATCTCCTATATATATCTAATCAATCATAGAGAGGAAAAATTCCTCTAATACTGACCATCAATCTTCACCCTTGCTGCCCTATCTGAGTGTGCAACCCAGTCATGAGAAAAACATTAACAAAAAATATGAAATTATACTTCAACACATAATACTTACATTCCACATTAAAATAAACATATTAAATCTCTTTTTATTGAAGGAATCCCTTCACACAACTGAAAATCTCAATTTAGATACCAAATCTCTATTTTAGACTCATACAAGAAACTCCAAAAATGGAGTTAACCACTTTTCCAAAAAAATAAGATCACAAAAACCCTAAATCTCATCCAAACCACCTAATATTACATATAATATGATCTCTTAAACTATTTTAGATGCATGTTTATATAATTTTGTGGCCTTGAGACAAGTTTAGGCCTTATTACATGCTTAATAGGCATATTTACAAATTTAAAAACTTGAATATCACAAAATGGATGGAAATCAATATAACACACCTAGACTCTCTAAGACTTAACCAAGAACATTTAAAACATATTCAAAGCATGAAGATGCTCCTACATCAAATTCTCAACGAAGACATCTGCAATAAACTATAGGAAAATTCCCACCACACTAGGTGGTACCAAACTAAAAATGGTCTTATAAATTTTTCTATTCCTAAGATTTGTGTATATAAGACATAAAACTAATGCATATATACCTAAGTGGGAATCATTATATCATTTTAAAACACTGAGAAAAAAAATAAAAATGGTGAAGGTGATTCAATTATCAAGAAAGATGTAATCATACTTGAGGTGTTCAATCTAAAAGATCAAAAATATGATAGGAAACTCTTGTTCACAACTCATTAACTATTCTATGCACTTACTTACCCAAACATCTTAAATAATTATCACCAATGAGACACTTGATAAACCAACCCTTTAAAAACTCCAAGGGGGCTAGAATACTCCTATGGTAACACTCAAGGTACCATACACATTCACAACTCTTTTTTTTGATAAATAGAAAGATATGAAAATACTAATAGATTCATTACGTCTTAGAGTTTGAACCACAACTCTGACACCATATGGAACAAATTTGATGGGTGATATATAGAAATATATGTTTTTAAAACACATATACTATAAATAGATTACACCACTATAATCTAAGGAGTGATCATACAAAAAAATCCAAGAGTGATAAATAAGAACATGTCATCTAACTGTCACTAATGACTATCAATATATGAAAAGACAACATACTTCAATCATAGAAAGTAATTACAAACATATATCCATTGTTAGTACAATAATATAAGTACTTCTATTGAAGTACAACAAAATAATACAATTACATCTACATGAGGAATTCAGCTTTAATACAATAAACAAATACTATACACTATGGAGCTTGAGTCAAACTAATTCATATATCTCTGATAATCTCAATTATATAATCCAAATAAGTACTACATTGGAGAGGGAGAGCATCATCTGAGTGATTTTACATACCAACCACATACCATTAATTCTCCACACAATCTCCTATCAAGTAATGGCCCTCCCTTCACGAATAGGTAGATAGTGAAAGTGAGAGAATCCAAAGTAACAATCAAGTCCCCATATGTTTTATGATTTATAAAACTAAAAAATGCAGTGTATCATAATTTTTATAGTAATTTACCAATAATAGTGATTTATAAATCAATCAAATTCACACACACTATTTGATTAGGATTACCTTATCTTAGCATTGTGATGCTAGTAAGCCAGTGAAGTCCATCTCATTCCTTACTGAGTATGAGCAAAGTAAGATTTAGTAACATAATTTTACCCCAAGATTCATTCAATTTTTAGCTTAACAATAATCACATCACTTAACATGCTAGACATAGGAGTAATCAAAACATATATTTATTCTATTTAAAGTATGATTGATACTTACATTATTTTATATCCCATATTATAAATAATGCTTTTAGTCTTTACCACTTGGATAAAAATACATATTTAACTATGGATTTCATCTACCACAATTACTTTTAAAACATACTACACCCCATGATAACCCATATTTCTAGTATTCTAAGACATAACTATTAGTTTTCCATAAACAGTCATATAAAGTATTCTTAAGAACATGAAAATATAAACTTCTATTCAAGTAACTAAATATAACAAAGCAAGTCATAGTTTTAATGAAAAACATAATATTTTATCCTAGCATTCGTTACACTCTCAAAGATTGTATGCATGCATACATTTAATTATTCAAATTTAGGCGTGGGTCTAAATATAATAATTATAGTATATACCACTTGAGTATAACATGTATTTGTACTATCATTATAATTAAAATATTCTCTACGACATCCCATAATATCATATTTTATTGCACATGAACACATTACTTAATTATGAACCACCAGTCTTATCATTTCAAGAATCAGATAACCTATACACATAAATAATAACCAAGCATATATAGATTACACCACCTGAGTATACCCTACGTTTAAATTGCATTCTAGCATTAAAAAAAATACAAATTATAGGCACACACCATGATGCACTATTTTAAGCTAAATATGTCTAACTATTTATACATAATATACTCACAATATATGTTCCACACAAGTATTCATTATTCTATGCTAACAATTTAGTCATGTTATTGTCAAGGAATCAGAAAACTCAGAGCTAAGTTATACCATAATCTTTTAAATAACTTAATTCTATTTATAGAGACTGCATTCTTATAGTTATAGTCATGGTCCTTTTGACACTTTAAGACTCAATAGAATCCCCTATTTAGTTAAAAGCTCAGGCATATAACCCAATACAACCATATATGTTTTATTTTTATTTTTTTATTTTTTATGATTGCTTAAGTCTATACATAAATATATTTCTTATACATGAATAAATGTTTAACATAAAATTAACTATGTTTTGAATGAACATGATTCTATATTAAAATGTGAGGTTAGGATTTCATATTCATGTTGATGTACTTCCAAAACTCTTAGGTCCCATGACCAAATATGATTATATTTATAACAACTTAGAGGTATACAATCTGATATACCCAATGTATGTTAAACTCTTACAATGACCCTTAAATCCATGGATACGTTTATTTCCTTTATACATTAATATGTTCAACAATATAAAATATATCACTAGCCATTACAATACTCAGTCAATATAATTTTATTGAAAGATTATAATCAAACATAATAGTATTTTCATGACATTAAGGAATAAGTAATCACTTTTATAGATAATAATACATTTAATATGAAAAGCCATTAACATTTCAATAGATAGGATAGATTAGATAGTTTCCATTAATTATTTTTTATAAATTATGTTCAAACAAATGTACATTTAGGGAAATAATCTATTAATAAAGATATACCATAAGTTTAGCATAGTATACTTGATTTACTTGATCTCGACTTAAATTTATTAGTGAAGTGTAACCCAATTATAAAATCACCCTATTTACATTTTTCACTACTACTATTTACCAGGTTGTCGAACACAAATCATATATATGTATTTTATGCTTTCCTTAAAAAATCACCACACTTCACTAATATACCTCATAGAAATATATATTTTCTGATATAATTATTACATGTACTCTATGGTGATTAGAATATATTGAATAATACTGATTATCAATAAATCAGATATCAATTAATATATTCATATATCCATCATAATGTATTTAGATGTAAATCATTATAATAATGGAAGAAGACATATACAACATTTTAGCTAAGGTATATCATTGCATACTCAATGTAAGTCACTGTAGGTTTAATAAATTGCTGCATGATTGGTCTAATGCAAATATAGATCACCAAGCTTAATTATATTCTAGTTAAATAATTATATATCATTGATTTAAAACACACTTATTATAAAATCATTTTAACTGGGTCATTGTGGATATGGTTCGTTGCATGTTTAATAAGTCACCCCTAGACAACAATATGAATTGTTAGACTACAGTTGAAAATCACTGCACTACAGTTGGAGATCACTTCACTATAGTTGGAGATCATCTCACACTATAGTTGAATGTCATCGCACTATAGTTGAAGTCACTATTTTAACCAATATAGACTATCTAAAACTATCATTTCTGTAAAAAGTTTACGGTTTATATGGTCCTAATAAATCATTTCATTTATTCTCATCATAACATATTTCTGATTTATATACAAATAAAATTATATATATATATATAAGTTAGTAAATAATAAAATTAATGTATACTTTAGAGCTCGGGTATAAATAAAGTTAAATGGCATCAACATATTGGCTATAGAATCATCGCAATTATATATGGGATGTCATAATCTCTATTAGGTTGACTTACAAATAGCCATTGTAGAATTAAACAATAATAAGATAACTCAACTTCAATTAAAATAAAACACTCAAGAATTTTAACGTGTCACCTACTTTTCAAACTCCCAAATTCAAACTAAAATTTTACTTATTTCCTTTAACTTCATCTATCCACTCGCTACCTCTCACTATCAACTTTAATTCACCATACTCCTTCAATTTATTTCTCTCTCCTTACTCTTCTATTTATGCTTCTTATTATAATCCTCTATTTCTAAATTTCATTATTCATGCATAAATCGTTGCTTAACTATTTTTTGTTTCTAAATCTTAACTTGAGTTTATATAATATTTTAAATTATGCATGTTTAAATATATTTTTTAATTTCATATTATGTATAAATTGATTCCTTTTCTAATGCACTTAAAAAAATTTAAGTGGAGTTTCTTCTTTTTTGTTTTCAATTTTATACACGAGTCGATGTTTTTCTTATCTATTTAACTTGAGTTTCATTTATTTAATAAATCATGCATGTTTTAATCTTTATTCAAAGTCTAGTTAATTGTTATTTTAAGTCCATGTAAGTCTAATTTTATACCTTGAATACTCAAAAAATTCCATGGAAAGGATTTAACACTTTAAATTAACATTATTATAATAGTTGAATTTTCTTGATTTAATGTAACTAGTAATTATCAGTATTAAAAATAATCTACCAAATAATAACTATTTCAAGATAACTCCTTTGAATAAAAAAGTATAAGTATTATCTATATTTATATAAATAAAGTATTATTAGATTAAATTTTAACATTAATAAAAAATCTTATACGAAAAGACATCAAATCAAAATAATGATATTCACTGAATATCATTTAGACCTATCACTATGTTAGGCAACTAGATTTGTGTCAGCAGCAATTACATGATCATATAACAACATTATATGTGAAAATATATGTAATACAATCACACATAAAATCACACATCTAGATCACCATCAACATCAACTAAAAATTTGAGCATAGCAGAAGTATATAAGTAGTCACTATCTAAATTGATCAAAATTATTAAACAAGTTATTCTACTATGGTGTGTGTGTGTGTTTGGTTACTAGAATTTCCTCTATCATCTTGAAATTATCCGATCTACACCATCTTTTCAAATGATGCTCTCCATTGATCATGCTCTAAGGGAAAGATCAATCATGCATCCATCTCATTACAAGTAGGTAGTTAATCTAAATCACCATATTTATCAAAAACTAGTGATGCATAACTAACAAATATACATCTACAATGTACATAAATAAAAAATATATAATTACCACATAATCAATCCATTATGTAAACTAATTAGCATATCACTACCCCATAACCAATATATGTCATATAGCTCAAATAAAAATAATAATAATCAAATGATAACCATAATAATTCACATATTCAAAGTTTATAATACTTAGGGAAAAATTGGGATGTAACAATTATACTAATCTAAAAAATATGCCTTGTAAATTTGATGTGAGTGAAAATGTTTTTCTGTGGGTGAGACTACATAAAGGTTCAATCAAGTTTGAGAAAACCTCCAAATTTGCTCTATGCTTTGTTGGCCCATTCAAAATTGTGGAGAAGATCATCCCTATTTCCTACCAATTAGCTTTACCTCCTCTATCAAGGATTCATGACATGTTTCATTTTACATTACTAAGAAAATATGTATCTAGTCCATCTGATATGTTGGATTGGAAAAAATTGTAGGTTATAAAAGAGGAAATGATGTAACTGAACCTAGTGAAAATCCTAGATCATCCCAACATTAAATTGAGAAATAAATAAATTTAGCAAGACTTGATACAATGGGATCCACTAAGTATAAGTAGTGCCACTTGGAAATATGTACAATTTTTTAAATAACAATATCTTTGGTTATTTTGAAATATCGTTAAGATGGCTCCTCATTAAGGGGAGTAAGAATTTATAAATCTAATTTTATACCCCATTTCATAGACTATTATATATTTTGTAACATACTTTAATAATGTTTAATTGTACTTTCAAATATACTATTTTGACATTTACTACATGACTAGTAGATTGGTCAGACTAGTGATGATTATATTTTGATTAGATAATGTTTTCTCTACTTCTGGTTGATAATTAATTAATTACTGTAGCTATGGATTATGTTACAAATGTGGTGATTTAGTTATAATGATTTTATTATTGATTTTAATTCATTTCTAATGGTTTATACTATTCAGTTAAATTATATTATTACCATGTCATTCAGGTACTATTGATGCTCATTTAAGGCTATAGGTATAGGGACATGAGATAGGTTGGTAGTGGATTTTAATAGTCAGAGCAATAAAGGACAAGGGCAATGAGTAGTCAGGTGATATCAATGCAGGTAAAATGGTTAACATGCATAATCTATCTAGTCATCTATGCAACAATGGTTTATCATTTTTTTCTTTTCTTTTAGTTGTGTTATTCTACTCACTTCTTAATATTGTGTTTTATTATCTTATTTTTATTCATTTGACTTTGATCATCCTTGTGCCTGACCCATTATAATGGTTGGTGTCTTAATTACACCTGATTTATTTCATTTTGTTAATTATCATGTGTTTTGACCACTTTTATGTTCAATTTCTTGTGGGTTTATTTATCTTACTATCTATTCTTGGTCCCCTTGGTGATGTTGGTTTGACCCTCTTGTTCATTATTTTTGACTTATCTTCTATGGAGGGACTCTAATATTTTTTTACAAAAGTTTGACTTTCTTAATAATGGCCTTGGGTTTATGGGCCTTTGAAAAGTTAGCAAAAGATCATAATAAAAAAAATAGCAGTCAATGGAATGAATCAATTCCATGCCATCATTTTGATAGATGTGGAAAGCTAGTACAAGAGTGACATAGCTTGTTAGTTGTGAAATCGATCACTTGGACTACTCCTTTAGTACTTCAGGCCTATAGATGTGTTGTATTTATGATTGGTATGAAAATAATGAAGTTGTCTTCAATTGATTGTTTGACAAAGTGTTTTTTATAAGTTTCATTTGTCTCTTTTTATCTTTTGTTAGGTGATGAATGAGGGTTGATTTTATATTTATATCAATCGCTTTGGATAAGTAACTTGCATTAAATCTCTTAGGTTAACCAATATGATATGTTTCATTTCCAAACTAAATGAATTTATGTCACTAGACACTTGTGTTAAGGCATTAAATTTGATGCTAGTGGCTATCCTAGACGTTAGTGTCTAGGGTACAAGAAATTAAGTACATGCTCAGAACTAATAGAAGTGGAAGATAAGTATATTTTAAGCATTTCAAGAAAGATAGAAGGCCTGCATCACCAAAATAATACTAGTTAGAGTAGGAGATATAGCCCAAGGGCCACAAGATAGAGCAAATGCAAAACTCGCAAAAGTGAGAAAGGTCTAAAACTAAGAAGAATAATCAATGTCTGAGTTTTCCAAGTGTACAAGATTGAGGTACTATATAATCCATAAACATCATCTACAATTATCAACTACCATTTCATTTTTAAGCTCATTAAGAGAAGTTAATTTATTTATTTGGAATGTTTTTTCATATAGTTAACATACCACCTTTCCATTTAAAATCAACTATTAATAAACTTCTTGAGAGTTGGATATATCTAGTGTAGTTTGTTTGCAAATTATAAATAAATAGTATTAATGTTTGACAAATTGACCCTACCATATGTCTAAGGCATTTAATGTGGTTTATTTATGGGGTATGAATAGATATTATCAGTGTTGGGAAACTTAATCATATGGTATCGCTAAGACATCCAACACAACTAGATACTAGTTTGATAGGACCTCTCCAAAATAATTATTGCTAATCAAATTTAAACTGCAACAATAAGTTACACATTATTAAATTTGTATTTTCAACTTAAAATTAGTAAATTAAGCTTGAATTATAAATTTACATACAAAATCAAACATAAATAACTCTCAATTCAAAGGAAGGTACTAGTTGTTATGTAACCCTTGTTTGGTTTAGACTTTGCAGGGTAAGTACAATTATTTAGTGAAATAATTACACTACTCTTCCTCCCCCACTCCCCTTCCCCCTCACCCCCACCCTAACCCCAATAATTTCAATAAATATCAATCTTATAAGTAGTAGGTGGCCTTAATTTAACTATACCATTATGTTGGGCTCTAAAAAATATTAACGTCACCTTATACTTAATATATTGGAATTTTATAATTAATTTCTCTAAGCAAGAATATGTTTTTCATATGATAGTGAAATATATGTCATATTTAAGGTTGATAATTATTGTTAACATTAAGTCTACTACCAACCTTCCTTATAATTATAAGTTAAGTCTATCAGTGTAAAAAGACTAACATACATATTTTAGATAAATCTATGTATAAGACATAGAGAGATATCATTTTCAAGGAACCTATATTATATTAGATTTGTGATATAAGTGAAATAAGTAGCTCAAAAATGATATCTCTTAACATTTTTTACACACACACACACATAAGTTTTAACATAATATTATATTTATTTGAGATATTTATCTGTAATTATTTTCTTGACAAGTTATTTAAATTTTTTTTAAAATCTAATATTAAAAAATTGAAACATATTCTTCTACTCATTCATATGAAATAATTTATTTCAATCAAAATAATAATTAAAATCTCATTTAAAAAAACTAAAATTACAATACACTACAAGAACAAAATCTATTGAAATTAATGACTAAAGTGAAATGGAGATGTAATATTCATATCATCCCAACTCCGTTCCCAGTTGCCACGGCTAGACCAATATAGAATTCCCAACATTTATGATGCCTTTTTAATTCACAACACAAAACACTTAATTATGTTTCAGAGAAATCATTTATGAACAGTGATTGCTCACCACTGGCATCTGCATTCTGACTGCGAAAATGGGGCCGAGAATCTTGAAAAACCATATCCTCTAATGGGTATTAAATTTTACAAACTATTTCAAGGTTTGCATATTGTTGCATTCAATGCCATGCCCACCATTATTTAGTATTCTTTCTCGAGCCTCTAATCTCTCTACTCTTATTTCTAATTTTTCAATAGCTTTCAAAGGCAATGAAGTCCCTAATTTTTTTTTTAGGGAAATGTACCTGATATTCGATTTTTGTTATCATATTAAAACATATCATGTGGAAAGTGGGTGCTTTCCCATATATTCTTGCCTTCAATTTAATCTCACCCCTCAAAAGCGCATAAAGAAAAAATCTTTCAATATTCTGTAGAAAAATTTAGTGCTTCTTTGCTGATTAGGTAGCTTAAATAAATTATTGAAATAGTTTTAAATAATAAATTAAAAATATATTTTATTCTAGGATTTTTTTTTTTAAATTTATTTATTAAAATATAGACGAATTTTAATTCTATCTGTTTAGAATTTATCTTTCATTAATCTTAGTTTTTAATTTTTTATTAAAAAAATATAGATTATCAATTACAAATTCATTTCTAAGCACATAAAGAGAAGTTAATTAACTTATTTGGAACACTATCAATTACTATTCATTTTTTTAGCATATGAAGAGAAGCTATTTCATTTATTTGTAACCTTTTTTTCATACAAACCATCTTATTTTTTGAAAATAACTATTAAATAAATTGTTGATAGGTAAATATATCTAGTGTAGTTTAATTATAAAATATTATTAATGTTTGACAATTTTACATATCATTTGGCTAAAACATTTAGTATGGTTTATTTATCATATGGTATGGCTAATACATTTAACACAGATAGTAATTTGATAGGACCCTTTCAAAAAAATTGTTGCTAATTAAATTTAAATTTTAAAACCACGTTACATTGTATTAAGATTTTATTTTTAAGTTCAAATTATTAAAACAAACCTAAATTGAAAATTAACATACAAAATCAAACATAAAAAATTATGTATTTAAAGGTAGGGACTAAGTGCTACATGGCCCTTATTTGGTTAAGGATTTACCACTTGAGTAAAATTATCTAGTGAAATAACTCTCTCTACTAAAGACATAAATTTATTTTTAGTAATTTTTTTATTAAAGGAATTTATATTAAAGGTAATGTAACTAGATTAATAAATTTCAACAATATCAATTCCATAAGAATTAGATGGTCTTAATTTAACTATATCATTATGTTTGACTTTAAGAAAAATCTCTTAAAAAAAATAGATTTCAAACTTCACCTCGTGTTTAAAACATTAATATTTTTTGATTGGATTCTCTAAACAAAAAGATTTTTTTTATATGATAGTGAAATATATGTTAGATTTAAGGTTGAAAATCTCCTTTGATTGTCGAATAGACGTTAAATTAAATGTTGACCATTTTTTAACATTAAATCTACTACAAACTTCCCTTATAATTATAAATTAAGTCCATCAATATAATAAAACTATTATACATATCTTAGATAAATCTACGTATAAAATGTCAAGAAGTATCATTTAGGAAGCACCTATATTAAATTAGATTTGTGATATAAATGTAATAAATGATTCAATAATAATATCTCTTAACTTATATATATATATATATATATATATATATATATATATATATATATAAACTTTAAAATAATATTATATTGTGTTAAAGATAATATTATATTATGTGAATTTTAGATATAAATTTTTAATATGAAGATTTAAATTTTTAGGAAGAAATAATTATTTTGTAAGACAATTTTATTCAATACTTTAAAAAAAAAAAAAAAAAAATGAACAATGAGCAAAAAAGTTCACTGTGATAGTGTGCAGTTTAATTTTATTAGTAATTGTTTATTGTATTTCTATTTTTTTTAATGCCTAGTTTTTAATTTTTTAAATCAAAATAGGTTGGGTAAATATTTTCGTATTTTATAAATTTTAAGTGCTGCCTTTTGTATCATGTTTTAATGATAAATATAATTAGGCATGTCTTGTATCCTGACATTTTGTAAAATAATAATTTAGTTTTATTTTAGTTTTAAAAATAAAAATAAAAAATAAAATCTTTTGCTCTCATAATTTGTGTGATCTTGGGGATAATGGCTATGTATTACTAGCTGATCAGAATACCTCTGATGTTATGAATTAGTCACAAAAATATACATTAAAAAAAAGATGCAAAGGCTTTGTTAATTTGATTGAACAACCAATAGAGGAGTCCATCATTACGAGGGTAGCAGAAACTAATTAATCCAAAAAATTATTGGAAAAGATTACAAGGTGTTTATCAAAGAACAATTAAAGTGAAGATTACACGACTGCAGGTTCCTAGAAGGGATTGTTTTCATCTTTAGATGAAATAATCAGAGAATATGACTGATATTTTCAACTATTCAATGTGTGTTCTGAACCAAACAAAGTATCATGGAGAGAACATGACAGATGAATTTGAATTTGAGAATATCTTGAGAATTTTAGCAACAATATTTAATTTTATATTTATAACTTTAATTACAATTATTCAAGATTCTAAATATTTATCAATGTTGACCATTGAAGAGTTTATGGGTTTTTTACATACACATGAACAAAGGTTAAATATAACAACTAATTCATCTGTTAAACATGCATTAATATCATATATATAGTATTCAAAGAAAAAGGGAAAAGGAAAAATTATCAATGTGCATATTCATCAAAAGAAAGTAATAGAAGTAGAGCAAGAGGTTTGTCAAGAAGTAAAAGATCTAAAAATATTAGTAAATAAAAAAGAACCGATTGTAACTTGCATGAAACAAGTGGAAGAGATAATTGTAACAGAAAAAATCATGCATATAAAGTTCAAACTTATGACAAATATCATGTAAAATTTCATTACTTTAATACATATAGCTATTATGAAAATAAATGTTGAAATAAATGGTTAGCTATGAATAAGTATAATGTAAATTAATCTATGAAAAATGAAGCTGAAAATAAAAATAAACGATATATTTATAATATGCAAAGTTGTTAAATAAAGAATCAAAGATGTTTATTATTTAGATATAGGGTGAAGCCATCACAAGAATGGAAATAAGAATATGTTTTTAAGAATCAAGATAATTTATAATTTTTTTAATTTTAAATTATTTTAATACGTTATAAGTTATTCATTATTGAATTGAAAAATGTAATAATATAAATTATGATATACAAAGCAAAATAAAGTTATAAAATAATTGTAAATAGTGAAAAGAATATTAAGTCACAAATAAAGTTATAAAATAACTATAAATAGTGAAAAGAATATATATACATATATATATATATATATATATATATATATATATATATATATATATATATATATATATATATATATATATATTTTGTAGATTAAAAAAAGTAAATAATTATTTGTAAATAATGAATTCCAAAAAAGAGAATTGAAAATTGAAAATTATAAATTATCAAATAAATTGTAAAAAGAAAATCAAAGATTATAAGTAATAAAATGAAATTACAAAATGTACGTTATTAGGTAAATTAGAATTACTCATAATGATACTAAAATGGTGCTAAAAATAAAACAACATAACCTATTCAATATAAAATTAAATATTCTAAAAAGAAGAAGATATAGGGGTGGAGGTGGAGGGGTAGGGGTAAGGAGAGGAGGAAAAGTGAAAATAAGATAGGCTGGGCAGAGGGGGAAGGACGGGGGAGAGGTGAATGGGGAGGATAGAACAAAAGGGGCAAGAAACCAAGAAATCCAAATAATAGGGAAACCAGACAAAGAAAGAACAAGGGGAGGGGGTGAGGGAGGGCAAGAAGATGGGTTACAATGATAAAAAACAATGATGTTTGAGAAAGTTTATGATAGGTTTCCAGGTGTGGTTTAACTCATGACCACTATCTCTGTTGGGGTTGTTACCATACTTGTGGATTTCAATGGCTTCCTGAAATGACATTTGAAATAATTGTTCTCCATGGCTAGAACCATGGTCTCTTTGGTATAAATATGATAATGAGTCTTGAAGGAGTGTTATGCTAAGGCAGACTTGATCAGCCTTTCTTTATTAATATCTTCCACATGTTCATTGATCCTAGTCTTGATGGAGCGACATGTCTCACTCAAAGTAGGCTCTAATTTATCTTTGAAAGATTTGACCATACATCTCAATTTCTTGTGGGGGAGAAAAGTAATATTGATGTTGTTGCTTTTTAAAATCTTGGCAATTTTATTGGAGATGCATTCTACATATGAGAGGAAGGTTGTAGGTTTGTTTCCATTATCCTTTAAAAACTTGGGTCTATCTAGGGCATTCTTAGCAGTTTTGAAATATCTATAAATTTTTTGCCTTTGTACCTGTGCCACTTAAACACTTTAGAAAGGTGAAGGATTTCATCTTCTATGTACTCTTCATCACAAATTCTTAACGCTCTCATAGCAAGGGTTTTTAGGATTCCTAATTTTTTAGAGGGATGGTGGTGGGAATCCACATGTATATAGAGATCAGTGTGTGTAGATTTTTGATAGACTTTGCGTGAAAAATAAGCATCTAGTTTTCTAGAGAGGAGGACATCTAAGAAGGGAAGACTACCCATTGATTCCAACTCCTTTGTGAACTTGATGGAATCAACCACCTTATTCAAATGAGTATGGAATTCCTCAAGTTTATCTAACCTATATCACCAATTGACATGGGTGTCGTCAACGTATCTTTTCCACCACGTGAGTTTTAAAAGGAAGGAGTTAAGCATTAGGTCTTCAAAGCATTCCATGAATAAGTTGGCAACAACCAGGGAGAGGGCTGAACCCATTGCAACCCCTTCTGTTTTCTCTTAAATAACTCCTAAGAAATAAAATAAGGTCGAATTCAAACAAAGAACTACCATAAATGTAATTTCCTCATCCACATGCATTCTAATAACCTAAAAAAAGCCATTAAAATTTGCAAATATGATAACAACCTCAATAAAAATAATGATCTTGAGTTAAACCACACTTGAAAACCTGTCATAAACTTACTCAAACCTTATTATTTTTTATCATCATAACCCATCTTCCTACTCTCCCTCACGCTCCCCCTTCCCCTTCTCCTTATGGTTTCCTTGTTATTTAAGTTTCTTGATTTCTTACCCGTTCTATTCTTTCCTCCCCATTCACCTCTCCCCCTCCACCGAGCGTATCCTATTTTCACTTTTCCTCCTCTCCCTACACCTCCACCCCCGTATCTGTTTCTTTTTTAGAATCTTTAATTTTATATCGGATAGGTTATGTTGTTTTTTTAGCATTATTTTGGGATTGTTATGAATAATTCTAATTTAATTAATAACGTACATTTTATTTTTGCAATTTCATTTTATTACTTATAATCTTTTATTTTCTTTTTACAATTTATTTGATAATTTACAATTTTAGATTCTCATTTTTTAACTTCATTATTTACAAATAATTATTTACTTTGTTTTATCTATAATTAAAATTTATAATGAATAATTTTAATTTAAAATCTATAATGAATATATGGGAATTTATAATTTGCAAGTAGTTATGTGTGTAAATTCATTTCGTGACTTAATATTCTTTTAACTATTTATAATATTTTGATAACTTTATTTTGCTTTGTATATCATAATTTATATTTTTACATTTTTCAATTCATTAATTAATAACTTATAATGTATTAAGTTAATTTACAATTCATAAATTTATAATTTATTTATAACTGATAATTTAAAAATTTATAATTTATGATTATTATAAATTACAGACGGTTCTTATAATTTATATTATATTAGTTTTATTTGTTAATTAAATCAAATTAATAAAACATAAATTTATTAACTATTTTTAAAATAAATTTTTATTTTTAATAATTTTTAATGTATATTTTTCTTTTAATTTATTTTTGAACTCAGCCCTTCTTTTAATTTAAATTTAAATTTTAATAATTTTTAACTTATATTTTTACTCTTAATTTATTTTGAACTCATCCTTTCTTTTAATTTCAATTTTATTTTACTAATAAGGTTATTTTTATATTTTTATATTTATAATTTTTAGCTTTTCTTATGTGCTTTGCTCCTTCTCTTCTTATTTAATTGATACATAGATCATTGAGCTTTATTGTTATATCTATAAAGGCATAGCTAGGTCTGCAATAACAACTTATTCGTTCTCATCCCTTAATGATGGTTCATGAAGTGTGAACCAAAATGTCGATAAAAAAACTCTCACAAAATTTTTCCCAGAAAATCTCTAATTCAATCAATGGACTGTGGAAATACTATTTAATTTCAATTTAAACTAAAATAAATTAAAAAAATTAAAAATCTTTAATGTTTACAATATTTTTGGATGAAAAGATAATTTACTTAACATTGAGAAACTTTAGAAAAAGCATATAGAATAGTTTTCTTATTTAAAAAAGAAAAGTAATTTGTAATAACAATGAATGAAATAAATAAATTTCGAAAATATTAATAATAAAAAATTATACATTTATTTTAAAAAATCAAATTATAAATACAAAAATATGATTTTATATTTAATATATTAATCTTTTACACTTTACAAATACTAATCATGACTCAACTCAATACTTCATAACTTTTTAATTACTAGAAAACTCAATTTACCATCTTAGCAAACTTAACTCTTTATCCTGTAATTTAACTTTGATATTCTTATGACCCGGACCAATTGCAGCCCCCTCATCACTTCACGAGCTTTAACTGCTGCGTGACGGTTTGAAGATTTTAAACTTCCACAACCCGACTCGGTGAAATTAGTTTTTGCTTATCATTTTTCACCTAAACCCGCAGTCAATAATGGAAAGCATAGGACAAATCTTTTAAAGATAACTAAAGATTTCAACTAATCCGATTGACAAGACATGGGAATACATAAGCAGTAGTAGGAAGTATACTTTTCGCTGGTAAGGAATTTTTCCTAAATTGTTATTCGTTTCCTCTTTTATGTGCATGTGGTGGGTGTGAGCAACACTTATCGCAAACAAAAGCGAAAAGCAGACAGACCCATCATTTCCAGTTGGAATTGCGTGTTGTTTTTCCTCCGAGAATAAATACTATTTGAAGTAATGCATTATAATAATTGCTCTTCCACTAATCTATTATACTACTTTATCGAATTTAATATTTATGAAAGTATGTTCATAAGAAACTAGATTACTATAAAATTTTGGTATTTAAGTATGTTCATAACAAATAAATTACATAAAATTATTGTATTTAATAGCCACTTCCAAAAGTTGCTGCCGTCCACTTCAACGTCACCCAGCGAATACATACATTATAAATCCATTATTTTGAAGCAGATTCCATTTAAAAAAATACTGTTAGAAATTCAATATTAATTGGAGATAATTTCTCCCACCTCCCTTTTTTTGTCATGCAAGCAGTTAAACATTCAGTTGAGCAATCAGTTAGTAAACTGATTGTAAGCAATCAGTTAGTTAGCAAATAGTTAGTTAAACTGTTTGATTATTTGTTAGAGAGTTAGTTTGCATGTAAAGACTAATTTTAGTCTTGAGTTAGTCTTGAATTTATTTTCTAATTATTGTATGGATTCAAATCTATTTAAAGACGCTTGGGCACATCATTGTATGCAAGGAAAATTGGAAGATCAATAAAATCTCTTTTCTTCAAGAATTTGCAATAGCAATTGTGTTCTTTCTTATTTATTTATTTGAGTTCTTGTTTTTGTTTGCTCTCTTTGATTCTGACAAATTGGTATCAGACCCTGGTTAGGATTTGTGCAGCAGAAGCACAAAGAGAACCAGAGATTGTAGAAGTGCGCTATCAGCAAAAGCGTGCAGCAGCCGCAGTCACAGAGTGAAGGAAGAGCCAGCAGGGAGCTCAGAGACCGATGTCGACAGTATTAGTTACCGACATCGGCAGTTTAACTGACGTCGGCAGTATAAGTTACCAACATCGGCAGTTTAACTGATGTCGGTAGTATTAGTTACCAACATCGGCAGTATAACCGACGTCGACAGTATTAGTGATCAACCACGGCAGTTTTACCATCGTCGGTGACTGTGTGTCAGAAACAGCGACCAGAAAGCCATTCTAGCGAGAGAAATGACAGCGTACAATAGTATTTCACAACCTCAAATTCCCATGTTCAATGGTAAGAATTATGATTTTTGGGAAATTAAGATGAGAACTTTATTTTGCTCACAAGATGTATGAGATTTGGTAGAAAGTGGTTTTGTAAAACCGTAGGACAAGGCAGCCCATCTGGGATTAAATCAAGCGCAAAAGGACTAGCGTAAAGAGAATAAGAAGAAAGATGCAAAAGCATTATTTCTCATCCAACAGGGTTTGGATGAATCTATATTATGTAGAGTTGTAGCAACAACAAGATCCAGAGAGGCATAAAAAATCTTGGAAACTACCTATAGAGGTAATATAAAGGTAAAAATTGCTAAATTGCAATCTCTTAGGAGAAGCTTTGAAAATTTGCAAATGAATGATTCAGATTCAATAAACCAATTTATGGGTCAAGTTTTGAATATAGTGAATCAAATTAGATCTAATGGAGAAACTATGACAGATCAAAAGATTATAGAAAAAATACTCAGGTGTTTACCCAGTAAATTTGATGTTATAGTTGTAGCTATTAAGGAAACCAAGGATTTGGAACAATTATCTGTAGATGAATTAATGGGTTCTTTGTTAACACATGAATCCAGAATGAATAAGAATAATACTTCTCTTGAGAATGCCTTCAAGTCACAGGTATCTGTTGGCAGAGGAAGAGAAAGAGCCAGGTCAAACTTCAGAGGAAGAGGCAAAGGACGATATGGAAGGAATAATTCAGATGAAGGTGAGAACAGTAATCAAAACTACAGTAGTAGAGGACGTGGAAACAACCACTCAAAGCAAGGTTCACAGAGGTTTGTTAAATCTAATGTTCAATGTTATTACTGCAAGAAATATGGTCATTATGCAAGTGACTGCAAAAATAAACAAGGATATGTGTACAAGTAGAATGCTAATTACACATGTGAATCTAGTTCTAATCCTGGAAGCATGTTTCTTAATTGTAATGTTACTCAAGAAAAAGCTAAAGATATTTGATTCTTAGATAGTGGATGCAGTAATCATATGACAGGAAATAAATTTTTTTTTGCTAGTCTTGATGATTATGTAAAATCAGAAGTGAAATTAGGAAATGATATCACAGTAGATGTCATGGGTAAAGGTGTCATAAATGTTTTGGCCAAGAATGGTGAAAGAAGGTTTATACCTGATGTTTATTTTGTACCTAGACTAAAACATAATCTTTTGAGTGTTGGTCAGTTAGTGCAAAAAGGTTACAGAGTATCCTTTATGGATAATGTTTGCACAATATTGGACAAGGTTCCAAGTGACAGGTTGATAGGAAAAGTGGAGATAACCAAGAATCGAATGTTCCCTCTTCATATTCAGTGCATCTAAGGAGAAGAGGAAGCACACTTCAAATCCATATAGCTAGACCAATTATGGGTATGACACTTAAGGTATGGACATTTACATTTTGAAAGTTTGAATTTATTACAGAAGAAAAATATGGTGAAGGGTTTACCACCAATAGAACAGCGAGGAAGTCCATGTGACAGTTGTATTCTGGCAAAATAGCATAGAGAGAGCTTTCCTGTAAGAGGCTCATATAGAGCCAAAGTACTATTGGAGTTAGTCCATAGTGATTTATGTGGACCAATGCAAACTCCATCATTTGGAGGTAGTACTTATTTTCTAACCTTCATAGATGACTTTAGCAGAAAGACTTCGATATACTTTCTCAAAAATAAGTCTGAAGCCTTTGGAAAGTTTAAAGAATTCAAGGCAATGGTTGAAAAGCAGAGTGGCCGTTATATCAAGATACTCAGATCAGATAGAGGAGATGAATATATGCCTAATCAATTTCAAGATTTTTGCAGATATCATTGAATCAAAAGACAGTTGACTACAAGGTACACACCGCAGCAGAATGGTGTAGCAGAAAGAAAGAATAGAACAATCATGGAGATGGCAAGAAGCATGTTGAAATCCAAACACTTGTCAAATAAATATTAGGCAGAAGCAGTAGTATGTGCAGTGTATATTCTGAACAGAAGCCCAACAAAGAGTGTCAAAGATCGAATTTCACAAGAAGCATGGACTGGTAAGAAATATAGTGTATATCATTTCAAAATTTTTGGTTGTGTTGCATATTCTCTTATTCCATCTAAATTGAGAAAGAAGCTTGATGATAGAGGTGAGAAATGCATTTTTATTGGCTATAGTGAAGAGTCAAAATCCTATAAGCTGTATAACCCTATTACAAAGCAAGTGATTATTAGCAGAGATGTAGAATTCAAAGAAGAAGAAGCATGGGATGGCAACACCATCACAGTTGGAGCACCAATTCCATAAGATGAAGAAGTTTGTGAAGAACAAAATTTGCAAGGTGGACAATCCTCTCCACAAACAAGCACAAGCACTCCAATAAGGACACCAAGAAGGTTTGAACACGGTGAATCATATAGTCATGCATGTCACCCTACTCCAAATTCACAAGTAAGTGATGAATCAGATCCAACACTTGCTACTTTAAGAGCAAGATTGAAAGGTAAGAAAATGAAAAGTTTGAATGAGATTTATAATCAAGAAGAAGATAAATTAGATTTGGTTTCAAATTTTGCTCTTTTCACTCATGACCCTATGTATTATGAAGAAGCAGTTAATGAGGAACATTGGCTAAACGCAATGGATGAAGAGTTGAATACTATTGAAAGAAATCAAACATGGGATCTAACTAATTTACCCGAAGGTAAGGATTGTATTGGAGTCAAATGGGTTTATAAGACTAAATTTGATGCAGATGGAAATGTTGAAAAACACAAGGCAAGGTTAGTAGCAAAAGGTTTCGCACAAGAACATGGAGATGACTATAATGAAACATTTGCTCCAGTTGCTAGATTGTATATTGTTTGAATGGTATTATCAATAGCTACTCAAAATAATTGGTATGTATATCAAATGGATGTAAAATCAACATTCTTGAATGGATTTCTAGATGAAGAAGTATATGTGAAACAACCCATAGGTTATGAAGTACAAGGACATGAAGAAAAAGTTTACAGATTGAAGAAGGCTATTTATGGTCTTAAGCAAGCACCAAGAGCATGGTATAACATGATTGATACTTATATGTTAAACAATGGATTTAGCAGAAGTGATAGTGAGCCTACTTTGTACACAAAAATCAACAAAGAAGGTCAGATTTTGATTGTGTGTTTATATGTTGATAATTTGATTTTTACTGAAAATTTGTCTGTAGACACTTTTAAATCAGCAATGAAAAAAGAATTTGAAATGACAGATTTGGGATTAATGAAGTATTTTTTGGGAATAGAAGTTGAACAATCAAAGAAAGGAATTTTTATCTGTCAAACAAAATATGCAAAGGATGTGTTAAAGAGATTTAGGATGCTAAATTGTAAACCAGCACCTACACCAGTTGCTATAAGGACTAAACTTAGCAAAGAAGACCAAGGGTCTAATGTTGATTCCACAACATTCAAAAGGCTAGTTGAAAGTTTGATGTATCTTACAGATACTACACCAGATATTAGTTATAGGGTTAGTTTAATCTCAAGATTTATGGAGTCACCGAAAGACTCACATTGGCAAGTTGGAAAAAGGATATTAAGATATGTGGCACGAACTACAGATTATGGAATTTTATATTCCACAACTAACGATTTTAGTTTGATTGATTTTACAGATAGTGATTTTGTAGGTAGCGTTGATGATAGGAAGATTACTTCTGGATATGCCATTCTTTTAGGCACATGTGTGGTCACATGGGCATCCAAAAAGCAACCTATAGTGACACTTTCATCAGCTGAAGCAGAGTATGTTGCAGCCACATTAGCAACATGTCAAACAACATGGATGAGAATAATATTGAAATATTTATTACAAGCACAGAAGGAGTCAACACCAATCTTCTGTGATAACAAATCAGCGATCGCTTTATTAAAAAATCATGTGTTTCATAAGAGGAGCAAGCACATTGATACAAGATTTCACTTTATCAGAGAATTAGTGAACAATGGAGAAATCCATCTGGACTTCTGCAGATCTGAAGATCAATTGGCAGACATATTTACAAAGGAATTACCAAAAGAGACCTTTGATTATTTGAAACAAAATTTAGGGATAGTAAATGATAAAATTGTAAGCGGTAGAAATTAAGGGGGAGTGTTAGAAATTCAATATTAATTGGAGATAATTTCTCCAACCTTCCTCCTTTTGTCATGCAAGCAGTTAAACATTCAGTTGAGCAATCAGTTAGTAAACTGATAGTAAGCAATCAGTTAGTTAGCAAACAATTAGTTAAACTGTTTGATTATTTGTTAGAGAGTTAGTTTGCATGTAAAGACTAATTTTAGTCTTGAGTTAGTCTTGAGTTTATTTTCTAATTATTGTATGGGTTCAAATCTATTTAAAGACGCTTGGGTGCATCATTGTAAGTAAGGAAAATTGAAAGATCAATAAAATCTCTTTTCTTGAAGAATTTGCAGTAGCAATTGTGTTCTTTCTTATTTATTTATTTGAGTTCTTGTTTTTGTTTGCTCTCTTTGATTCTTACAAATACTTAGGTAAATTATAATGGAATTTTTTATTTTATTTTCACTGGAAGCATGCATATATATGTCTAAGATAAAGCACCTATGATTAAAAAATGGTTTGGAATCAGCGTTGAAAGAATTGTGATAGAGGAAATCTGTATTATGGTACGAAAAACCCAAATGTTATGTGATTGTCGCCGCAGTTGCGCCACTGGTTGTAATGGATGCCCAGGGCAAACATGATATCAAATGGCGTGGTCACAGTGCCTCCATTATCAGAAACAACAGAACCCTTAACGATGCCATTTCTCCTTTGCCATCCCACTTTTCTCACATCATTTCGCAGGAAACAAAAAATTCCGTTAAAAACACCCTTCTACCTTTCAGTCCCAAACCTCTTTTCGAAGGCCAAAAAAACAAACCTGTGCAAGGCCTACTGCGCCATTACAAATGCTGAGCGAAGCCCTAAACTTTGAATTGGCAGTAAAATAAGATTAACCAGTTATAGAACACCGAATGCCCTGCGTTTTAGTTGAGCGGAATTTGATCCCAAGACCTCTGAAAACGAAAGAAAATGTTGTTCTTTTCAGGGTTTTGTTTAAGTATGGGATTTTTTTTTAATGCGTCCAGAAAATTAAGGTGAACATGCGGTCTCCGAATGTGCGAGGGCATTATGTGTTTGGACAAGAGACTTGTACCTCCAGTGCTCAGCTAAGTGGCAGAGCTATCGAAGTGGCAAACAAACTACGTGTTCTTTCTTTTCTCTTTTTCTTGGTCATGTGACTTTCACGTTTTGTATTTGATATTTTCTGGAAATTATACATATATATATATATATATATATATATATATATATATATATATATATATATATGTGTGTATATATATATGTATATATATATTCCGGCCTATCTTGCGATAATTTGTGTTGTTGGCGACTAAATAAAATTCAATGTTCTTAGTCTTTTTGTAGCCACCGCATTAATGGTTTCATTTTGTAAATAAATTTTATGTTCGGATAATCAAAATCGGGACTATAATTTTTTATTGTAGAAATTCTAAAATTTAGTATTAAAAATTTGAATTATATTTTTTTACATGTTATTATAGAATATTTTATTTTTATCAAAATAATAATTAGTAGTTGGTTCAAAGTTTTAAGTAATGCAGGTAGGGGTTTTTTAGTAGGATATAGTTTGGTGAGACATCTTAGTGCCTAGTCCCTGGTGTCAAAGAGAAGGAAGGGCTTTCATTGCAACCTAATGTTTAGTATAAGGAAGCGATTAATTTGTTAGGAGAAGAGGATTATAGCCTTCTCCACGTTTTGCTATGTGTCACGATCGCGTTAACTTTGGGCCTCCTAATTGCTTGGACTATCTACCACTTCATATGGGCTATGAATGCATTGGATGTCACCATGTGGTGGAATCATGGGTTTTAGGTCTCAATGACTTCAGGGTAACTGCTTACTCCCTCACGAGCCTAGTTACCATTGATTGAAAGACATGTGGTGCCTTTATGTTTGATCTGTCTTTGGGACTTAGACCATTGCAGTCACCGGGGGTATCTGTAGATGCGAGGCTGTCTATGACTCTTGGTGCCCCCCATAGATTGCAATACTTGTCAAGCTAGGCAACTCAATAGGTGTTGGGCAAGTAACTCAACAAATGTTTTTAGTGTGGCATTGGACATTAATGTATTTCCACAGGGGCATTATGATTCTTAGTGAAAAGATGTATGGCACTTTCCTTTTTTCTATAGTCCCAATATTTATTTCTTAATTTTATTTTCTATGTGTGTGTATTTTATTTTCAAGGTCTCTTTAGATAAGTGTTTTCTTTTCATTTCTAGTGTAAATTCTTCTTTTAAGTGTACGATGTGGGCACACCCTAATGCTTGAGAATTAATCCTGCCAACCCTCCCTACCACTTGGGACTGATCACCAATCAACCACCTTTTCTCTGAATTGGTGGCTCCTCTACCATGACATTCATATTGTATCACGAACGATGCTCCTTTATGCACGCATGTGGCATGCAATGTTCAAAATCTTTCCTACTCACTTCAATCACAATAAAAACAAAGAGATAAACTCCACAACCTCAATTTATTGCCCTGACATTAGATTAATTATGGAATGTGTCTGATATGGGCCCTATGGTGCACGATATGACATGAAATATGTTGTCACTGTCCCTCATCATCACTGCCTAGCTCATTTTTAAATATTTCACAACTTTTGAGTTCTGTATGGCCTTGTCATAATTTCTCTAGGTGTCAATAGATTGGCAACATAGACGAACATAAGTTAAAATATAAACTTTGGAACCTCATTATCTTGGCTCCATATCATTGGTATTGCAAAGCTGACTTGAGTTGCACATCGAACATGGAGCCTTCTCACAATCAAATCAATGTCATGTTGTCCTCATCGACCCTTCATAATGTAATATTATAGATTAAAATTTATACATTAATCTTGATAATGATATTATTATTTTTGATATATAATGTATTATATTTTATTTTTGTTAACCGAGGTATCCTGCTATATCGGATGACATTATCACCATTGTGGACCCAATGACCTAGCACACAACTTGTAGGACGAGTCCAATAGACTAATCTTCATACAACGTGCTAGTGCCCAACCGAATACACCACAATTTAATTAGACTTAAATCCGTGACATAGTGGTCACTGTTGCAACAACCTACCATTGAGGTGCTACACTAAGGACATGAATATATATTATTAATTGTATTCAATAATATTAATTATGTAAACTAAATCAATAAACCATAATAATATTATATATTAAAATAATAATAAAATTATATATAATAGTATGATAGATATATCATTAAAATAGTTAATATAAATTTTTACTATTATATATTATTAAATAAGTAAGTTTTTATTATAATAATAATTACTAAAAATATGTAGGATAAATAATATAATATATTATATACTATAATAAAATATTATTTATAATATTATAATATATTATAAATTATATTATTAAAGACTATATTTAATATTAAAATTTTATTTCTAATATTAATATTATATGATATATAATAATAATAAAATGTAAATGTGTTTGAGTAGCAATCATTTACATAGGTTTACATATTCAAAGCATAATAAAAATACATGTCCACTTGCATGGATTTAGATGGGGCATGTGATGAAATGTAGTAAAATTATGTGGTACCATTGATCCTAACTATCATAGCTGGATCAACTATCATAGCTAGGACGATACCCAGAACAAACTCTATTCTAGTTTTAACTCCTACAAGGTCAGTGTTTTGGCCAACTTAAAAAATTACTAGTGGAAGATTATAATCCTCAACATTATCATTCTCATTTTTTTGATAATAGTCTACACAATCAGTAGTTGTGCGTTCAAAAATAAAAAGTGAGATAATGAATGCTTTGGCTACAGAGGTGGTGTTTAGTGTTCCTTAGTTCCAATTTTATAGGGAAGAAAGGTCCAGGGATTATTCATTGTCCTTTAGATTGTTTGTGTCTTTTATTGGTACTATACAACATATTACATAATAATTGATTTTTTTTTCTAGTTCAGCTTTATATGTAGAGACTAAGATCTTATGGTTTTTTCATATTCACGACCTCCTTACAAATCCTTTTAGTTAATTTCATTATGGTTTGGTACTGTGAATCTATAAAAAGGAGCTCTCCTCTCACATTTGACCTTGAATTTGCCACATGCTTGCAAAACTGCGTGAGATGAAACATAACTGTGTCATTCATATCTTGGTAAACCTTCTCATCCTTAAAGCATTTTTTGGTTGGTAAGATTGGTGATACTTCATACACAAGTATCATTTTTTTCAACTTCTTCTTGAACATTGGAAGACCTTATACATATTTGTGCTTTATATACACAATGCAAGCATCTATGTAAATTTGATTTTTCATAGGAAATAATGTCCAATGGGAATCCAACTTATCTAATACCAACACATTAATGATAAAACCGAAGGTGTAAAAACAAGATTCACATCTCTAAAAGTTTTTGTCCTATATGAGATGAATATTTGGGGTGGAAACCCCAATAGAAATGCCTCTAGAATATATATATATATATATATATATATATATATATATATATATATATATATATATATATATATATATATATATATATATATAATAGAATAGAATAACTATACTAGCATAGATATCTTAAATACATTTATCTACAATATGTCGAGAGATATCAATCTCGAGGTGCCTATATTGTGATGTAGGTTAGATAGGTGCCTCGAGATTGATATGTCTCAGTGTATTTTAGACAAATATATTAAAGATATCTATGTTAGTAGCCCCTGTAAGTGCGGCATGCACATTTAACAATAAATATCAATTAACGAATCATTTCAAGTTCATCCAAATAAAAAATATATATCGCCTTAAATGAAAATTAAAGAAAATAATTTCATATACATCGAAATATGAAAATAATTATAATATATGTGATATTAAATATGTAACATTATTGTAGTTCTAAGGACTTGAGTGTCTCTTCCTCAGCTTTTCATTTAGAAAGTTGTTTCCCTATTTTCAACTTCTCATATCTGTCATATATAAATAGAGACCTAATTCTGAGTCCTTCCATAGATTTTACATATGAGATGGCCACAAATGTTAACCTTGGTCTTTATGTATGCCCTATACCAATTGTTTCTTTAGAAAGAGTCAATCCTTGTGATTTATGTATGGATATTCTCCAAGCTAGTCTTAAGGGTAGTTGTCATGTTCGTCCCCTTTGTATTGGTGTAATTGGAATTGTATGCAGAGTTGCATCTATAAATGGAATTCAAGAGTAACTATCAAATTACACCATAACATATGTAGGTGGATCTGGTGGATAACTTCTAGGTATGTATAGAATACTTCAAATATATCCTTGAGATCCATTTACATGTCCTACTTATATCCATAGGTTGGAGGTTAAAATCACCCTTGTATCCTTAGCTACTAATAACTCCACATCCAATTCATCGTTCTGACCTCCTAATGGATTGGTACTACCCATTCTAATTGCAATGCTCTATGTAATCAGTCCTTTTAATGATTTTAATTTCTTTTTATTACGTTTTTTGACATTATCATTTATTGCAAATAAATGAATAGCATTTCCAAAATATTCCTTGATGCTTGGATGTAATACACTATTTGTTCTTGACATCAATAGTTTCCAATCATCAATAGTTAGATGTGTATCTCTAAGATTTGTGAGCAGTTGTCAAAACCTTTTGTGGTCATGATTTTCTCCTTCTTGTCTTAATACCTTATACAGAGCAACAATTACTTTGAATTCTTCCCTTAATATTTTTCCATGTTTGTTACTATTGTTACTATTATATTTTATATGCTGCATTTCTTCTTGAAAACTTGTAAGTCTTATTCCTTCTAATTCAATAAAGTCCACGATTGGGATTCTTAGTGTTGAGTGGATTGTCAAAGCACCAATATTAAATGTTACAACTCTAGTTGGTGAAATTAATAGAACTGTACAATGCTTCATAGTTGACGATTCATTTTGAAAATCTTTAAAAATGATACCAACTAAATGTGATTTCCTTGTTCTTGTTGTTCCTTAATTTATCATGCATAGTGGTGTGACATTATGAGTCTGAAGAAAATGTCTCATGATTATATCAAGTGCCTTTTTTTAATTTGGCACCTAAGGTTCCATATAAAATTTTACTTGTTATATCATCTGATATGAATACCCTGTTTTCTTTCATTATGGTTATGAATTTTATAGTTGAAGTTGTGTATTCTTCTCCTTTATATTTGTGATTCTATGGTATAAATATTAAGAATGACTATGTCGACCTACCATTCTTCAAATAGTTTTCCAAGTCCATTTGTTCCTATAAAATAATAATGTCCCTTTGGATTTTATGTGTGTGTGTTACCTCATTCACAAAATCATGATAATTAGATTAAAACTAATTAAAATATCACCCTAAATAATCTACAATATATTTTTTTTCAAAAAAGTTAATTAATATTTTATTTTCAAAAAATAAGTTAATATTTATTTTCTAAAAACTATACAACAAATATTATATACCATTTAAAATAAAAATTAAAAATTAAATCATTCTAAAAATTAAAATTAATTTTTATTTTTTAAAAATTGTGTAATTAATATTAAAAATGTTACATATCTATTTCTCATTAGCTACTAACAAAACAAATGTGCCCAAACATTTTCATATTATAACCTTCAAAAGTGTGATAAATAAAGAAAAGAAAAAATTTAAAATAAAAATCAAAATCATTATACCACCTCTCCAGATATTAGATTAAAATAATATTTAAAAAAAAAATGTGAATATTCACTTGACACCATACCAATCCCCAAAAAATTATTTAAAATAAAATAAAAATAAGCATTTCCTTTACATTTAAAAAAATGAAATTTATAAAATACATTGGCTCCGTTACAATATAAAATATTCTGCTTAAAATTAGTTGGAGTTATGATACTACTACTACTACTAGATTTTGATGGCACTTTCGAAATCGGTTATAACTATTTCAGCTGCTTTAAGAAAAGAAAAATGAGACAAGTGCAAGGGAAGCGCAGAAATATTCAAATATTTTTCATGCAAAACATTTCGGAGGTGTGAAGCGCAGAAATACTTGTATCATCGTGGTTGTGTTGTTTAGTTTTGGGATTAGTCATGGCATACCAGCTCAATGACTTGCTGATGTGGATGGGCACGGTGCTCTTTATATTATTTATGTTATGGGATGTGTGGAAGGCCAAGCAAAGGGGAGCTCATTGGCTTCCCAGCAATGCCCTACCTCTTTGTGGCCTCGCCCTGCGGTTGGTTGGATACTTAGACATGCAGAACGTCAGTCTTTCAGGAAATGGAAAAGAAAAGGAGGGCGAAGCATTATTAAAAAACCAACTATCAATTGATTTTGTAAGACTCACCTTTTTTGTGTTTGGATATTTGCTTCCTTTCATGGCTTTGGACCACTATTGTGGCCTTGTGTGTAAGTATAAGCACTCATATCACTAGAGTTTTTCATCGCCACTCAGTTTTATAAATCATACAATGGTAGGGAAGTCAGGAACCCAAGTGGGTGGTGGTTGATTGCATCCAGGACGGTTTTGTTGCTATCAGTTATTGGTTTTGTGCTCTTTTTAACTCTGGGCACTTTTCAATGGAAAATTCATTAAATCCCAGAATTATCACAATATTCATTTATAATAGTGATGTTGAAAATGAGCACCATTAATGGGAGAGTTTTATCATTCTCATATATATATAAATGCATTTTAAAGTAATTGCTGGTTGGTTATATATTTTTTATAATTTATTTTTATATGTCAGTGTAAAAAAAAAAAATATCCACTCACATCGTTACACTTTTGATTGTCACTATAGGTGACACCTTTCACTTTTGATTGTCACTATAGGTGACACCTTTCGACATAATAATTATAATAATGTTAATAAATATAAAATACTAATTATTTTTAATTATGTTAAGAGACATTTCATAATGAGAGATAGGGGGGAGCGGGGGAGGAGGAGAGACCTTAATGTCATACCCATATAAAGAAAAATTATCGACATCCTTTTTTTTTCTTTGAAACATAAAAAATTACTATGAAAAAACCAACCCAATATAATAATAAATATGAAAAATCCAAATATAGATATTAGAATTTTCTTTATATATTTATATATAAATGAAATTACATGAAATCAAATAAAAAACCGACATAATATTTAAAAATCTAAATATAAAATTTGTATATATTAAAAAAATTAAGAAAAAAATATTAAATACAAGCACAAATATTGGGAGGAAAAAAAGGCAATTAACAGACACTATAGCACAGAATATTTAAAAATGAAACGGCCACACACATTGAGCAGTACATTGGCTTACAAAGAGCCCCACCCAAGCGTAGGGAAGAAGCTTCTCTCCGTTTGCAAAGGCATGTAAAATGTTGGCATGGTATCTGCATTGTCCTCCACTGACAGAAATAAGGATTAAGTAACTTTGAGCCAGAGTAGCAACGTTCGTTCTGCTTCCCAAGCCCAACAATGCTTACCGCAGCCAATTAGAGCCACCGCTTTTGTATTGAAGTTCTGCAGATGTTTTTTCAGAAAATATACAAAATAATCATTACATTTTTCTCATATAAGACATGCAAATAAATTCGTAAACATGTTTTTTATTAATAATGTATTATATAATTAAGAGAAGAGTATTGTTTCATAATATTAATGTATTTGAATTTTATTTGAATGTTTAAAATAGTAAACGTGACTTTTACTAATAATGTATTATTTAATTAAAATAAAGAGTATTATTTAATCATATTTTTCTATATTTCTTAATAAGTAGAATCTATATAAATAATTAAAAATTTTATGTTTTTATTGAAAAATAATTTTACAAAATAAAATATAATATAAGTTTTCTAATATTTTTAATTTTAAATTATTTAATAATTTAATATATAAATAACCTAAGATTTAATCATTATAGTAATATATGGTACTATTAGCATTATTTCATAGAGAAGCAAGAATGTTTTTAGGAAAAAAATTATAGCACACATTAGATTTTTTATCCTAAAAAATTGTATTGTACATTTTAGAATTTTTATACCATAAACTATTTTTATTAAAAATATTTTAAAAATTACTATCATGTATATACCAATAAAAATTAGTACCCTTTGTATAAAACCACTTCTAAGATATAATTAGTGCATAGAACAAATTTTGAAGCATTAGCTTCTCTTTTCAATTTCTTAGGTGGTACCATGTATATACCAAAAAAAAATTTAGGTACCCCTTGTATAAAACCACTTCTAAGATATAATTAGTGCATAGAACAAATTTTAAAGCATTAGCTTCTCTTTTCAGTTTCTTAGGTGGTACCATTACCCTATAAATGATGGTATAAGGTATCTAAGCATAGTGAAATGTATAGTAGTGCATGTGAGATAATATAGTACAAAACTTTAGTAGAATTGTCTCATAAATAAAATTTAGTGTTGATGGCAATCATTTCTTTTTTAATTTATAAATAAATTGATATGAGTTTTTATCGATTTTTTTGATAATAAAAAAGGCATTTAGATTATTATACATATTGAAAATTTATTTGTGTATTTAAGCTTTTAAAGTTAATTTTTATTATAATGATATTTCATTTTGAATAAGTATATTTTAATAATTATATTATTATGATAATAAAATAGCATACTTATTTTAGATAAATATATGTAAAAGATATAAAGAAATATAATTCACTAAGTATTTGTATTATACTACATTTAGACATTTCGGGAATGATATCTTTAAGTGTCTTTTAAATAGTTGTAAAAATTATACATGATATTTGTAAAAGAAGTAACAATTGAGTTGTTATTTCTTCTAGGTATAACGCTCCATGGCTATTGAATCTTAATGGATCAAAATTATATGAATGCTCAAACACAAGAGATAAAAAGTTTGAGCTTGCAAGAAATGATAATGGAGTCAATACACGCTCGCTATATATTACAACTATTTAGAGGAAATGTAGATTGGCAACCTATTCTGTCTAAACACATCATGGTCAAATACATTGCTAAGTATGAAGCAAAGGTAGAGATTTTTTTTGAAACTTATCATCAAACATTGATGCAGCTTGCAAATATTGAAAACCCTAATGAATTAGCAGGAAAAGCATATAGAAGACTTCTAATTGAGACAATTGCTAAAAGAGACATTACGGTGCAAGAAACATGTCACATGTTGTTGGAGCTTCTGTTAGTAAAGAGTAGTAGAGTATTTGTGAACTTGAATGTTTCACGTCAGGTGTTCAAACATGTAGACAAAAAAGAAGAAGATGATCATGAAGATCATACAATGTATTTCCTTGATAGATACAAGAATAGGTTTTTTTTCCATGGAAAACACATCACTTATTGAAGCAACGAGATCTTGGACATATAATCCAACATAGAAAAAATACAACAAATGGGAGGCAAGGAGTATTGTAGCTTTAGTGAGAGTATTTTCAAGGTTTTCCTCCATCCCTGCATGTGAATTAAATAAATGGATAGATTTATGTTGGTCAAAGTTATTAATATACAAGATATTTCATGATATATAAAGAGATATTTGAATTGATGATGAAGAAATAATATCAAAATAGGATTCATTCAATTATAACTATTATCACATGGAGAGAAGAAAAATTCTAGAAGATATTTAAATTCACGGTGATATTGAAGATAAGGATAATCAACTTGTTCAGCAAAACATAGTGGAACATGAGTGGGAAATCATATCCAGGGTACAACATGGCCAAGTTATGAAAGTGAGTGAGATAGATATGTTGGGAAGAAGAGATATAGATAGACAAGCATTATGGAATAATGAATATAGAGGTGAAGAATACATAAATAAAGCGATCAAATTTATAATCACCATGAAAGATAATGGATTTCTTATAGATGACGATATAGCACAAGAGATGAATTATGAAACTTAGGTGCCTAACAAAAAAAAAGCACTTGATATGGTTATGCCACATTTTCATGGAGGTCAAAATAATTCATCCTTATGCATGATAGTCCAAGGAACAACATGAATAGGAAAATCATATATGATAGTTGCCATTCATCAATCTATTCAAGATGAAACATTCCCACATCAATCTCCACTTCTATTACTTATACCAACAAGATTTATAACATTCAATATTGGTGCCTCAACTATCCATGCAGAACTTCAAATCCTAATTATGGATTTTTTTGAATTAATAGGAACAAGAATTACAAGTTTTCAAGAGGATATCCGCCACATAAAATACATATTGATTGATGAAATGATCTTCATTAGACAAAATTTGCTATAGAACATAGACTTTAGACTCGATCAAGCATTTATTAAAAAAACAAACATGAGTTTTGGTGGTATATCTCTTATTTTGGTTGGAGATTTGGATTAGCTTCCTCTTGTTAGTGATAGACCACCATACGATAACAACATAAGAGCTAAACCATTGTGGGAAGAATTCAAAATAGTTGTTACTTTGAACAAGTTATTTTGACATGAAGGAGAAAGTGATGACCAATGAAGGGAAATAAATTAATATAAACATTATTAAAGTAAAATTTATAAATAATTAATATACATGTTTTATAAAGTACCTCCATTTACATATGACCACTATGAAATGCTAAAAAATGGAAAAAAAATTTCCAAACATAAAGCTAAGGAAGAGGGATTGAAAATCTTAGAGAAAAAATAATTTCATGTAATTATGAAAAAATTCACATACTTATTCATTATTTGACGTTTTATGTGATGTGTACTTATTCATTATTTGACATTTTATGTCATGTGTATGGTAAGTTTTGATGAGTACTAAATAAATATTTATATTGAGAATGTTAAATTAATGTGTATTATAGTTCTGTATTATTTAATGTAATGTTTAATATACATCTCAAATTTTATGTCAAATAAATATGCAAAATGCACAGTTGCCACTAGCATACCTATCTTAGATAAATATATGTAAAAGATGCTGAGAGATATAATTATCGAGGCACCTATTCCACTTATGTCATAAATCCAATATAAGATAGGTTCCTCAAGAATGATATCCCTCGACATGTTTTACATAGATTTATCTAAGATAGGTATGCTAGTTAGTTATTTCATTTGCATGGCTTAAGACTACCTTGTATGACATTAATATAATGTTTAATAAGGGAATAAAAATTAGTTATACCCAATAACATCTTATATAATTATTATTTTAAAATTTTATATGGATAAAGAAAATCTATACCATTTTTCTAAAAATATTTCTATTATCTCAATAATTGGTATGGTAAGTCATATTTCTCCCCACTTTTAATTAAGTCAATAGGGTATTTTAGTATGCATCATAAAAAGTATTCATTAAATTTTATTAAAAATTAAAATATATAATATATTTTATATTAAAATCAATTATTTATATAAGTATATTTGTTAAATGTGTAGATATATATATATATTTAATAAATTTTATATATAATATAATTAAATAATGTTGTATTTTTTTGATAGATAATTGAGAGTTAAAAAGATGCCCTCACCTATAGTACATATTGAGAGAGAACCCTAGTTTCCCTCAAACAAATCTACAGTGGAAAGAGAATTATGAATTTGCTATAACTGGTCTAATGAACTTAAAAACTACCAAGAACAAAAAAATTATCAATAGGTCAAGATATTGAAACAATACTCAGAATTCATTCATATTGATTTATTGAAATAATTAAAAACCCAAACCATTATTAAATAAGCCTCAACTTATAATTTTGAGTTGACATGAAAAAATTCAAAAAAATATAAAATCTAAAAAAATGTCTATTTTTAGTATCCGCTATTTATAGTAAGTTTCGTATTCAGGAACACATTACTATAAAAATAACCTAAATACTAAAATTAGCCTATGGGATGAAACTCAACTAAGGTTGACTTATGGTTCTAAAAATATACCATTTCTAAAAATAGAAAATTCCCAAAAAATCATTAAACGTTAGTATCGAACCCTTAGACGATCACATTTAGCCTCTAAAAAATATTGAAATCAAATATAAGTGAATAGAGCCACTTTGGACAGAATCAAACTTTTTGATACAGTCGTTTTTGCATGTCGAAGATCTCAAATGGAGTTACAGGTCAAAATTTATGGCCTCTAGAAGGTTGACCTATTTTTTTGCATCATTCTCCTCTGATTGAAAACAACTCTACTCTTGTGAGCTTTCTTGATTGCACTACTATTAATTTTCCTTATCAATAATCTTTAGCACCCATTCTATAATCCAAGTGTTATCTTATTAATGCAGTCCTTCCCACTGTATGAAATACTTGTTATAGTTCCCTTGCCTTGTGCTTACTGTCTTCAAATCCAAAAACTACACTACTTTTTCTTTCTTCTTTGGAACCCATTGTTCCCAGTTTACTTATTCATCTTCATCATCTTCACCATCTTCTCCATGAAACTTATATAAATATAAAACATTAAATATTGGAGATATATCAAAATTTTGTGGTAAACTTACCTCATAGGCATTATCATTGATTTTCTTCACAATTTTGCATGGTCCAATTTTTTTGTACTTCAACTTATTGTTTGTGCATTTTACAAACAACTCTTTTTTCAAGTAAACCATTACCAAATCCCCTTCTTCAAATACCTTGGATATTCTTCTGACATTCGCTGCTATTTTATATTTCTCGTTACTTTCTTGTAACTTTCTTCTTACTCCTTATAATTGCTACATATACTCTACAAATGCTTCTACATCATCACTAATTTGATCTAGATTTAGAAATTCTACCAATTCTAAAATACCCTTATAATTTATCCCATAAACAATTTTAAATAGTGATTATCATGTTGATCTATTCACTGAACTGTTATATGCAAACTCAGCTTGTGGTAAAGCCAAGTCCCATTACTTTGGCTTCTCTCCCACTATACATCTAAATAAATTTCCCAAACTCCTTTTTACAAATTTTATCTATCCATCTGTTTGTGGGTGATATGAAATACTAAATTGTATCTTAGTACCCATTTTCTTCCATAAAGTCCTCCAAAAATGACTTAGAAATTTTACGTCCCTATTTGAAGTAATATTTTTTGGATCACCATGCAATCTCACAATATCTAGAAAAAATAATTTTACAACCCTAGTGGCATCATTGGTGTTCTTACATGGAATTAAATGAACCATTTTATAAAATCTATACACAATAATAAAAATTGAATCATTTCATCTTTGTGTGTTTGGCAATCTCAACACAAAGTCAATACTCAAATTTGTCGATGGTCCTCTTGCAACTGGTAATGGCATGTATAGTCCAGTATTTTGTACTTGTTATTTAGCCACCTAAAATATTCTTCACCTTGAAACATACCTTGTCACATCTCTCTTCATCTTTGGCTAAAAATACTTCTCCTCTACCAAAGCTATTGTCTTCCTCTTACCAAAATGTCCAACCAAACCACCACTATGTAATTCTCTTATTATATTGTCTCGTAGAGACCCAACTAGAATGTATAATTTTTATATTTAAAGAGATAACCTTTATGTATAAGATAATCATTATGAATATCATATGTCCCACCTGTTAATGGATTCTTGCACTTCTCAACTACCTTGCTAAAATATTGATCAGTATCACATAATTATTTGATAGCTTCAAATCTAATTACTTCACTCACCATAGTAGTTAATAATGCTACCCTTCTACTTAGTGAATCAACTGGATGATTCTATTTTTTTTATTTGTGTTTCAACTCAAAAGTATACCCATATAAGAAAGAAACCCAATTTGCATGCCTACTATTCAACTTATTTTATGTATTCACATACTTCATGGTCTCATGATTTGTAAATAAGATAAACTCCTTGGGCACTAGATAATGCCTCCAATATCTTAATTCTTGTACAATTGCATAAAGTTAAACACAATAAGTATAATAATTTGTCCTTACCTCATTCAATTTTTCACTAAAATATGCTATTGATTTTCTTTCTTTACTCAACACAACACCAATTTTAATAAATGAAGAATCAAAATCAACTTCAAACACTTTGTTAAAATCAGGTAATGCTAAAATTGGTATTTCTATAATCTTCTTCTTCAAAATTTCAAAACTTTCTATGGCTACTCTAGTCCATGTAAATTCCTTCCCTCTCATGCAATCTATTATTGGTGGCACAATACTACTAAATTTTTTAATAATTGTTTTGTAAAAAGTTACTAAACCATGGAAACTTCTCACCTCTATAATGATTCTTGGAATAGACCACTCAACAATTGCCTTTATCTTTTCTTTATCCATTTTTACACCATCTACTGAAACTATAAATCTCAAAAATACCTAACTATTCTACATAAACCTGTACTTCTTCAAATTTGCATACAACTTCTCTTTTCTTAACAAATCCATTACCTTTCTCAAATGCTATAAGTTTTCTTCTTTAGTCTTATTGAATATCAAAATACCATAAAAATAAACAACCACAAACTTACCAATATATTCTCATAACATTGTATTCATCACCCTCATAAATGTGCTAAGTGCATTACATAATCTGAATGTCATCACCATCCGCTCATATAAGTCATCCCTAGTCTTGAATGTAATTTCCACTCACCTCATTCACAAATTCAAATTTGATAGTAACCACTCCTTAGATCAATCTTGGTAAAATATTTTGCTCCTGCAAGCACATCCATCATATCATCTAAATATGGTATAGGAAACCTATACTTTATTGTAATTTTATTAATTACTCTATTATCCACACACATTCTCCATCCTCCATATTTATTTGGAGTTATAAATGTTAGTGTTGCACATGGACTCATACTCTCCCTTATCACTTTCTTCCTTACCAATTTAGTAACTTATTTATTTAATTCTACATGTTTTATTGAAATCATCCAATAAGCTAATTTATTGGGCAGAGTTGATCCTAGAATCAAATCAATGTGATGCTGAATATCTCTCTTCGATGGTAAACCATCTAATAATTCATCAGGCATAACATCTACATATTCTTTCAACACTCCTGTTACTTTTGCTAGTATCGACACCATTTTTGTTTCTTCATTCTTTGATACTAATGTATAACAACCTGCTACCTTCATATCTTGGATAAATTCTTCAGTGGAGAGCATGATTTTTGTGTTTTCTTCCTCTTTAAGAGGTAACAAAATTACCTTTGTACCACCTTTCCAAAAATTATATGTGTTCTTTGATCTATCATGAACTACTTTCTTATCAAATTTCCATGGTCTCCCTAATAACACATGACATACATATATGGGAATAACATCACACCATATTTCATCATTATAACTCTTTCTTATAGAAAATTTGATTAAGCACCTTTTATCTACTATAACTTCATTCCCTTTCTTAAACCATGAAATCTGATAAGGGTTAGGATGCTTCTCACATTTGAGATTTAGTTTCTGAATCATTTCTTTAGAAACCATATTTTTACAACTACCACCATCTATAATTATTTTACATACCTTTCCACCTAACGCATATCTTGTTTGAAAAATATTTGATCACATCTATGCATCACCACCTTCTTTATTCTTTACTTGATCCTTCCTTTGAATGATCATGGTTCTTCTCATCATGAGATTCTCTCCCACATCAGCTTATGCAACATCAGTATTCTACTCTTCTATTTTAGCCTCAACTAGATTTACTCTTGGGTGATCTTCTTGCCTCCTTTCTTGATCATGATAGTGTGGACACTCAAATGCTCTGTGCACTTCTTATCCACATCTATAAAAAAAAAAATATCTACATTAATTCAGAAACCATCATCTAGCAACACCATAACCTCATCCTCTCTAGAATTATCTTCCTCTTTATTGGTATTGAAACCCTTTCTTATTATCATCTTGCCTTTCTACACCATGTGATGATTCACATTTATTGACATTAAAGCCACCTCTGGCGGTATTAAACCCACCTCCTCCCCTTATTGGAGGGGATCCACCTCTTTTTGGACCAATGGATGTCCTAAATTTTTGTCTATTTTGTTTTTCTTTTGCCTTCAAAGCTAATTGATAAGCCCCCTTCATGTTAAGTATTTTATGCAAGCTTAATTCATTTTGAATAGAAAATTTCAAATCATTTACATACCTTTTAGCTATGTGATCTTGTATTTCATCATGATCCAATCTTATGGAAAGATTATAAAATTCATCTATATACTTTTGTATACTATGATATTTTTGCTTCAAATTCTAAAATCTTCTATTTAAGGTGTTGTCCCCAAAAATAGACTTCTCATTTTTTGGGACAACATGTGAACTATTCTGGTTCCTCATACCAAGATAATCTCTTCTCTTTTTGAAATTTGTTCTAAGCATTCAAATTCCTCATTTTTCAAGCTTCTCAGAAATCTACAGACTCTACACGCTTGAATCTATGGACTCTGTAGGCTTAAATCTATGGACTCTGTAGGCTTAAATCTATGGACTTTGCAGACTTGAATCTATGGACACTGTAGGAAGAAAATCTATGGACTATGTAGGCCAAGTTCAACAGACTTCACAAGTTGATTTCGATGGACTTTGCAGGAAAGAAGTAAGCTCTCAACAGTTAGGCAATTTCAAAGTTGGTTCAATGACAAGGCTCAACCAAAAGAGTTCATCTAAAAGCTTCTAAGCAAGGATTGAACCATTGAACCATTGAAAATTGAACCATTTTGGTTCAATGGGTTCCAAGGTTCAACATCAGTAGTAAGAGTTAAGCACATTTGTCAAGGTTTAAATTTCAACCGTTTCAAGGTTCAATGGCTTCAAAACACTTATCAAAAATAAGAAGGCTTGAATCATTGAACCACTTTGGTTCAAAGGTTCAACGGGTTCAATGGTTCAACAGGTTCAATGCGCTTGGTTCAAAAAGATCAAAACAACTTAGCCAAATAAAAAGAATGAACCAATTGAACTGTTGAACCTTGAAGCAAAGGGTTCAACGAGTTCACAAGTTCAAAGGTTGAACAAGTATAATTAAGATCAAAGAGTTTAGAAAGAACAAAGAAGTGAAATTGCCCAAAGGAATCCCTTCAGACATTTTGTTTGAAGGAAATAAAGGATAAAGCCCACTAGAAGAAATAATCCCAAAGGTCATCCAAAGACCACCCAAAGGGCAGATACCCTTGCGGGGGGCTCTTCCCGACCCAAAGCAGACCATTTCTCAAGGCCCCGAAGGGCATGTCCCCTCTGAGAAAGATCAAATGACAAAGCCAAAGGAATTGCTGAGGAAAGTGACGTGCCCATAGATGTCAAAGTCATAACAATGAAATAGCCGTTGATCCTTGTAGGTTTAAGTGTAGAACCGAATGCATTCAAAGGATTTAAGGCCAAGGCAAAAAGGAAGAACCGCTGAGAGGAGTGTAAAGAGCAAGAATGACCAGAAACATTTGCACACCAAATATGTTTCAAGAAGTACATCGCCAGGTGGATATTGAAAGATGCAAACTTTCAATAGTGTGACCCATTTCTCTACATTGATAAAAGGAAAAGGGTAAATGCCCCTAAATTCCATCATGTCTTCTTAACAAAATTCAATGCAACATGATGTGTTACTATTCCCAAGTCCTTCTTGAAGAGGCTATATAAGGGACTCTATTGTTATTGTGGATCGATCTCTCTCTGATTATTAGAAATAAAACTCTGCCCAAATTGAAAAGCATTACTGAGACTTTGGTCTCAGACTGTTGATCATATTTTGTTATTGGAATAAGAAAGCAAGTGACTTTTTAGACTTTGTGCTGTGATATCTTTGTTGTTGGGGAAACTGTTCTTATGTCCTTTTCCTTAATATATTTTCTGTTCCTTTAATTCAATAAGCAGAATTAGTGAAAGTAGTCAGGAAGGCATCCTGAAGCCAACTGTGGACAGACTTTGTGCCCTCACAATTTCCTTTAGTGTGTTTTCTTTTTGTTTCTGTGTAAAGGACCTTAGGATGACTTTGTGCCCTCATTGTCCTTCGTATCTCACTCTTGGGCAATTCAGGTGGAGACTTTGTGGTACATCTCAATTTGCTGGTTACTACAACCTTGGTTACATTTTGCAATGACTACCAAAAAGATTCTTGTGGTTTTTTGAATGGTACTTCTAAAAGAAGAGGAGTGCTTTCTGTCATTATCCCTGAGATTTATCCTTTTATTTTCATGCATCATCTCTGAAAAAAGAGAGATGGATGATTTATCCTACCCTTGAGTATTATTTTCTCTCTCTCTCTCTCTCTATATATATATATATATATATGGAACCTCCCCTTGATGAGAGGAGATATTAGTCCCCTTTTGTTGTGGTAAACCTACACATTTGGCCAACCAATCTTTCTACTTTGAATGATCAGACCTATTTTATTTATCAGTACACTGATCGACAAAATATTCAACCAATAGTTTTTGACGACTCTATTGGGGATATAGTTATGTGCATTCTGAAACCTCAAGTTTCAGATGAAATTAGTTTCTACCATTATCCATTATAGACTCCATTCCATTTTTTTGATTTACCCATTATTATTATAACCTTACCATTCACCTCCACACTAACTTGGAAAGAATGCGCAGTTTAATGCCTCAAGCTTTAAACTAAAGCAAGGTCAATTCTTTTCCATTATTGTTTCACAATCTGGCAGATTCAAGGTATACACGAAGCCAAAGGGATAAAGGTATTATTGACCCTATATTTGAGTTGGTACAACAAAGTAATTTTGATCTGTTTCCTTCACCATCTTGCCTCCAACGAACCAAGAGCTTTCCTCCTACTAAAGTCAGATCTCCATTGCTAAACAAAGTATCCACTTCTGCTATTGATAAAGCTTTGCCAATAATTACCCCTCTGAGATTTGTTATTCCTCCTTTTCATAGTCATATAATGGTATTTCAAGGTCCCTGGGGAAATTCTTTTGGTCCTCCCAATCTTACTCCACCTCTACATGAGCTTCTACGCAGTTTAAAAGAGAATTTCCCCAAATTCTATGGTGATGGGAAAGTTCATCCTGATGAACACATTGCAGCCTTTAGCATAGCCTGTGGCATAATTGGAGTAGAATTCAACGATGTAGTAGTTAGGCTATTTGTAGAAACATTACAAGGTGCTGCTATAGATTGGCTTTATCATCTACAGGCTCGGTCAGTAACTGATTGGAATACCCTCAAAGCTAAGTTTGAAGCTAGATTCAAACCTGTAGGAGATGCACATGCACTTCTGGCTCAGCTTACATAGATGGAGAAAGAACCTCATGAACCAATGAGGGACTTCATAGCCAAGTTTGATAAACTGAGGAACATAATTCCTGTAATTGCTTGAGCTACAGCTGAGAATTTCAAATGCTTATGCATTAATTCTCAGTTACCTAAAGTATGTTTTCTTTTGAGACGTGTTGGTCAAATAGATCTTACTTCAGCTCAACATTTGGCCACTGAGGTAGAAGATGATCTCATCTTAACAGGGAAGATAAAAAGAGATCTAAATAGAAATAGACCTTCATCATCTTCTGAATATTCATCTCCAGGCACGACAGATCCAATGGTGTAGAAGTTGGCAAATGAGTTGCTTGCTCTAAAAAAGCAAATGGCGTAAGGAATGTCTTCTGCTCCTTCATACAGAGATATGCCAAGAAGGACATTTCCAAATTAGTCATATCAGGGCAATGCTACTAAGAATCAAGGGCAACAAAATCATCTTCCTTCCCCACAAGGAAAACTTGCCCTGGAAGCTCCTCCAACCAATTCAGCAATGGGATATCTTGAAGTAGAATCAGAGTTCTCTTTCTATCCTGAATTGAATCAAGAAAATGATGTTGATCTCCTTGGAAAAAATCAAGAATAATCAGCTGACGACTCCCACATTGGTTTCCTAAACTACTAGGATGAACCCAGAAGCAAAGGAGAAGCTTTTGATGGATCATATGTAGTGTTTATCAGGTCCAAGAACCAATCAATCCAGCAAGCTGATAAAGGGAAGATAAAAGAGCAACCTCAACTAGCAATTACAATTTCTAAGCATGGAACCACTCTACCTTACCAGTCAAAGGATTTGGTGATCACCCAAAAAATAAGTACATCAATTTCACCTTCACCTTCTACTTTAATTTTGCAAATCAGCCCTCCTCCTATCTCTCCTAAAAATCAAAAGGTTGAAATACCTTCCTCTGTACCTAGTTCAATTCAGCCATTTGACAGAATTGATCATGTCAAAAAGACCAAAATACAAATGTTTGAATTTGAATATTTGCAGTCTAATCTTGATCAATTGGATAAGTTGGTCCAATGTGTCAAGAACAAAACCATTCCTGCATGACAAAAAGCTAGAAAGGTAACTCCTGATTCACCAAAGAACATGCCCATTTCAAATAATCTTGTCATTACTCCTCCAGCTGCCCCTGGGAAAATAGAACCTTTCTATGTTTCCCTGTTAATAAATGGTCATAAGCAAAGTAATTGTATTATAGACTCAAGTGCATCTGAAAATGTCATGCCTGCTAAAGTAGCTAAATCTCTTGGCCTCACACTGACCAAGACGTTTGGGAGATGTTTTTCCATGGAAAAAAAGTAAGTACCATTACTGGGGAAAATCAAAGATGCCCAATTTGCATTTTCAACATTTCTAGACAAGAGAATCAAGATGACTACCTTGGTAGTTGACGTCCCAGCGTCCTATGGCATTTCACTTGGATGAAATTTTTGCAAGGACATGGGAGGAGAACTAAGCATGGACCTGTCTGAGGCAAGAATCCCTGTCAAAGGTGTAATGAAGAGGTTGCTCCCTAAAAAGGAGGCAAAATATGTGGTCACCCAAACATCAGCCCCTAAAGCTAAAATTATTTTTGAATCCTCAGGTAAGGGTAACTACTTTCTATCTACAGACGAAGTGCATGAAACTTCTGATAAAATTCTTTAAAGTGTCAACCCAAAAATCAGTTCAACTAGAATAGTAGAAGAAGTAGTAGGTTGCAATACTAATGAAGGAAAGTCTAAAGAAAAATCAGTATCTGATGAGGTATGGACTCTGGAATTCGATGGCAATTGTTCCTCTACTAGTTCAGGAGTCGGGATTGTGTTGATATTTCCTCAAGGAGATATGTTTCCTTCATCTTACAAATTACAATTTAACAACACTAACAATATAGATGAATATGAATCTATGTTTCTTGGATTGAAGGCTGCTCAATACAAAAGCATCAAGTTTCTTCATGCCAAAGGGGATGTTGAATTAGTGGTTTGTCAAGTGAGAAACTTATACCAAACAAAGAATGAAAGATTACACCACTATCACAACCTGGTTTGGGACCAAATTTAAAGCTTTGATGCTTTCAACATTTCTGTCATACCCAAGGAATCTAATGATAGAGCTAATACACTTGTTATTTCAGGAACTCTTTTAGTTCCTCACTTAGATTTCAAAGAAGACAGGTATACTATTGAGCTAGTCTGTAGACTAAATGTTCTTGACAATGTTGATTATTGGCAAGTATTCAATGATGATCATCAAATCATTGTCTTTCTGGAATGAAAAGACAATTTTGAACAACTACGTTTTGAAGGCAGTGAACCTCAGAAGTACGAATCAGCCTCTGAATCTATTTCATATATAAATGAAGAATTCTTACAGCTGAAAGGAAATAAAATTCTCAAAGGCCTGGTTTCTCTTGACAAAATATTTGACAAGCATGATAGATTCATCAAACAACAACAAACAGATTCAAGTTTCTCTTAGGGATTTGATCAAGTAAATCTGACTACTAAAGAAAATCCCAAGATGGTTAACATTGGTAAGTGTTGCACCGCTGAAGAAAGATTCAAGTTCACCATTTTACTCCGTCAATACATGGATGTCTTAACATATTATTATGATGACTTGAAGTCTCTTAGACCTAATGAAATCCACCATGACATTCCTCTGAAGGCTGACTCAATGCCCTATAAGTAAAAATCTAGACAGTACAATCTGAAAATATCAGGTACTATTCTTACTGAGTTACAAAAAATGTTAAATGCTAAAATCATCTTCCCAATCCATCATTCCACATGGATTTCAAACATAGTGACTGTAAGGAAGAAGAGTGGCAAAATTTGCATTTGTGTAGATTTTAGTAATCTAAATCAGTCATCTTTGAAAGATAATTACCCTTTGCCAATCATGGATCAAGTGCTTCAAACAGTGATAGGTTCAGAGATGTTATCAATCCTAGATGGCTTCTCAGGATATAATCAAGTTGAAGTTGGTGAATCAGACCAACACAAGACTGCATTCACCACACCTTGGGGTACATCTGCATATAAAAGAATGCCTTTTAGCTTGATAAATGCTAGTGCCACCTTTCAGAGAGTAATAGACCTAGATTTTAAAGATGAGATGGGTAAATTCATAGTGGTATACCTTGATGACTTAACCATATTTTTAAAGCATCATTTTGATCATGTACACCACTTATAACAAGTGTTGGAGCACTGCCGCTAGAATGGTATTTCCTTGAACCCTAAGAAGTCTGTTTTTGGAGTAACAGAGGGGAAACTCCTCGGACACATTGTTTCTAAAGAATAAATAAAAATTGACTCATACAGAGTTAAGTCTATTAAAGAGCTTAATTTGCCTACAAGTAAAAATGTTGTTCACTCTTTCTTTGGAAAGGTGAATTTCTTATGGAAGTTCATCCCCGAATTTGTTGAGAAGACTAGACACATTGTGAACATGATGAAAGGGGAGATCACCTTCAGCTAGACTAAAGAAGGCAAGTCAACATTTTAGGATATCAATACTGTCATTGCCCACACCCCTACCTTGGTTTGTCTAGATTACAACAAAGATTTCATCATATACAACTATGCTTCTGAGCACACGCTTTCAGCAATTCATGTTCAACAGGACAAGGAAGGTATGGAATCTCTTATTTCTTTCATCAGTTACCCTCTCAAAACCCATGAGATGAAGTATTCAAATGTAGAGAAGCACACTTATGCGGTGGTGAAAGCAATCAAAAATTTCTACTTCTATATCCTGAATTCACACACTACTGCCTTAATTCTTGACACTATAGTCAAGCCCATATTAACTCATCAGGAGTTTGGCACAAAAAGAGGTAATTGAATTGCAAAGATCCAAGATTTTGATCTAGACATCAAGCCAACAAAGCTGGTCAGGAGAAAGGGCCTGTGCCAATTAATTGCTGACAACGAGCTAGAAGATACACAACATGTAGAAGCTGAAGTGGAAGACACACCAATAGTCCTTTTTGTCTCCACTACCAATGAGTGGTATTTAGGTATTTCTCATTTCCTTACTTATGGTGAATGTCCTGCTCATTTGTCTTATAAAGAAAAGAGGACTATCAAGTTGAAATCTTCTAATTTTGTCCTTTGGGACAATGACTTGTACAAGAGAAGCATAGATGGAATATTCCTTCACTGTGTAAGCAAAGAGCAATAAAGCCAACTTTTGAAATCTTTCCACAATCTGGCCTATGGAGGACATTTTTTTCTACTGTAACTGCTCACAAGATTTTGCGAGCCAGGTATTACTGGCCAACTCTTTTCCAAGATGCATATAAGTGGGTGAAAAAATATGAACTTTGCCAGCAATTTGTTGGAAGACCCAAGTTAGCTACCCTACCTCTCAAGCCAGTGATCATAGAAGAACCTTTCTAGCAATGGGGGATTGATTTTATTGGGACTATAAACCTATCTTCAAGCCCTGGACATGATTATGTCATTACAACAACTGACTATTTCACCAAATGGGTAGAAGCAATCTCAACTAAGCATGCTACTTTAGATGTTGTATGCAATTTCTTCAAAGAGAATATCATTTCCAGGTTTGGAGTTCCAACCAAAATTGTTACTAACAATGTAGCTTGTTTCACCTCCGTGGAGATTACACAATTCTGTTTCTATTATGAAATTACACTCTCTCACTCTTCTGATTATTTTCCATAAGGGAATGGACAAGCTGAATCAGGCAATAAGAACCTGGTAACTATCATCAAGAAGCTAGTAGATGACAATCAAAGGACACGGCATAAAGCATTAGTTGATGCTCTATGGATAAACAAAATCACACCAAAGAGGGAAATTGGTATGTCTCCTTTTCAACTTCTTTATGGTATCAATACTAAAATACCAATCACCTTAGAATTGCTAGCCTTGAAATTGGCAAAGGCAATTGAAGATCAGACATATGAAAGCTCTCTTGATAAGAGAATCATGTGCCTGACTGACCTAGATGAATAGAGAACCATGGTGGTGGACCGAATTGCTGATCATCAAAGTCTGGTAAAGAAACTCTTTGACCAAAAGGCCAAAAATCATGATTTCTAGATTGGGGATCCAGTCCTGCTGTGGGACAAAAGGAGAGAACCAAAAGGGATGCATGGAAATTTTGACTCCCTTTGGATAGACCCATTTATAATTCATCAACACCATGGTGAAAAAAAATTTGTACTAAAATATCAAGATGGCACACTCTTTTCTCTACCTCATAATGGGCAACATCTGAAACACTTGAATTCTTGAAGTATCAGATCATTGCATCTGTACATATGTATATTTGTATAGTTTTTAATTCTTTTTTTTTTGTTTCCATTTTTGATGCCTTCCATTTTGGGGTAACATGACTTCATAGCCCAATGGTACACATGAAGACACTGGAGATTCTAGATTCTACTCCCTTGAATTCTTTTTTACAATTGATAGAAATTCCCCAACTAGAGCTAGCTGTTGTCCCCAAAAATAGACTTCTCATTTCTTGGGACAACATGTGAACTATTTTGGTTCTTCAGACCAAAATAATCTCTTCCCTTCTCAAAATTTTTTCTAAGCATTCAAATTCCTCATTTTTCAAGCTTCTCAGAAATCTACGTACTGTGTAGGCTTGAATCTATGGACTCTACAGGCTTAAATCTATGGACTCTGCAGGCTTAAATCTATGGACTCTATAGGCTTGAATCTACAGATTCTACAGGAAGAAAATCTACAGACCCTGTAGGCCAATTTCAATGGACTTCACAGGTTAATTTCTATGGACTCTATAGGAAAGAAGCAAGCTCTCAACACTTAGGTAATTTCAAAGTTGGTTCAATGACAAGGCTCAACCAAAAGAGTTCATCTTTCAGCTTCTAAGCAAGGATTGAACCATTGAACCGTTGAACCTTGAACAATTTTGGTTTAACAGGTTCAATGGGTTCAAAGGTTCAACATCAATAGCAAGAGTTAAGCGCATTTGTCAAGGTTCAAAAATTAACAACTTCAACGTTCAACGGCTTCAAAACACTTATCAAAAAGAAAAATGCCTGAATCATTGAACCATTGAACCACTTTGGTTCAAAGGTTCAATAGGTTCAATGGTTCAACAGGTTCAACAACCAAATGGTTCAACACGTTTGGTTCAAAAAGATCAAAAGGACTTAGCCAAATAAAAAGAATGAACTGATTGAACCGTTGAACCTTGAACCAAAGGGTTCAACAAGTTCACAGGTTCAAAGGTTCCACTAGTACAATGAAGATCAAAGACCTTAGAAAGAACAAGGAAGTGACGGACTAATGGTTCAACAGGTTTAAAGGCTTCTATAGGCATGTTCAATCAAAAGAATAAGTTTCTAAGGCTTGAACCATTGAACTGTCAAACCATTGAACCACTTTGGTTCAAAAGGTTCAACCGGTTCAAGGTTCAATGGGTTCAACGAGGCTTGTTTCAGAGAATATTGGTTCAAGCGGTCAAAGGGAATGAACCATTGAACCGTTGAACCAAAGTTGGTTCAATCAGTCGGTTCAAGCGATAAGTTCAAAGGAGTGCCCCAAGCGTTAAAGACATAAGTTCCCTTGCAGAGGGAATTTCCATGGCAAAATTGACTAAGGAAAAAAAACCCAATAGAACTCAGTGGATGCTGCCAAGTGTCATCTTTAGAGCCTCATTTCACTTTGTTTCTAAGAGCAGTGGATGCTGCCACATGTCACAATTTGAGATTCACATAAAATCGACTAAAACAAATTTTTGAGGGATAAACGGCCCTTGCGGAGGACACTCAAAAACTGAAGTGAACCGTTGTAAAAACTTGAAAGGCTAATTTGGATCTCAAACAGCCCTTGCAGAGGGAAAAAAGGGGGCAAATGGACCAATTCAAAGGCCAAAAGATAAAAGGGATTTCCTTCAAAAAAGTTCCCCTGACAAAACAGACAAAGTGAATTCCTCCAAGAAAATGAACAAGGAAAAGGACAAAGTGAAATCCTTTGAACAATTTGTCTAAAGGAATTCACCCAAAAAACAAAGTAAAGCCCAACAGAAAGACAAGGCAAGGAAGATCTCCTTCAAAAAAATTTCCCGAAGGAATTCCTTCGGACATTTTATCTGAAAATAAAGGATAAAGCCTGCCAGAAGAAAGAATCCTGAAGTCCATTCGAAGACTACGTGAAGGGTAGATACCCTTGCAGGGGGCTCTTCCTTCCCTAAAGTGGACTGTTTCTCAAGGCCCCGAAGGGCAGGTCCCCTCTGGGAAAGATCAAATGACAAAGCCGAAGGAATAACTGAGGAAAGTGACGTGCTCGCAGATGTCAAAGTTGCAACAATGAAATAGCCATTGATCCTTGCAGGTTTAAGCGTAGACCTGAATGCATTCAAAGGCTTTAAGGCCAAGGCAAAAAGGAATAACCACTGAGAGGTGTGTAAAGAGCAAGAATGACCAAAAACATTTGTGCATCAGATATGTTTCTAGAAGTAGACCGCCAGGTGGATATTGAAAGATGCAAACTTTCAATAGCATGACCCATTTCTCTGCATTGAGAAAAGACAATGGGTAAATCCCCCTAAATTCTAGCATGTCTTCTTAACAAAATTCAATGCAACATGATGTGTTACTATTCCCAAGTCCTTCTTGAAGAGGCTATATAAGGGACTCTCTTACTATTGTGGATCAATCTCTCTCTGATTATCAGAAACAAAACTCTGCCCAAATTGAAAGGCATTACTGAGACTTTGAGCTAAGATTGTTGATCATATTTTGTTATTGGAATAAGAAAGCAAGTGAATTTTTAGACTTTGTGCTATGATATCTTTGTTTTTGTGGAAATTGTTCTTATGTATTTTTCCTTAATATATTTTCTTTTCCTTTAATTCAATAAGCAGAATTAGTGAAAGTAGTCAGGAAGGCGTCTTGAAGCCAACTGTGAAGAGACTTTTTTCCCCCACAATTTTCTTTAGTGTGTTTTCTTTTTGTTTCTATGTAAAGGACCTTGGGATGACTTTGTTCCCTCATTGTCCTTTGTATCTCGCTCTTGGGAAATTTAGGTGGAGACTTTGTGCTACATCTCAATTTGCTGGTTACTATGACCTTGGTTACATTTTACAATTACTACCAAGAAGATTCTTGTGGTTTGTTGAATGGTACTTATGAAAGAAGAGGAGTGATTTCTATCATTATCCCTAAGATTTCTCCATTGATTTGCATGCATCATCTCTGAAAAAAGAGAGATGGATGATTTATCCTACCCTTGAGTATTATTTTCTATATATATATATATATAGGGAACCTCCCCTTGATGAGAGGAGAGATTAGTCCCCTTTTGATGTGGTAAAACTACACATTTGGTTGACCAATCTTCCTAATTTGGATGATCAGACCTATTTTGTTTATCAGTACGCTGATTGACAAAATATTCAACCAACATAAGGTTTGTGCATAATCCATAGGAAGAAATTTCTCTTAGCTTTCTTTATCCATAAATTAATCTTCTCTTTACCTTTTCTCTATTTCTCTTTCTACAAGTGTTCCCACTAAATCATTGCATGACCTCTCAATTTCATGTATGAAAAAATTACCTTCTTGTCTTCTCTGATAGTCTTCCACTCAAAGAACTTGTCCATGCTATTCATTCAATATATCAACTCCTCTAGTTTTAAAGTGCCTTGATAATCTATAACATCAACATTGATTCCTTCATTTCATCCTTCTAAAGACTGAACCATCCTCTCTTCCATCAATGGTTGTTATTCTTGTTGTTGTTCTTCTTGCTAAAATTCTTCATCATGATTTGTGTCTTCCTCATCACCACCTTGTCTTCTCTACTAATTAGTGATAACCTCCATTAATTGTTGAACTTACCTCTATAGCTTTTGTATATTTTGGTTTACCTACACAACACCTCCTCATCCTCTTGCCATTATTCTAAGATTCAAACTTGCTTTGATATGAGTTAATGAACTCCAAAACTCCTAAAAATAAAAAAATTACCAATAGGCCAAGATCTTGAAAAAATACTTAGAATTGATTCGTATTAATTTCTTGAAATAATTTCAAACCCAAAACATGGTTAAATAAGCCTCAACTCAAAATTTAGAGTTGACATGCAAAAATTCAAAAAAATCTAAAATTAAAAAAAAACATCTATATTTAGCAACTATTATTTATGGTAAGTTTCACAATCAAGCACGCGTAGCTATAAAAATTTCTTGAAATAACCTAGATACTAAAATTTTCCTATGTAATGAAATTCAACTAAATCTGACTTCTAGTTCTAAAAATATACAGTTTCTAAAAATAGAAAACTCTAAAAAAATCATTAAATGTTAATTTTAAACCCTGAGATGAACATGTTTAGCCTCCAAAAAATATTGAAATCAAATCTAAGTGGATAAATCAGCTTAGGGAAGAATCAAACTTTTTTATATAGTCATTTTGGCACATGGAAGAGCTCAAACAGAGTTATGGGTGAAAAGTTATTACCTCCAAAAGGTTGGCCTATTTTTTTTTCATCATGGTCTAGGACAAACAAAGACCAAGTAATATAATGATGACCTTTAGTCAAAAAGAGTAAAGACCATGTATGAACTAGTACATAAGAAATCGGTAGAAGACCAAAAAACTCAAAAACCATCCAAACAAACTCAGAATAAAGAAAGGGGTGCCGAGCTACATCTCCTTAGGATAGGACTTCCAATTATTCTCTACCACCAAAGAGCCAACCAGCCCACTACTAGAACATTCACCACCACCCCTTCTTATGATGTTGCTTTCATCACATGTAAGACCAGTCAATAGTTTGTCTCCATCTCACTCCTCGACACTAAGCCTAAACCAATCCCAAGAACCATCACGACCACATTCACAAGATGAGTTTCCATAACATCTAAACCCTACATAGGTGGTGGAAAACCCCATCCACCCATAAAAATCATGGTTAAAGCATAATTTGCACTCAACATATGGGTAGAGGATCAAAGATCAAACACCATCCCTTTTGTTGGGAGGGAGGACCGTATGCCAATAATACCCCCCATCAGGATTTGCCTTCCTGATGACCCCTAAATCTATTCAAAAAAATCCAAATAATTTTCAAAATGAACACCCAACTCCCTAAATATAGAAAGGGGTATAAATCTAGGTGTTTTTGTGCCTAAGAGAACTAGATCAACTTGGATTTTGAGAAGAAAATCTGTAATAGATTCCACCAAACCCACTCAAAAATTAGGCCTAATCATCCCTTATGCCATTGAGTTAACTAGTTCTTTATCTTCCATTAATAACAAAAAATTACAAATAAAAAGTGATGCTACATCACAATTCACCTTGACCCTATACGGTGTTTCTAGAAATACATAGCACATAATTATTTTCATAGCATCCAATATTTTTCTATATTGGACCACAAAATCATGCTTGATTCTAACTTCACTCACCAAACATTCAAAAGACATAGCTTGAAGATCAATTCCCACCCTTATCAATGGCTCACTTAGAGTTGGTTGCATAAACTAATCCATTGATCAAAATGTCCAAGCCTATCAGTGATGATATCCTCAATAGCTAAAAATATCCCAAAGGTAAATCACATGAGTGAGGAAAAGGGGCAATGAATGACAACCTTAATCTTGGCTTGCCACATTCCATCCACTCAACAAACTCATAATTATGAATGCATCATAAAAATTTATGATTAGAGATTTGCCAAAATGATAAAAAAATCAAATATACCATGAGTCACTCCAAACAATGGCCAAAATCTCTTAATAATTAGATGAAAAGGGGGGAGCTATAGGCTACGCTCGCTAAGAATTGTCATTAATAAAGTTTTAAACATGCTTAATACCTTTATTTACCAAAAATCTACTTTAGAATTTGTTTCTTGATAGTAAAGATTAGTTTCCCAGAGATAAAAATAACTTAGATTGTCCTAGGTCTACCCCAATATATTTTCAATGTGTCATGCACATGCATATCTTTTTCATAGATCCTAGATTATGACCATGGGGTCATTTTTGTTTATCACATGAGATATGACACACATACCCAAAAATTTATCACCAAACACAACACATAGGCATCCAATTCATTATTGGTTCTATCAACTAATTTGAAATATGTTTTCCAGATGAAAGAGCCCATGCAATCCCGAATGATACACCCTACCCTTAAGGTTCTAGGGTCGCCCCTAGTTTCCCCATTAAAACTGAGTTTGAATATGCCTAGGTGAGGTAGAATCCAAATTACATTATTCACCCTATGAACTTTATTATCAGCTATCCCATACCCATTAAAGGAAGGGGGGCATTAAGAAGAGGCCAACTAGCAAGGATATGATTGTCTAAACCTAAAATAAAACCACTTTGTACCTTTTAGTGTGCACTGGTCCAAATTTAGATATAACAATCTCAACCCTTCATAAGAGTTCACTCAGCTAACAAGATATTTTTCAAAAATTATTTGTTTTCTTTATTTCCATAGAATTTGAATTATAATGTCTAGGCAAAAAACTTAAATATTAGTAAACGAACTCTTTGAAGGACCCTAGGCAAGGAAGAGAAATCCTTCAACAGAGATCTCAAATTATCCCAAATCATCCCTAACCTATAACATAACTAATTCAAACATCTAACAATGAATGGACATCCAAACAGGAGATGGTTAACATCTTGTTCAATTGAGAAACATAGGAAATGCTGAGATGGACCTTTGAAACCAATCTTCTAAAGTCTATCAAAAGTGAGAATCTTATTTTGATTTGGTAACCATGTGAAGGAAATAGCCTTAGATAAGCTCATCTTATTACTATTATATCTCAAATTTTCACCTTTGAGAGGGTGATTCAATCCCTCTCAACTTGAGCTATAAAATGGGTTTGTTCACAAGTTATGGGTGACCTTTTGGTAGACCAAACCTCTAGATTATAAGGTTAACTAATCTTGATGTATCAATTATAATATATTACTAACTTGTAAAGGAAAAAGGGTAAGGAATAACATGAAATCAAACTAACTAATGGGGTGATACACCAAATTAGTTGATCATTATCAACCAGCTTCATGTTGACATGTAGAGTATGAGATAGACCTTAATATACACTACTCTTAATCTGAATCTCTCACATCAACATTTCAATGTGGAGTATTTGTGATAGATGTTTAGGCTAGGAGGACTAATCAAAAGGTCATAAAATGACACTAATGAGTAGAAAAACTCACTCAAACCTAATAATTTCCTTGAACACTTCACATGACCAATAAAATAAGCTTTCAAGTTGTGTGTAGGTGTTATAATAGGACAACATGCCAAGGAAGACTAAGCAAAACACTTGAAAATATCAACCATCCATGCACACACACTAAGTATATTCATAAAAGATTTAAAACCTGTAGTATTTCATTGATCAAATGTATACAAATGGGTAAGGCTTTGCCATACCTAGGTGGAGGATGCATACAAATTCAAACAAGGCTATATTTATAGAGAATAAGAGAAGGAGAGAGAAGTGGCATAAAAGAGACTTATACCAAGTGTCTCCTCATGAAAGAGTCAATTAAAAGAAATAAATTATACAAGTCAATAGTTATGAGGTCCTTCAACATGTGTGATCTTTTTCTAATCATTTTTTTCAAGAGAATTGGCATAGGAGACTTCATTTCTTCAATGATTCATCATCTATTTAAAACTTCCCATCTTGGCTTGTGAGGAATGCCAAATGGAATTATTGGTTATTAAATAAGATTTAAATTACCTATACCTTCTTCTTTGACACCTTACATATAATTGAATATTCACCATACTAAATTTGTAGTGATAATCATTCACATAACTTCTTAGGTGTCTTGAAACCCATTTGATCTCACTACACCTCTCTTTACTCAAAAGCCCCAAATCTTGATTTAGTCTTCATGAATGCAACTTATCTACATGAAAGGCCTCTCTAAGTCTTAAAATAAATTTGTCAACCCCCTTGGATTCATCAAACACTCTACAATAATTCATTTCATACCTAAACACATACTTGTCATCAATTTTTTGTAGCCCTTAAAACATGTAAAGCTCTTTGTGTAGAATAATATATAGATGTTACTAAAAAAAAGGCATAGATTTGAGTATAAAATATTCTATTAAAAATATGTGAAAAATTTCATGACCTGACACTAGGTGTAAGTACACATACTCTACTTATTTATGTCTCTAATTAGCCTTCAATTAGGTCTCTAGGCCTAGAAACTGATATTTGGATCCATTGATCTCCCACACATGTGAAACTCTAATGAACTATTTGATTAAATTTTAGGACCTCCAATGCATTCTTCATGTCAAATTTTAGGGTATGGAACCTTGCATAGATGGGAAAACCATGAAATGGTTAAAATCTTAGTCTCTCACAAGCATTCTCATACTACCTTTATGAAATAGACCTATAGAAGCACTTACAACATCAAATGTATACATTTTTGGACTTGAGGGGATATAATTCACCTTAAGAAACCTTATTCAATAGTATACATCTACCCATGAGATAAAAAACCCTATTTTGAACCCAAAACCTCACAAAAAAGCAACATTAAATGCATTCCTATAGATGCAAGTACAAGCAAATATCATGGTAAGGATCTTCTAGAGTGAGGAATGATAATAATTTTTTTAAAAGGGAAATTCAATGTATTAGGATGCATATCCTTCACTTTATTCTCCATCAAGCTTCTAGAAGGGTTTTGTGAGGGTTTAAACATGCTTGGGTTCTAACGATAGTTTATATAGATTAGGGCTTAAACCTTTGAACTAATGCCACTAGATTTGAGTGGACAAGGGTCCCTAACTATCCCTAAGAGATTGAGGTCCCATGCACCTTGTCCATATAGTTCCAGGTGAATCTTTGAGGTTTTCAGGTGATTGGTAAGCATTATGTGCACATTACAGAGAGTTATAGGGCAAAATGGTAAATTAGGATCCTTTCCAAGAAAATTGATACCTCTTTCACATATTTCAATCTCCTGACAAACCTTTTAAGTTGGTTTCAAGCCTTATTCAATCTCTTTTCATCCTTTAGGTTGAGGTTTCCAATGGTAAGGTTTGAGAATAAGATTAGGCCTAAAGACCTAACTAATGTGTTTCCTATATTTTTTGACCTAAGAGGACTTCTTTAGTACTTTGTCACATTTATGAGTATGAGAGTCACTCCTTTAACCCTTTAAATAATATTTTTTGGCCTGAGAAAGCCATTTAATCCTCTCTTCCATGCTATGCACAATCTTCCAATTGAAACATGGATGCACTAATATAGGTGAATTCTCAATATTACTTTCACTTTCTATGCCTGGGGATGTCTTTCTAAGGTCTGTGTCACTACTATGAACCTTATTCAAAATTTGACACATGGGCCTGTGTGTGCAAGTTTATGCTTACCAAGCCAAAACATGTTTCTCAACCTTGAGATTACCTTCATTGACCTTGAGAATCATTGAAAGGCATGCAAAGATTAGAGAGTCACTTTCATGTGATATCTCTTTTCCACAATCCTTTTGACCTTCAATCACAAGTAGGCATTCCTCTCATTTTGGTTAGGTAGACTTGTAGGTGCTATTTTTGACTGCATGTAGAGGTTTAAATTTGAGGTTTGTTAGAGGTAAATAGTGAGTATTCAACTCATATTTTTTATTCCATTTGACCTATACACATTACCAAAGTGTTTTAAAATACTCTCCACACATCTTTATTCTTCAAACTTCATCTCTTGATGCACAATTCATTGCATTTCACATGAAAAGAGACCTAAAGGTATGAATACCTGTAGGTCTATATTTTCATTACTTAGAAACTTTCATGATGCCTATTTTAACCTTCTCAACCATATTAATGATTTTCTACTACCTCAAAACACTTATTATGAGGTTATTACTGTCATACATCTTTTATAATGAAGGGTTAGACCTTTTCAAACCATTTTTATGTGGACAACGTATACACAATCTTTAGGTGAAACATGATGTGACTTATTTTTCCCTTTTAGAGTTTTACTGATGTATTATAGAAATTAAACTAGGTTTTAAGGGATAAACTATGTGAATTAAATCACTTTCTAATCTTTTCACAGAAAGTGAAACTCTCATATTACTAGGTTTCTTCCTACTATAGTCATTATGTGATGAACACTTTGAGAAGATGCTATTGGTGGGTAGTAGGCATATATGATTCTTCAATAGATCTGTATAGTTTTATATCAAGTGAAAATATAATATGGTATCCTCAAAAACATGTTTCCATTCCTTTAAAACCCTAAAACGTTAAGAGCTCATGATCTGTAACTTACAAACTCTACAAAAGTGGAGGTTTCCTATCCTGTTAGGCTCATAAATGACAAATAAAGCATGTATAATCATGTATGAAGCTTTTGTTGACATATTGGAACCTATCTTTTAGATCTCACGTCTCAAACTTGATTCAAACTACCATTTCAAAAATAAAACTGAGTATATGGTGTTTATGTAGGGTTTTAAACCACTGTGGAGTCTTAGTGATTGTTCATAAAGTAGAGGGAACCAATATGAGAAAAAATGCCAAAATTATAAAATCCTTATTCTTCCCACATTCTTAGGTCATCACTTTCTCTCCTCTATCCATTCAAATCACATGAAGTTGACCATTACAAGTCTGACAAGAAGCCGATGGAGGTTCTGATGCAATTTTTGGCTTCTTATTCATGTAAATTAATTGAGGAAGGTTAATAGACACTCTAAAAACATTTTTATCTTAATTTGATCTCTCTAAGTCCATATAAGTGTCTACAAGTTTCTACAAAAGATTGATTTGCTCTCCCTTGTATGTTGAACTTGAAAGACTAAATATGGCTTAACTTTTACTGACATATTTACATATACACAAATTATATAACTCATTAATAGGATTTAACAAGTGTGATGATATGAACATTTCATCTTTATAAGCTTTGAAATGTGTTGGACATGGCCAAATGCACCTTTCTCTTGCATGACATTTACCTTAATCTTTACAAAACAACCTTAACTTCTCAAAATATGTATAAAATGTTATTTCAAGGTGGTCAAAAGGTGAGATGAATTTAAGAGACACTTTTGAACCTTTGACACCTTTTAAATCAACTTTTTCATATCATGGTAATGATAGACTATCCCAAGATAGACATAATTCATTACCTTAAACTAATCAGACGAACCTTAAGCTATGCTAATAAGACCTTAAAAGGACAATTTGATGACCTTACAAGGCATAAAATGGTTATGAACAATATTATATAACATTTCAAGTCATATTTTTGTGAACCCTTTGTAATGATAGGTAGAATTTAGATAATAGTTCTAACATAGTACCTTCACCCAAGTTAAAGAATCATCCTCACAAGAAAACATATTATAACCCACGTTAACTGAATAAATGATAGATTTAACACCAATATAATATATAAAATCATTTTTGGAGTCAATGAATACTTTCCTTTATGACAAAATGTTGGACAAAATTTCCATCAGCCTCTCTAGAATGTGAATGCCCTCAAATATTTTCCAATTCTATTTGATCATCCCAACCCATGGGTGAGGTTCCACATAATGGCACACCTTGCTTCCCTAGATATCATATAAAAAGTCTTTTTCATTTTCTAAACCTAAAACTTCATGGATTGGATTGTGGCCATTCTAGTAAATTCCCAAAAAATCAGCTTTGTTCCCCTTATTGATTGCCAAAGAAACATTGTTTTTGATTTAAATTTGTAGAGGTATGGAGTTTAAACCCTAGGTTATCAAAGGGTCTAAGTATATTAATTTAGTGTATAAATATTCAATAAATATAGAAACTAATTTGTAATAGAATTGACCTAGTTTTACCTTTCTAAAAATAACAATAAATGATGCAAACAAGTACTTATCTCAAAATTAACTGAGATAAAACACTTAGAGGATGAAAACTCGGACATGAATTGATTTTAGTATCATGAATAGGATCTGGTGTCAAAAACCTTCATGAATACTAGTGACCTAACTAGATAGTAACACCAACGACACTAGTATCCTTATTTTGGCTTTAGTTTCCCTTGTGTATAACTATTCTAAGATCCTAGGTACACCTATGTCTAGGTCTTCTAAGCGTTTTCTTGTGCACATGAGTTCTTATTCCCTATCAATGACCTATTTTGATTGATTTTATATGCATACCCTAAATGTCCATGTTATTAGGGAATATGATTGGCATAAGTATTAAAGTGTGATGTTAGTAGGGTAGGTTGGGCATCTTTAAGACATCACTATGATGAGAGTTACCTACATACCAATAATTTGAAGAGGGATCAGACTCAATGTAGTTCTCCCCACATAAGTGCTAGAAAAAGTATAACCTTGATTGTGCACAACATGTTCTAAGTTAATTTGTGTTATTTGCATTTGATTTTAATCAAGTGAATAAAGGCTTAAAATTCATGTCTATAGACTATTCTAATGCTTGTGTGGGTCATAAAAGAGCTATAGGCCAAACCTAAGTGATCATGGTTTTGTAAAGATATATGTTAGTGTCCAGAGGTGGGAAAAGGATAATAACACCCAAACTAGGATACTATAACCATTGGTGCTAGTGTCTAGATGTTAGAACTTGAGACACTATGGGCCAAGATGCTAAAGTGAGGGTTTGATACTAATTTAGAGTGTTTAAGAATGCATGTGTGCCACACAAAGGTTGGATGAGTGTCTAAATAGGCCCTAAGATAGGTTTAGGGATAAAATAGGGATGAATGGTCTCAAGTAACACTATTATCACTCAAGTGTCATTTTTAGATGATTACTTTGCCTCCCTTTTATTCTAGAAATGTAGTAAAGTGAAATGACTAGGATAAAGGAAAAAGAAGCATACCTAGACTTACCTAATAGGTGAAGCCCAAGAATCTAAATATGAGTGTGTGAAAAATTCTCCATTACATGTAATATAAATTAAATGTGAATAGATCAATCCTAAGTTAAGAGATATCAAAATTAAAAGACAAAACTTAGTAAATAGATAAGACAAAGGAAAAGAATGAATACAACTCATTAGGTATCTAAACTAATGCATAAACTTGGTGATAACTTATGTGTGTGCATGTAGATAGTGATCAACTGGTGAATAGATTGGAATGATTTAATAGCTTGCTCAATCCCTACGTGGGGGTGGATCAAGAACTCAATCTAGTTTTAACTCCATCTTTTCCCACCCCTGCTTGGTGGATCATGACCTGTGAATATCTGGATTATAATGATGGTGGTTTCAACCATCTTATGTAGGTGGATCAAGAAATCAAGTAGGATATGAATCCACCATTTCCTACCCATGTGTATTAGATACATCTGAAATAAAACTATGTGATGTAACTGATCTATATAAGATTACTCTAGACTACTCAAAAACTCTAAAATTTAAAAATACTTTGGGTCACTCGGGATGCCAACTATCATAGACAGAGTAAGGCATCAATATGAGGTGTAACTTGGAACATGATGTCTAGTGTGTATAATGTAGAGAATGACATATTATTTTTCATTCCATCTGATAAAATGGTGCATAAGTGAGCATACAAAAATAATGTGTTGTGTACATACCCCCAAATTTGATATCTGAGTATATGGATTCTAGATTGAGTTATAATAATTTATATTTAAGTATCTAAAATTAAATAGGAATGATCATGCCACACATGATTTCCATAATATTATCAAACTAATATTAATTTGTTCTAAACTAAGAAAAAAATGGAAATATGTAACTGAACTTGTGCAAACCTAGACTGTACCTATTGTGATTTTGTAGCCAATCTAGAATTTCTTAAAATTAAGACTACTAGATAGTATCACCATATATTTTATCATAATTTTGGTGGTGCTAGTGTCCAAATTTGGGTGCTAATGTCTATTTTTACTAATTTTTTTGCAACTAAAACCAATCTCTATGTCATTATTTTCCATTGTGTTTTCCTGAAACTAATTTTTGTATTCTATGCATGTACGCTAAAAACTGTAGTCTGATTGTCTTCATATAGTGTAATATATGTTAAAAACCTTTGTGAATTCCCCATATTTTTAGGGAATTTTTTGAACCTATGTATAATTTTTCCTTAAAATAAAAATATTTACAAAATGTGTGTTATTCAGATCATATATGATATCTATGCAAGAAACTAATATAATGTGCATACATAACATTGGAATGTAAGATAGTTTGAGTATGAGTTTGTAATGTACGATGTATGTTAGATATAAAATTAATAGGGATGTGAAGATAGATATAATGATTATATGAATAGTAAATCTAAGTTATAAATTAGTAGTTACCTAGGCGGATGGGGCATGAGTCTGTCATGGAACCCAAGGAGGAAGGGGAGATGCATGAGGTCCTTCATGGCATATAAAAATGTAGTCTAAAATAATTAAGAGATAAGTTTCATGGCCATGAAACATACATGTAAGTATACATACAACACATATGAGGCATAGAAAGTAGGCAAATGGGTGACAGTACAATGGATGTGGGCACATGTCACTAAATCTTAGAAAGCAAGACATATAAGGACATTCTCAAATTTATATATATGCAAACAATGAGCAAGATGGCTTAGAGACACATTGAAATACATATTCAAATGTCTGTATACCCAATCAAGAAATCACACACAAGGACATAGGCACAATTCAAAATAATACATATAATGAGAAGAAGTTGGCATATAGCCATATAACAATGGTTTCCCTTGAATAGAAGAAGCATAAAGACACAATCAAGTTTAAACTAGGAAACATAAAAATGAAAGTATGCATGAACATGTGGTAGACATCTATATAAGATATGTTGGGTGTAGGATATTTATGATTTCATTTACTTATTAAATGGATAATCCCTACACATGTAGATTCAACTTACTTCAGTGTTATAAGAGGTTAAGTGGGTGAGAGGGTGAGTTCCACCTAGAGTTCTACTTGCAGTTCAATTGAGTACCAATAGGATTTATCCTATGAGTTACAAAGTGAGTTACACTCAATCCCACAATGAGTTATCCTGTGAGTTAACTCCCCATACTCCTTTATATTCCTCTTCACCAAGGTATTGTAATAGAGAAGATAATTGGTAAGCAAGAAATTCAATAAATAAACAATTATGGCACATCTTCTTCTTGCATATTTTTGAATACAAGCAGGGTCATTATTGTTTTAGAATTCTTGTGTGCTCACTCTACTTGGAGATCACCTATTGGAATATTCTGACATGGTATCAAAACTATAGGTTCTGATAATAAGAATCAGTTTGCCTCTTTGATTTCTAATTTGTATTCTAAATAGAATTTGATTAAGAGCAGACTTGCATGCCATATAGATCTTATAATTAGATCATTATTATATGTTTTATTTTGGTCAAGAATTTGATTGAAGGACTTCATATCCAAATGTATGTTCTTATATCCATGAAGATAAAACATATAGGGTACTGTGGTAAGCTATGAGGCAGAGTGGAGGGTGAGTTATTCTAAAAGAGTGTTTTAGCTAACTATTCCAATTCATGGTTGGAAGTCATCAAAAACATCAATCCATAGTGATTTCTACCAAAATCTCATGGTTTCTTAGTTAAGAAATTGATGTCCTAGTTTTGAAACCTTGTATCACATCTCTCAATACAATGATGATAACACTAACAACAATAATATGTAGTAATGATATTCCTGAGAGTCGAAGACCACTGTTACATATGTTAGTCAAAGGTTATTATGAATTTGTAATGAATAAATGGAGTGCAAGCCGAATCGAACCCAATAGTCATGGGGTATGAAATAAATATCTGTCACGTATAGTGGTGGTGATGTATAAGGCTTCTCTATATCTCCCTTTTTAAAAGATGAAAACATTAAAAGTTTGCCCTAAAATCTTTTTGGAAAATATGTTATTTTTAACCATTTATAAATTTTTCTTTTTTGTTTCTAAAAATATTAAAAATTAAAACTTGTTTTAATTTTATTTAAAATATCTTTATTTTTAACAATTAAAATACATATAATCTATAAGTTTTTTCCAGAGAAGTGCACGTAGAAATGTATGGGCAGGGACATTTTTGTATTTTGTTGTCTTAAAGAGGTCAAGCTCTCTATTTTGGGTCCAATGAGTGGTTGGAAGGATACCTTACCCTTTATTTGGAAAAAAAAATTAAACTTTTAAGTGCAATTTAAATAAATAAGCCATTAATGATGAAAAATGTATTTTGCTATAACTTTTGATTGGTAACTTAGAATTGAGTGCCACTATTTTGAAAAGTGCATATTTTCTTATCCTCTTTTTATTGATCTACTTTGTTTTGTAAAACACACTAAATTTGTAAAGTGTCATATCTAGGGAGGGTTACCTATTCTATGGGGCCTACTACTTTTTTCATTGTACTTTGTGCCCTAATTGATTACATGTGTATGCATATTTAACTATGTATGACATCCCCATTATGATCATGAATTATTCCTTGACACTCCAACACTTATTATTCACTTTGATGCATTCTCACTTGTACATGATGTCCCATTTATGAATGTGCTTTAGGGATTAATTGCAGAGTATCTTATGTTATCTTGAACTTCCTAGGTGTCTTCTTACAATCATGATGATTCCATTTGACAGACTCAAGAGGAGGAATGTTGATTCTACATCAGTTGTCTTTCTCAAAAAATCCTATTATGCTTCATGGCATGCTTACATAGAACACTTGCTCATACACAAGAATTATATTCCATTCATATATGGATAGATTCCTGCACCTATAGATCATGTTTGGTTTGATAAGTAGGATATTACTTGTGGTAAGGTTTTTTACACCCTATTATTATATGTTTCCATGGATCTTCATTGCCATGTGGAATATATAGAGTGTCCCTTTACTATTTGGAGCATCTTATAATCTATTTTTAGAGATCCTACTATGATCTACGTCACACCTCCTCCTCTTCCTATTATCTCTTTTGAGACTATTGTACTCTCTCCTCTTGCTTCTATTTATTTTGATGACACAGCCATGGTGGATAGTGTTCTTCCTTCTATCGAGCCCCCACTATAGGATGTGATTCTACCAGACCTTAGTTGTCTCATTGAATATTCTATATCCATTCCTATGCATATTTTTACTCTTCTACAACCTTTATAAACTTACATTTTCAATGGCTTTACTAATTTCAATGAGAGTATACACATTGAGAGTATCAATAACTTAAATCTCCCTATGGACATGCATATTATAGATCTAAATGCTTCATTTGTATATCTATCTTCAATTTCAATGATTGTTGAACCTTATTATCCTCTTCCCATGGACATTATTTCGTTTAATGTTCCATGTCTATCTTCTTCTCTGGTTGTTTTCTCCCCTTCATTATGTTTGTTCCATTCCATCTTCTATAGTTAGTCATGTGATATGTGATCAAACTTTAGCACATTCAAGAATTAACAAGGAGACATTTGAGCATTTTTTAGATATCTACATCATGATTCCCATATGCATTCCACTTGAGAGGGAATTTAGTAGTTTGATTTCTTGTAGTTTCTTTCTTCCAAAAGGAAGAGATAACATTTATTTTAGAGGGACATACTACAACATTCAACATGTGACATTTTGCAATTAATTTATAGGATATTAGGATCATTGATATGTATTTTGGTACCTCATTAGGACTCACTAACAAGACCTAATTCTCCAGCCCACCTAATCTATGTTTAAGGGCGGGGGGGGGGGGAGGGGGGGGGTGTTGGGATGGGGCTTGCTAGTCCTTCCTTCTTTTCTTTTCTCTCTTTTTGGGGGAGTTTTTTATTATTGTATTTTATCTATTTAATCCTCTTTTTGAGAGTTACATTTTACATGAGTACCTCATCAAGCCTTGTTTTTAGGACCCAACATATTTTTTACACCCACCTAAGCTACACTTAAGGGGGGGTATTGGTGTAGGGTATTTATTATTTCATTTACAATCCCTACACATGTAGCTTAATACTTAGGTGTGATAAGAGGTTAAGTGGGTGAGAGGGTGAGTTCCACCTAGAGTTTAACTGAGTACCAGTATGATTTATCCTATGAGTTTTATAATGAGTTAAAATCAGTTCCATGATGACTTATCCTATGAGTTAACTCTCCCTATTCCTTATTTATATTCTTCTTCACTAGACTATTATAATAGAGTAGATAATTATTAAGAAACATAGTTTAATACATCAAGCACTTATTGCACATCCTCTTCTTGCATATTTCTAAATACAAGTATGGTTATTATTGTTGCATAATTCTTATGTGATCACTCTACCAGAATATCACCTATTTGTATATTATGACAAGAGAAAAGATGTACATAAGTTGGGTCTAGATTAGTAGTAGTCGGTAATGAATCTGAGTAGTGTAGGATAATTAATATCAAAATATAAAAAATTTAAATCTGTAATGTAAATTTTTTTAAGATGTAACCTGACAATCAAAATTGTGTATAAGATACACCCAAATTGGTGAATGTTTGAAATGAATAACCCATGTATATATGTGTATGCCATGAGTGAGTAGATAGTATCAAATTTGGATAGATGTAGTGGACATGGGTTTTGTAATTAGATGCAAACAATCGACAAGAACAATTGAGGCATGTATGTATGATAAAAACTAACTATGATAATATATATAACATATGTAGTGTCTGATACATATAAGAAGTGTAAATATGTCAAGGAATACAATGTATAATTTATATTGTTTATGTAAATATTTGAATGTTTTTTTTTTTGTCATATCATGTTGTTTTCATATTTTCTTGATATAAGTTATAGACAAAGAACATGAAAATGAAACTATATACAAGGGGAAAGAGTGAATGAAACAATGTATAAGTATGGAAGAACATGTTAACCAATGAATCTCATGGGATACTCACTATCAATGTGCCCTATGTTGAAAATATAAATGGTAAACTCTTGTGTAGTGTGATTGATATGATGTATTTCAATTAAGTTTCAGTATGAATCTGAGTATTGTGCACTATTGGTATCATAAAATTCATAATAACTTGTCATGCTTGTGTTGACTCTGTTGTATCTAGATGAGTATAGAGAATTTCCTCATACTGTGGAGTTGATATTTCTAAATTTTTATTTGCAATATTAACTATCACTATGCCATTTAAAATTTTGCTTATGGTAGGCATATGGTGCTTTGGATGCTCTTTTGCTAGAAATCCTCTTTTAAAAATGTTTGTTAGCTTAGCATGATTTTGAATTTACAACTTAAGTTCTTGATCTTTTTATAACATATCCAATGTATCTAGATATTTTTCTTTGTTAAAATATATCTATGAATGACTTTCATTAGTATGTTCCATAAATCCCAAACCTTGTTGACCAACATTATCAACTTCTAGAATAGGAGTAATGATACCTTGGGAATGTTTACCCAACCCTTGACCTTGACCATAAAATTGTTGTAGATAATATTGACCAAATCCAGGCTATTTTAAAAGTGGTACCTTATTTTTCATAGGTACATTTATATCTTTCACTTATTTTACCTATTCTTTTTATATTTTTTCTTGCTTTGATTTTACTTTGTAAACCTTCTTTTGTTTTGAGTTATGCTTTCGTAACAACTTTTGTACTATTTATAAATTTGACCCTTTTTGAATATGTTCCTATATCAATATGGATTGCATATTCAATTTATCTTATAGATATCACTCATTAGAAATGATATGTTGTATATGCTTTTTCAATGCCAAACATGAATCTGTGTGATGACCATGTATTTTATGGTATACATAATAATATTTTGATATCCTTACGAGATTTAGAGGAGGTAGGTTGATAAACCTAGCTTTAATCATTTTCCTTAAATTATCAATTGAACTTCTATTTTATCTTTGAATAGTTTTTAAATCACTATTTGTAGATGCACTTTATTGTGATTTCTTATTTTGATATGTAACATTGCTTGCCATAAATTTACTAGGTGAGGATGCATATTCATGATTGAAAATAATGTGTCATGGAGGATTTTACCTTCTAACATTATTTTCCAATGTTTTAATATTTTCATGCAATATTTGATTATAATTTTTTAATTATATAATTAACTTGCTCATATTGATAATTTGATCACATAGAGTCTCACAAGTTCAAACCCTAGTTGCTTCTAATTGAACATTAAGGCACATACCTTCTAGAGAAGATATGGAAAGGGAAGGTTTTTAAGTATCGATAGGTCGAGTATAGAAATTTAAAATAGTAGTATAGGATGCCTCACCTTGAGTAGTGATAACATGTACCTGGTTAGAGGGAAAGTAACTATCACTGTCTTGGAGATGAGGAGGAAAAGAATCTTATTTATCCATGAAGTGCAGAAATACAACTTAGAAGAGGGATGCTAGGGTAGAATATATTGTGTTTTAAAACCCTAACATAACCACTAAAAATAGGAAATACCCTAATAACATCTAGGGATAGGGTTTGAGTAGTATTTGAAGTAAGTCAGGTTCACCAAATATTTTAACTTTTTTTGGTTATAGAGTTTAAGCCCTAAGATATTAAAGGAAATGTGTATATTAAATCAGGGTATAAATATGTAATAAATACAAATAATGATTTATAAAATAATTGACCTAGTTTTACCTTTCTAAAAATTAAAAAAAAATGACGTAAACAAGTACTTCTTTGGAAATTAATTGAGATGAAAGATCTAGAGGTTACAAACTAGGACATGAGATGATCTAAGTGTTAAGAGAAGGATCCAAGTGTCAAAATCCTTCCTAGATAGAATCTCCCTAATTAAAAATTATAACCAATGGTATTATCATCCTAATTTTGTCACTAGTGTCCTCTTTGAAAAATTGTTTTGAGCTTCTAGGTGCACCTGTGTTTGAGTTTGCCAATCCTATTTCTATGCACATGAGTTATGATTCCATATCTATGATCTATTTTAATTAATTTTGTATGCAAACCTTAAACTTCCATGTTGCTAAGGCATCATAAAAAAGCCACTATGATGAGAGTTGGATATATAAAAATATTTTATGAGGGATCAATCCCAATGCCATCCTTCCCACCTAAGTGTTATTGTAAGTGGAAGCGAAGCTAATATGAATTCTAGCTTAAGTGATTTTGAGTGAAAATTGAGACTATAAATATGATTAATATGATATTTAGATGGATTTATGCATAATTAGGGTACAATAGGGATTGATAAACTTGATTGTGAACAACTTGTTCTATGTGAGTTTGTGGTATTTACCTATGATTTCCATCCAATGAATAAAGGGATAAAAGTCATGTATATTTATTGTTCTAGTGCTTGTGAAGGTATAAAATAGGTATAGTATGACCCTAGGTTATTATAGTTTTGAAAACATATTTTTTGGTGGACAAAGGTGGGAAAGGACAATAACACCCAAATTGGGACACTATTACCATTGATGCTACTATCAAATTTTTTGCGATAGTGTCTAGGTTGTAGAACCTAAGGTACTAAGGTTAAAGATGATAAATTATGGGACTATGAATACTATAAGGATGTTTAAGGATGTGTGTGGATGGCATGAAGCCTAGATAAGGGTCTAAATAGGACCTAAGATAGGTTTAGGGCTAAGCTAGGGATGGGTGGTCTCAAGCAACACTCTTAGCACTCAAGTGCCATTTTTAGGTGATTATAATTTGAAGGATAGTGCGATATTTTAGAATGAAATTCCTCACATGTGTGATCCATTGGGATTTTTTTTTACAAAGATGATATTGGCTGAGAGAAAATCACCAAAATACTTGTGTTTAAAATGATTATTCCAAAAAGCCTACGGTTGAGACACCATGCCCCCAACCATATTATCACCCATAGATATGTTTTTTAGGGATATATTATTAAGACCCACCTATCTACCAATTTTCATAAGACACACTCTATCCCATTTTAATAGGGGATATTTCCTTTTCTCCACTACTCCTTACCACAAAATTTTTGTTATGATTTGGTTGATTTATTTAAGCACCTTGATATGAGGGGATAAAATTAATGTGATATAAATCATAAGGGAATTGAGAACTAATTTTATTGGTTTTATTATTCCTTATAGAGATCACCATATACTCTTATACACATCCAACCTAGCCTGAAAAGACAAAAAAGGGTTATCGCACAATCTCACATTGCTAGTCCCACCAAAGTGAGGGATCCCCAAATACTTGGCTGGGAGACTACCAATATTAAAATTTAGAATATTAAATCTACAAGATTTAACTATCCTTTTGACATTCATAAAATAAATATTTGACTTATTTTCTCTCATTAGCTGGCTCAAAGATGCCTTATAGCTAAGCAAAATGTGCTTCATCCTAATTGCCTCTTAAATAGTGGCATAGTGAAAGATAATTATGTCATTGACATATTATTGGTGCATGAATATATCTACTTCATTATATAATTTAATACCTTTCAAGATAACATCATCAAGTGCCCCCAAAATGGCCCTTGTAAGAGCTTATTCAATAATGATGGAAAGAAAAGGGGATAGAGGGTCCCCTTGCCTTAACCCCTTGGAGGCTTCAAATAATCCTTAGGGTTATCCATTGACTAAAATTGATAACCAAGGACTATAAATGTAACCAAAGACCTAATTGTAGCATTATCTAATAAATCCATTTTTTTTTCCAGAATATTGATAAAAAATATCCAATTCACTCTATCATAAGCTTTGTTGATATATAATTTCACAATCATACCTTTCTATAAGGAACCAAGAATGTAATGCAAACCGTTATGATGAATTATAATCCCTTCCTAAATTTTTCTACCCAGAACAAAGGCCCCTGCTCACTGGAAATTAGGAAATCAAGAATAGGCGTAACTCTTATTGTAATGGCTTTGGAGATGATTTTATAGATGGTATTACACATGGAAATAGGATTAAAGTCACTGAATGTGGTTTTCATCTTGCCTTTTATAATCAAAGAGATAAATATATTATTAATATCAGGAGAAACATTTTGTTTCAACTAGGATTCATTCACTATACCCACCACATCAACACCTATAATGTCCCAAAAAACTTGAAAAAGTGCTGTTAGAAAACCATCTAGCCCAAGAGACTTATCTCTACCCATACAACATAACACTGACTTAATCTCCTCATCAGAGAAAGATGCCATCAAATTCACATTCTTCTAATTCAAAACTGCTATGGGGATGTGGTTCAAGTTGCTAGACTATTCATTTAGGGAGGAAAACTCATAATAGCAAAGTAGATCTTCAGATAATCCTATTACCTCTTTTTCTATTCCTAAGTTAGATTCCAATAATATCTCATCCATGAAAGAAATATTAAAAATAAGGTTTGTTAATATCATCACCTAAGTAGAGTTATGGGGAAAAAATTATTCGTATCTCTCTCTTTAAGACACAACTTATGTGTATTTTATTTGTAATATGCTACCTCTCTTAGATGGGGCTTGGGTAATTCTACCAAGAGATATTTATTTACTTTATATAGTTTTGCATCCATACCTATCACCATTACAATCTAGTTGATGGTTTCCCACTTAGATTCCACTTTCTCAATTTCTTTGAAAATATTTTTGAAGGTCACTTGATACCAATATTTTAAGCATGTCTTAATGTGAATTATTTTTAATCATCAAATACATCTTATTACCCAATAGGGGGGCATTTATTCCACCATTATTTTACTAGGTCATGAATTGAAGGTTCACATAGGCACATGAGCTCAAATTTGAAGGGAAAAAGAGGAGGAGACTTATATTCTATAATCTAGAGTTCAATTGGAACATGATCCAAACCCAAAATAGGTAAAATATTCCTTTCTAGGATTCAATCCTTGTTAATACATTTTGGGGTGATTAGAAGCCATTCCAACTATCCTTTAATGTTATAAATCCAATCTTAGTGGTTTGTTTAAGAGAATAATCCATGTTTAGGAACCATATCCACCATCTCAGTTGATTCAATGAAGCTAGCAAAATCCTTCTAAGACTGAGTACAATGCCCATGTCTACCTCTGTTTTCCATGCCATACAAAATGGAATTGAAATCTCCACCAAAAATACAAGAATCATAAGAATAAGCTACCCTAGTAGCTCATGGCAACACTAAGCTTCGAAGGGAATTACATTAGGGCCATACACATTAAATAAAAAATTAAAGGTTAGAGGAGTAATCTAAAAACATTGAAGATTTACCAATTGGCCCCTAAGCCACAATTATACACTCAGATCTAGTGTGGAGCATAGATGATCACCAAACCACTAGAAGCCCCAGTAGATTCCATAAAAAGAGCCTTCCATCTATTCTAACTTTTGATCATAAGAGATTCCACCTAAACTATTTTCAATTTTGTTTATTGAAAAATAAACATATCATAGCTGGGATTATTTAAATGTTGTCTCATTAGACACATCTTGTTAGGGACATTCAAGCCCCTAACATTTCAAGAAAAAAAAATCAATTTTTAGCTGGGGGGTCTTTTACCCCCTCTTTTTTAGAAAATAAAGATCGCTCAAGAGTTGATTGCTTACCTTTGGATAGTTCTTCCTTTTTGATGATTTTGCTAGACTTCCTTCCTTTTTTCTATTATAATCAAAGTTTGGATTAGAAATTAGATAACATTTCTACAAAATTGAGATAACTTCTCTAGAATTCAGTTCCTCTTCCTTGCTTAGAACCCTGAAGATGAGGGATAACTTGAGATCTCCTTCCTATCCCACATATTTTGCTTAAAGTTTTATCATCTTCTCAAAAAAAACCTCCTTTGACCCTACTATACTCTCAAAAAGATCTTCCTTAGACCCAAATTTGATCTAATTATCTAAACCCTCGTGTAGCTTGTTCACCTATGAAGAGATATAGTAAATTTCCTTGTGGAGAATATTTAGTGACATAGTTTCTCCTGATTCCAAATTTTCTTTCAAACTGATAGTAGCTTTGAAATTCAAGAATTGTGCCCAAGGGTTTTTTGACCCAAGATCCTTAGAAGGGGCCACCTATTACTTGTTCACTTGATGCACTACCTTGTTCCTAGGATCAATTATGGAAATCTAAAAGTGGTTGTCCTTAGTAGATGAGCTTATTTCCTCAAGCATTTCTTGTCGGTATGCTCAATGTTTCAAAATTTTATGTATCGGAATGGTATCCTTTCCACATCAATAAGATGCTCTCGACACCCTCCTGGGGTATGTAATATAATGATTTTTGGGATTTTAGCTTTTATGTCCATCATACAAATTATATCCTAAAAATCTAGAACACCTTCACTGGTATCTGGATCCAACCCATAAATTCCCATTTGAGTAAGGAACTTAAAAAGAAAGTGTTGGTAGATCCCTCCCATATGAGCTAGTGCCACCATGCACATGCAATATTTGGCTTGAATGGATCTCCTTAATTACTTCTACTTTACCCATAGCCTCGAGGCCACCCTAAGGTGATTGATTCATCCTCCCCAAGGGGATATTATTAGCCCCCAAGGCCACTCCATTTCTCCCATTAGCCTGAAATTGCTTCCACTTGTCATGTTCCTATTCATTTTCTAACCCCTCAACATCATCCTCTCTCTGTATTAAACCTCCTTGATAGTGTCATATAGGTTATCCTTAGCCCATATCTTGTTCCACTTCACTTTATGCAATGATTATCCCACTCGATACTTCTCTTTCCCCTGAAACTGATCACACTAAAATAAATAATGTTATATTACATCTCAATAAAATATATTCTTTATTTTTAAAAAAAATTAAATACAAATAATAAATTAAGATTTTTAGAGACTAATTCTTAAAAAAATTGAAAATTTATATGAAATATTTTTAAATGACATTTTAAATCACCATAATATCTCAACATTATATTTTATAAATAATAAAAAAAATATATATTATTCACATATAATATAAAACTTTTACTAAATCTTAAAAAGGAATTTAATTTTCAAAAATATTGAAAAGTATAATATCTCACATCTCAAAAATGCAATATAAGTAACTATAAAAATAATAATATCATATTTATCTTTAATACAAACAATATCATCCAATTTATCAATGTAATATGGTTTTCATATCCTATCAAACTCAATAGTGTACTTAATTTTTGTTTTTCTATTTATTTTTTTATCTTATAGATTTGTCAGTCCGTGAAGAGTACAAAGAGGAAATAAAACAAATACATCTTATGCTAGCTATTGTTTTTTATGTTAGGAATTTGTAAGTGGTGGTACACGTATAAATGACGGTTCTGAGAAAGCATTTAGAGATTGCAACATCCTTCATCAGTTTTAATCACGTCCATATGAATATGTCTGCAAATCTTAATGAATTATGGATTTCCTCAGATTTATGGCCTCTAGTCCGCATTCTTCCCGATGCAAAATATTGTTGCCTTCACTTGGATTTGCACTTAGAATTCTATTATGGCAAAGCAAGATCATCTTATTCTTGACATCTATGTTCTTGTCCATGGTAACCCTAAGGTGGAATTCTATAACAACAAAGCATTCCTTATTTTAAATTGATTTCATTAACTGGTTTATAATAATTTCTATTGACGTGCATGAGCTATCAAACAATGTCAAAGATGCCAACAAATTACGAGCAAGTTTTATGACAATCAAGAGTGGGTGCAACATTTTAGATGATGATGTAATACAGTGATGCATGTGTAGTGGATGGCTTTCCCTCTGTTTGCACATGCCATATAAGTTACTATCATACGGGAGACCTTACTGGGAGAAGCATTGCAATCTATATTTTCTATAATGGTCGAAATAGTTCACTTAGCTTTCCCTGTGATCCTCATCCTCTGGGTGATCAAACATGATAATTTTTCTACATGTGTAACCACCCTATGTGTTATCGTTAGCAGCTTTGTGATCATGTTCTCTGGTGGTTATTAAAGGTAAAGCCTATTATATATAAATACAGATATCACTTTTTATGAGCCTACTGTCGTGACATAGAAAAAAGTAGTAGAGATTGGGTTGCTAAGCGTATGACTAACTACATTGGATTAAAATTTAAAAAATTAATATATTCATTTTTTGTTTTAATTATAGATTTTATGTGGCATGTGTTTTTAATTGAAGCCTCCTCAACACATGTTATCACATCAGTGACTTAATTTTTTTTAGTTTTTTCGATGTTATGTGAAACAAATCTTTGAGGGTTTCACCCTAATAGATATACATCTGACATAATTAAAAACTATTTTATAAAAGATAATATTAAAATACAATAGAATAAAAATATCTATTAAAATTAATGGCTAAAGTAAAATGAAGATGTAATATTAATATCATCCAAACTCCATTCTCAATTGCCATGGAAAGTACATTATACAATGCCCAACTTTTATGACACTTTTTAAAATATCAATACAAAGCACTTAATAATGTTTCAGAGAAATAATTTATGAGTACTGATTGCTCACCATCGGCATCTATATTACGATTGCCAAAATGGGTCTGAGAATCTTGTAAACCATATTTTCTATTGTGTATTAAATTTAACAAAATATTTTACTATTTTCATACTATTGCATTTAATGTCATGTGCATCATTATTTAGTCTTCTTCATCGAGCCTCTAATCACACTATTATAAATAAGAGTGGTTTCTAAAGGAAATAAAGCTTGTTAATTTTTATCAAGGAATTGTATATCTATTGATATTAATTTTTTTTTATCATATTAAAATGTATTATACGGGAAAACGGGTGCTTTCCAATTTTAAAATAAATATTCTTATCTTAAATTTAATGTCACCCCTAAAAAGTCCATAAATAATTTTTTTTTAATTATTTTGTGAAAAAAATTAATTTTTTTGAGTTGATTAGGGCAACTTACATAAATTATTATAATATTTAAAATAATAAACTAAATTAAAAAATGTATTTTATTGTAAGAATTATTTTTTATTATATGTATATGTTTATTAAAAAATTAATGTATTTTAATTTTATTTGTCTATAATTTGTCTTATATCCATCTTAAATTTACCTTTTTTTTAAGGATTATCAACTATTAATTTATTTGTAAGCTCATGAAAAGAAGCTAATTAATTTATTTGGAACATTATCAACTATCAATTCATTTTTAAACATGTGAAGAGAAGTTAATTTATTCATTTAGAACATTTTTTGATACATTGAATAGACCACCTTTCTATTCGAAAATAATTATTAACTTGTTGATAAATAGATATATCTAGTGTATTTCATTTACAAATTAAGAATAAATATTATTAATGTTAGATAACTTTACTATACCATCTAGTTAATATATTTAGTGTGGTTTACTTACAAGGTATAAATAAATATTATCATTATTGGCCAATTTAATCATATGGTATGGCTAAGACATTCAACAAATAAGACCTCTCGAAAATAACTATTGTTAATCAAATTTAAATTCAAAAATAAAGTACACATCGTTGAATTTGTATTACTAAGCTGAAATTATTAAAGAAAGCTTGTATTATAAATTTATATATAAAATCAAGCATAAAAAATTCTCAAGGTAGAGATTAATCGTCACCTCGACCCCACAAAAAAAACACTAATTTATTTTTGATACAATATTTTTAAATATATATATTAAAGGGAATGTAATTCGATTAATAATGTGGAGCAATATCAATTCCATAAACACTAAGTAATATCAATTTAATTATACCATTATACTAGGATCTAAAAACTATTTCTTAAATAATAAATTTAAAAATTAACTTTATGCTTAATGTATTATGATTTTTTGGTTGAATTATCTAAGCAAATAGATTTTTTTATATGACAATGAAATAAATGTCACATTTATGGTTGAAAATCTCCTATAATTGCTAAATAGACATTAAATTTAAGGTTAGTCATTATTATTATATTAAGTCTACTACCAACCTCTCTTATAATTATAAGTTAAGATTATAAAACTAGCATACATATATTAAATAAATCTATGTATAAGATATCGATGGATATCATTTTTGAGGCAGTTATATTATATTAGATTTGTGACATAAGTGGAATAGGTGGCTCAAAAATGATATCTCTTATCATATTTTACATACATTTATCTAATATATATATATGTTAGTTTTAAAATAATGTTATATTTTATGAATTTTAGATACAAATATCCAATATGATGATTTAAAAAGTGTTTCCAGAAATAAATTTTTTGTAAGACAGTTTTAATCAATATTTTTATGGTGTACATAATGAGAAAAAATTTCATTATGATATTCAACAGTTTAATTTATATAGTAATTTTTTATTGTATTGCTAATTTTTTTGCGTAACTAAAATTCAATTAATTTTAGTAAAAATAGGTTGAGCTAAGATTTTGGTGTTTTATAAATTTTGAGCGTTTCTTTTTATATCATATTTTAATGGTAAATGTGATTAAGCATGTCATATATCCTTAGATTCTGTAAAACAATAAGTTTTTAAAATATTAGAGTATTAACATAAAATCTCTTTTACTCTCATTATTTATATGATCTTGGTAATAAAAGGTATGTAGAATTAGCTAATTGGAATGCCCTTAAGGTTATGATTTATCATTAAAAAAACACATTAAAAAAAAGATGCAAAGGCTTTATTATTTTGATTCGAAAAAAATTGGAGGAGTTTATCATTACGAGGGAAACATAAATTAATAAATCCCAAAAAATTGTAAAAGATTATGAAATGTTTACCAAGGAATAAAGTGAAGATTATAAAATTGTGGATTCTTTAAAGTGAATTTGATAACATTTAGAGGAAATAATTAGAGAATATGAATGATATTTTCATATATTCAATGGGTGTTGTGAAACAATCAAACTCTCATGGAGATAACATGATACATGAATTTGAATTTAAGAATATCTTGAGAATTTTAGCAATGATATTTAATCTTATAAATTTAGCTATTGAGGATTCTAAATATTTATCAATGTTGACCATTGAAAAGCTTATGGGTTCTTTAAAGAAACATGAACAAAGGGTAAATATAAAAACTAATCCCTCTCTTGAGCATGCATTAATATTATATATGTTATTCAAAGAAAAAGGGAAAAAAATGAGTTATCATCATGGAGATTCATCAACAGGAATAAATAGAGGTAGAGTAAGAGGTTTTCCAAGAGGTAAAATATAAAGCATTATTAATGAAGAAGGAAGAACCAATTTTAACTTCCATGAAGCAAGTGAAAGAGGTAGTGGTAGTGGAAATAGTCATGCATAAAGGGGTCAAAAGTATGAAAATTATCACATGAAATTTTATTATTGTAATAAATATGGCCATTATGCAAATGAGTTTTGAAATAAATGTTTTCAATATAAAGAAGCCTAATGTAAGTTAATTTAATTAAAATTAAGATGAAGACAAAACTAGTAGATATATATCTATCACATGCAAAGTTGTTGATGAAAGCATCAAAGAGATTTTATTTTTGGATATTGAGTGAAGCAAACACATGAGTGAAAATAAGGATATGTTTTCAAGAATAGATGAATCCATTCAATAAAATTTAAAAAGTAAGAGTTAAATAACAAACTGGCGATGATGTGAAAATGTAGAATTTCAATCTGAACTAAAAAAAGTAAAAAAATATAAATATTTAATGTTTATTATATTTTTGGTCGAGAACATAATTTGCTTAGCATTAGGAAACTTATAAAAAAATCATATAGAGTATTTTTTTCTTAAGAAACATGTGTAATTCATGATAATAATGGGTGAAATAAGTTGGTTTCAAAATTATTGATAAAAAACCAACCATATGTTTACTTTAAGAATTCAAACTTTAGACATGAAAATTTGATATTAATTTTAATATGCTAGTCTTGTACACATGAGAAATACCAATCATGGCTCAAACACTCAATTAATGATCTTTTTCCTATTGCAAGGATTGTGTTTAACATATTAGTATGCTTAAATTATTATCCTATCTTTGAACTTGATATTATTATGACCTAGATCAGTTGTAGCCCATAGTCTACATAAAAATTGATTTATATCCTACTAAATAGTTACATATCCTCTTAAACATTATATCCTATAGGACACTAGCATGGACACTAGTGTCCCAACTCTAATGCTAGTGTCCCTAACTTCCATATGGTCAAATTTTCAAATATTTAAAAATGTATGGTTTGGCCTATGGTATTGCTTTAACCTATTAGTTTAGGTTTGTTCTGACTTTTAGTTTTGCCTACATGGTTTGGAGATAACTTGTTGAGGGTTGTTAAGGTCATTAGGGTAAAATACACTTAATATGTTTTCCATTAGTAAGTTGAGTTGTTATGTTTTTGTTGACCTAATATCTCACTATGTAACGTACATATTTTATACTTATCAACTAATAGACTAATATGAAACTTACTTTTGATTTTCATTACTCTCACCTACTCATAGGGTTTTCATACAATTTTGGATGTTTAGATATCTTTATGTGATCTGACATGGTATCAAAGCTCTGAACTTGTGGTCATTTTTCCATTTTTGAAATCCTTAATGGGATCTATATGTAATGGGGAATGTAGCAGATCTACAAATCAATCCTATCTAAAAGAAGATACATCCTATTTACACTTTCAATTAAGGGTACAATAGATAATCAGGGTCATGACCAATATGGATCTACTAGACGAAGCCAAGGGATCTCTTACCACAATAATATCACTAGGGAGGGTTCAAAAGTCTCTAATAAAGCAAAACTATGTAATAACCCTAACTAGGACCTATGTTTTCATATTCACTAATCTAATAACAAGTAAATCAAAATCTAATATAGTTCTCACCAAAGCTTGTGGCAAAAAGTGGGGGTAATAAAAATTAAAAGTAAACATGCATGGAAGACATAGACTCATGTCAATGTATACAAAATCTTAATGTATGAAAGGGAAGTGAAAATACATATCTATTTACTATTATAGAGGAGGAACAAAGTTAGGAATACTTACCTTTGAAAATGAAACCATCGAGCCTCAATCTCTCTCTTGGATAAGGTGCTTCACAAAAGGTTGTTGTAGTATGTAAAGATGAAAAGGATAAATCAACTCTAGGATACACAACCTATTAATGCATGTAAAAGACATATCCACAAGATAAAATTCATATCTCCAAAGAAAGTATGAAAATTGTAGATATGTAGATACACAATATATCTTACATCTTCTTCTCTTCTCTTAGAAATGGTGAAATGAATGTGTTTATATAGGTGGATCTAACCCTAATCCCCTTCAAAACATTCATTCGATAAAGTCAACCCAATCAACATAGTATTAAAATTGATAAAAAACTAACTAGTTGATGAACTATGTCAGCCATGGCTGAATTAATTCTTAGTAAGCTCTATAAATAACAATACAATGTAATGGTTGACATACTCATGTAAACTACCAAAAAGTTTTCTAGGTTAGGGAAAGGGCTAATGAAGGTGATAGATGACTAGAGGAGGGTATAAAATAAGAGGAAAATATTAGGGGAATGGTTTTAAGGAGACACGTGTGTAGATATCAAGTGGAAAAAGGGACAACAATCCTATGAAGCACTAATGGTTTGCCCACCCCTTTCTTGGTGCACCCCTTAGGGAATGCACTCAAAGAGATTGAGATTCAATGGGTTCCTACAAGATAGAAAGTGTTATTAAGTGTTAAAGTTTGAAAATATGATATGTATACATATGCCCCACTTGATGTTCATCATGTGTCATGTAGGTGCAACACAGTATGGTGCTTCGAGAAAATAACATAGTGATACACAAAATTAAGAGAACTAAAAATAACATACAAAAAGTAATTGTAAAATGAAATGAGAGTAATTGAAAATGCCATATACATACCTTAACTTACCTTTATTCTAAATGATTATATGTAAACATCTTAGTCTTGATCATGGAGGGTGCAATACCTACAATTGATAAACCCTAGGGATACAAGACTAATAATAGAATGAATATATACATGTGAAGGATGGTTAAAGTAGTAATGAGGGGCTTAAAAAAATTGGAAAATTAAGATTAAGGCAAGGTTAGGATATTGGAGGCAAATGAATGAAAAAATGATGGAAAATGAATGACAAATGATTATATAACACACTAAATGACATTAGAAACCATGTAAAACATAAATGGAATGTAGAACATACTATATCGCATATGGAATCATGTAAAAAATGAATGAAAAATGAAATATCAATGCAAGAAAATTATAACAATGATATGTAAGAAAGTGTAAAGTAACATAATGTAAGATAAGCATGTGGAATCAAATATAAATAAACACATGAATGATTGAAAATGAAATGTAAGTCAAGATGTAAGACAAACATGAAGAAATCACACATAAATAGAAACATGTATGAATGCCGAATGTCATATGTAAGATAAGTTAACGCCATAGAAATCAAACAAGAACCTAATAAATAGATGAAAATCAAAATCTATTAAACATGAAAAATCAAACTTAGTGTTTTTTTGAAGATACAATGTAAGAAAACAAAACCACCTAATGAAATGAATAGGATGATAATGAGATGGTGTGGTAAGCAAATGGTGTAAGGGTGTTTGTGAGGAATGCCTAGTCCTATATAAGGTCTTACAATGCAACTAAAAAACTATAAACCAATAAGTGTAATAAGGTAGAGGTGATTAAGGATGTGATCAACTAAAATCAATATCCAACAAGGGGAATATAAGGAAAATATGATGTAAGTAAGGAACATGAGGTGCCACATGGGTGATGTGAACATACTTAGAAATAATGAGACACACTAAGTAAGTGATAAAGTCTAAGAACTATCAACACCAAGGAGTTAGGATATTTTGATGAATTAACACAAATCTAGGGATAGTAAGTGAAATACATAGATCAACCCATGAAGGCTATATGAATGAAAATTAAAATGAAGCTACCTTCCAAAAATATGTTTCACATTCCTTAAGACCCTTTATATAGCTATCGATCTACTGGAAAGATTAGGTACTTGCATGAGAAAGTAGGTAAAACTAGATAGTATATGATATAATGAGACTTCCTACCCTAGTCTACTGGCCTATCACACCCCAATGGACCTCAGCTCTATTATGAGGCCAACTATTGAGTTTAATATTTGACTAAGATAGGAGATGTGACCAATATAGATAATGTATTTTGGTGTGATCTGACTTTTAATATTATTTTTGACCTTGAATCATTACCTTCTTTTTTATATTTTATGATTTGGCGATTAACTTATTTTGGATTTTTATAATCCTCCTCCTCCATATGGATTCAAATAACCAAAAATGAGTGAAATAGGTGACAAACACACGAGATCTTACAATTGGTAACTAGAGAAAGGGACCCAAAGACCAAGGTGTCTAAAGACTCCTAGGCTTGCCCACAAGTAAGTGTGTAATCTTAAAACTAACTAATGTGAGCCTCAAATGAAAGGAGATAAGGGAAATATGAGGATCATGAGATATCAATCTATGTAATAAGTGATATAATGATGAATATGCTCGTAGATGACCACAAGGATCTAAAAATAGTGTTATAAAAGGGAAAGAGCTATGCTATGATAGTAATGCCACTAGAGAAGCCATACTAACCTATAATGGATATAACACATGCACTAATGAAAGTAGAAGTCATCCCAAAAAGTGGTTTATATATGTTTTAATGTGGTAATTTATGAGGAAGGTTAGGTCCTATCCATGGTATTTTTTAGCATGGTCATTGATGACTTAGATTGTCATTGATGTCAAGGAGAGCATGTGGTACTCATGCATTAATAAAAGAAGTGATCAGATGGATTGCTTGGACAGATATCACAGTTGTGCAAGTTTTTAAGGATAAATAATAGGTTATGAGGCATCCATACATATCTTGAAAAGTTATGGTTTGTTTTTTGATCATTTGGAAAGAAGAACATGCATATTATAACTTAAGAGAAGCCAGATCATCACTGCACATCATGTAGATACATATAAACTATTACATTTATGTATTTAATATAGGTATGAAGAAAATAAATAATGGTCAAAGGATTACATGGAGATGTTGTCTATAGTTCCAAGAAGCTACCCTAAAAGTATGGAGTTTTGAGGTGATTTCTAGCTCAAGTTATAAATCTTCAAAGTTACTCTAGTAGATTTTGATGGGCCAAAGACTGTCAAGTTTAATCATGTTGAAGTCTTAGGTCATTGGTCTAGAAGATCTAATGGAGAGAACATAATCATACATATTAAGATCAATGGTGTGTATGAAGTCAACATGTCAAAGGTTACATGTAATGGTGACAAGTGTCACATTCTTGCTAATCTGATAGAAGATCAATGGTGAGCAACGGTTGATACTTATGAAGATCAATAGTGTGGGACAAGTCAAAAAGTCAAAAAATCATGTGGGACTACCAAGAGGCATAAGCACATGGTCTAATAATAAAATTTTAAGAAGGTATGCGAGGGTGCGAAGTATCATAATCATAAGAGTTTTGATCAAGATATAATAGTGAGCATTGTAATAGACATACCTAGCTGATCTAAAGAGGTTGATAGTGTGTATTTGGTTAATATTAAAAGGGTGCACGAGATGAGGTCAACATGTTTGAATTTTAACAGTTTCTTAGTGACCATTGGAATTCAAATATTCTAAATTGTGAGGGTAGAGCAGTCTATAGTTTTTGTGTTATAACTTTTTATGTATTTAGAATTTGACCATGGTGTAAAAATCAAAGTTGTACAAGAATTCAAGGTGCATCCAAAAATATTTATCTGAAGGTCTGAATATTTTTACATTCAAACTTATTGATCTATAAATTTGAGTATGTGTTCATGCTCTCCAAGAAATCTGAGAAGGGTAATTGAGTTTTTCTTAATGGTATTCTGATGTTTTAAGATGAACTAAGTATTGGAGAATTCTCTAGACTTAATGAGGACCATTTGTGTGTATTATAGAGGTTTGACCAATCTAGATTCTATATGATCAAAATCTTAGAATTTGATTGTGTTTATTCTTTGTGATCATATGTATAAAATGATGTCTGGGCTAATTATGTTGTAGTAGAAGGGTGTTGTGATGTATTTTATCACTTAAGGAGGACCTATAGGTTATGTGTCATGATTATATGTATGTGAAAGTTATATTTTATTCTTAATTTGCTTGAAGAAATGTCAAAGAGATGAATGGGTCTCCATGAGACCTATAAGGGCTAATGATGCCTAATTAAAAGTCATAGATGCTTATTTATGACCCATGGATACTATGGAAGACCTATGAAGATGTAACTAAGCTTTATATATGTCTTAAAGTTTAAGATAATAAGTATGGATGATGAAGAACATGATATTCATGAAGACATTATAAAATGCAAAACTGAAGGTGATGGTTTCTAGACTTGAGAGATTGAAAGAAGAGATGGCATGTGTGAGAGTTTTGGAGAGATGAAAATAAGAAAGGGAATGTGCCTAGTGGATGGGTTATATATAAGAGTAGGTTGATTACTATGTGTATGACCTATAGGTCAAATTTTGATGTTATAATAATGCTCTTATAGGTTTGAATATTGAGGAGGAGCGAATAGGTCTACAATGATCTAAAAGGATGTTTTGGATGCCTTGAGTGTGAGAAAAGGATATATGATGTCTATGTGAGCCTGGTGGTTAATTTAAGAGGAAAATCAGAGTGTCATCTATGTGTATGACCATTTGGTCATATTTTTGAAGATGTGACAGAGTTGTTATTGAGAAGTCTAGAGTGATCAAAAGTGTAGTTTTAGATGTTTGTGAGTGTGTAAAGAAGTGGAGGAGGTTGTGTTTGTAAGTTGTCTCCATTAGATTGGTAGATACTTAATGATCAAGAGATGTTCATATCATAGGTGTTTGGTGGGTACTCAACATCTAGGTTAGGACTTGACCATCCTAAGGGTAGGTGCTCATGAAATATGTGTTTCACTAAATTCAAGTCAGAAAGACTTGACCATCTTAGGGGTAGGTGTTTTACTAAATTTAGGTCAGAAGGACTTGACCATCCTAGAGGTAGGTGCTCTTTATGAAATGGGTGTTCTATTAAAGTCTCAAGTTTGTAATACCTTATAGGACTAGTAGTCCATGTTTTTACAAGATTAAGAGTGGGTTTTATTCCCCATGAGGGTTTCCCACATTAGATGTTATGTTATGATTTGCATCTATTATTCATTATTTGACGATAATCTAGTTGGATATGCTTATTGTGTTGATTCATGAATGTTAATTAATGAAAGATAAGTGATATAAAAGTGAAATATTGGTTTGAATAATTGACCATCCCCTCTCAGTCATCTTGAAGCTCTAATAATTGGTATCATATTGGATCCTTTGGAGGAAGGTTAACAACTTGAAGGAGATGATAAGTATCACAAGATGTATAAGCAATTGAATAAAGAGAATCAATAGTGAAAGGTTGTGATCAAGGGACTTGATGAGTAGATATGTAATATAGAGAAAGATGCCAAAGAGAAGAAAGTTATGAATGATCTCAAGGTTTAGCTAGAAGATGCCAAGGCAAGTTCCAGTTTAAAAAATGAAAGTTATTCAAAATAAAAGGACATCATGTATGATGTATAAATTTGCCATGATAATGGATAAAAATAAGTGTTCTAATACAATAAAGAAGAAGAAGCTGATCTAGAAGCTGAGCTCAAAAAGAACAATCACAAGATGAGGTATGTGATCAAAGTTCTTGAAGCACAAGTCAATTCTCTTGAGGAAAGTTTGTTAGGAAAGACCAAGAGAGATGAGAAGAAATATCAAGAGCTGATGAAGTCTCTTGAAGACAAAACATGTATATTAAAGGATGATATCGATAAATAAGCCAAGGAGGATAAGGAGGTCATCAAAGACCTCAAAGGTCAATTAGAGTTTTCAAATAATAGCCTAAAATAAAGAGAAGAAGAGTGCAAATATCTCAAGACTTAGTTAGAAGAAGCCTATACCAAGTTGAGTTCAAATCAAGGTGAGCATGATGAGTTGAAGAGTAATCTTGATTCTTTGAAATTAGATCACGAATAACTCTTAGACAAGTTGGAATAGCTAGAAAAGGAACATGTAAAGCCTGAGTAATCCAAGAAGAATGGAAGCTTTGAAAGCAATACAAGAAGTTCTATTAGAAAACCAAATGATTCAAGGTATGGTAGTTTATTCCATGGTCATTTTTATACATGTAATAAGTATGTTCATAGATCTAAGGACTATATAAGTAAGTAATTCAAGTATGGACATTCATGAAACTGTGAAAAAAAGGAGTTTTTGGCCAAAGATTGATCACAGTTTAAATCTATCAAAAGGTACAAATGATGTTATTTGTTTCGTTTGTGATAAGAAAGGTCATACTGCTAGATTTTGTCCTAGTAAACTTGATAATACCTCAAGTCATATGAATAAGGGAGAGACTCTTATAAAGCATCTCAAAAGTCAAAACATGATGTGAAGACCTAAGGTAGTGAAGGCTAGTCCTGTTGAGTTCAAGGTTCAAACATTTGATATTGTAGAAAATGAATCACTTTTGGAGATGTCTCAAGAGTGCCAAAGAAGCTTGATATTAGTCTCAATGGAGCAGAAGGTGGATGATCTAAGAATAAAGTCAATTATCCCATTCAAGGCCAAGGAGAATCCAAAAGAAGGATCTTAATGTGATGGTTTATTTGTTGTAGTTGAAGAATTTTTAGGTAAGAAGGAGTTTCATGATTGCCAAGAGTTCTTTTTGTTTGCTTTAAAATAGGAAAAGGTGTTAGTTGAAGGATATGCCAAGAACCTATGTTTTCATCATGCATTATCAAGAAATCCAAAGAATATATGGATGCCAAGAAATTTATTTTATTTAATAAAAGGAAGAAGAATAATAAGGTTCTTCAATCTTGTGATGAAGACTAGTATGCTCCTTTGTTTTTGGTCCTTATGAGGTAGAGATGTCTTTGTTATGCTTCATGAAGATATTTCTTAGTTTGAAGAATAATTGGGTCTTGGAAGGGTGTTTTAAATTAGATCAGGTATGTCTAGGTGGAAGATGTGCTTTGATGAGGTTAGAGTAATGCCATAATCTACTTTTGCCATTTTGGTTTGGTGTTTGTTGTGTCTACAGAGTTAGAATGGTTGTTTCTAGGTGGCATAATGAGATTGATAGACTTTCAAAAATATTATTGGTGCAATTTCTATGTGCTTCCTTTTGATGTGTTCCAAGTGGTTTTGTGTCTTCATGATCTTGTTTGTGCCTTTTGGAGGTTTTTGTGTGCTCTTTGGTTTATATTTCTTATTGCAGGTTAAAGCCATGGTATAAGAATTAAAAGGTTTCCAAAGGTTTGGAGGCTCAAATATTGGTCTAGAAATGTGTGATGGTTGTCTATAGGTGTGAAATAAGTATCAAAGGTGGGCATTTACTAGAAGGAGGTTTGTTGGTCGTGTTTATTTTAAGATTCTAGAGTTTTGGGCTATGCTAGAAAAATAGTTTTCCTTATGAGTTAAGGTTTGAGGATTTTTAATAGGTTTAATGGTCCAAATGGGTTTTCAAATAAAGATTCACATAGATTTGAAGGTTTTTGGTTTTCAAATTATTCCATTTTTTGTCAAGATGGAGGCCTAATTGGCTAGTAAGTTTGTGAATGAAGTACATTTTAGAGGATGAGATAAGTGATTCAAATTGGTGTGATTGAGGGGTAATATGTGATTGATACATATATGAATTTTTAGGTCTTGAAGGTATGTATACTAAAAATTGTGGACTCTACAGGTTTTGGGTAGGGTTATAAGGAGTCTAGACAGGCCTAATATCAAGAAGAGTAAATTTTTATCAATTTATCCAAAATATCATGGTATGAGTGTTTCAATGTAAGTTATATGGTTGATTTTTAACATATTTCATATTTAGTGTGTGGCTTAAATCTCTATTGGTATTCTTAAAGGTGGCTTGCAAGTGAGAGTATGGAAGCAGAATGGTGTTGTTTGAAGACCCAAAGCAGTTTAGTGTTTTGAGTTTGATATTTTAATGTTGGTGAGGCCATGAAGGTGTTATCATAAGTTTTATAGGATATTTTTGGTTATGAAGATAAATGGGGAGTCTTTCATTTTGATATAAGGACTTAACTTAGATGGCTTGAGAAGTTTGCATGATCAAAGGGGGAGCTAGATTTTTTAGTTTATCAAGGTCAAAGATCAAGAAGGAATAGAGTAAAGGAGCTTGTTATAGATTTAGTGGCATGAATTTATGTTTGTGGTCCTTGGGGTGGCTTGAGAAAGAAATATGATAAGCTTGTGCGGTGGTTCTTCATGGTGTGTGGAGATCTAAAGATGCGTAATAGGTGCAATGGCTCATAAATTTTATGGGGAGCCCATCTCAGATGTTTCTTAGTGGGTTCCATTAGATTTCAATTCTCTTGTGTTTTATTTATTCATTAGTAGTAGTGATTAATCCAAGAAGAGTGTAGTCATGGAGCATGTTTGAGAAGTTTAAGGTAAGAAGTGGTATGCACAGTGTTAGGTGGAGTTTGTATCATCTCTCATAGGTGGTCCTTTCCTTTTCTTGGTCTTGAAATATTTTTTAGGCCCTCAGGATCAAAAGATATGCCATTTTTAATTAATGTCACAGGAGGAGAAAGATTAGAATGAAGTTTGATAAGGATTTTCAAATATTAAGAACACATTATGAGGGTGTTTTGCCATCAATGACAAAGGGGAAGATTTTTGAACATGGTCATTGAAGTATTAGATTGTCATTGATGTCAAAGAGAACATGTGGTACTAATGCATTAATGATAAAGTGATAATATGGATTGTTTGGAGAGATATGGAACTTGAGCAAGTCTGTAAGGACAAAGAAGGGGTTGTGAGGAATCCATACATATCTTGACAAAGCTTTGGTCTATTTTGTGAGCATTTAAAAAGAAGAACATGCATATTTCAGTTTAAGAGAAGCTAGACCATCACTGCACATTATCAAAATATATATGAACTAGTAAATTTGTGAATTTAATTTAGGTATGAAAAAAGTTATAATGGTCAAATGTTTACATGGAGATGTTTTCTATAGTGCCAATAAGCTACCCTAAATATTTAGAGCCTTGAAGTCATTTCTAGCTCAGGTTATAAAACTTCAAGGTTGCTCTAGTAGACTATGATGGGCTAGATACCATCAAGTTTAATAACACTAAAGTCTAAGGTCATTGGTCTAGAAGATCCAATGGCAAGCAATTAATGATACATTTTGAGATCAATGGTGTGTATCAAGTCAACATGTCAAAGGTTACATGTGCTTGTGACAAGTGTCACAAGCTCACTAATATAACAAAATATCAATGGTGAGAAGTGGATCATACTTATGAAGATAAATAGTGTGGGATAGGACAAAAATTAAACAAAACATGTGGGACTACCAAGTGGCACAAGCACATGGACTGATAGAAAAATGTTGAGAGGGTACACGAGGGTGATAAGTGTTGTAATTATGGGAGTTATGATCAAGATCTAATGGTGAGAATTGAAATATAAAGACCTAGCTGATCTAAGGAGATTTATGGTGTGTATTTGGTCAATATTAAAAGGGTTCACAAGATGATTTCAACATGTTTTAATTTTAATAGTTGCTCAGTGACCATTGGAATTCAAATATTTGAATTCATGAGGGAAAACCAGTATGTAATTTTTGTTCTATAGCTTTTGATATATGAAAAATTTGACCATGGTGTCAAAATAAAATTTGTACAGGACTTCAAATTTCATCTAGAAATATTTATTTAAAGCTCTAGATGTTTATACAGTCAATGTTATTTATCTCCAAAGTTGACTGTGTATGTGTTCATGCTATACAAGTAACCTAAGAAGGGTAATTGTGTTATTCTTAATGGTATTTAAATTTTTTAAGATGAACTAAGTTTTGGATCTTATTTTAGACTTCATTAAGAACATATGTGTGGATTATGGATGTTTAACCAATCTAGATTCTATATGATTAAAGGATTATAAGTTGACTACGCATTTGTTCTTGATGATCATATGTATAGAATGATGTCTGGCCTAATTATGTTGTAGTAGAGGGGTGTTTTGATGGATGCTATAACTTAAGGAAGACATATAGGCTATGTTTAATGGGTCTATGTATGTTAAATATTTATTTAATTCTTATTTTTCTTGGATAAGGGTCAAAGAGATTGATAGGTCTCTATGAGACCTATAAGGGCTAATGAGGCCTAATTTAAAGGCATAACTACTTAATTATGACCCATAGATGCTATGGATGACCTATGAAGATGTAATTGGGATTTTAATATGTCTCAAAGGTTAATATATGAATTATGGCTGACAAAGAGCATGATATTCATGAAGACACTATGAAAGGTGAAACCAAAGGTGATGGTTTCTAGACTTGAGAGACTGAGAGAAGAGAGGATGCAAGTGACAGTTGTGGAGAGACTGAAAGAAGAAAGGGAGTGTTCCTAGTGGATGGGTTATAGATAATATTAGGGTGATGACTATGTGTATGACCTATAGGTCATATTTATGATGTCATAATAATGCTCTTGTAGGTTTGAAGATTGATGATGAGTGAAGAGGTCTAGAGTGATCCAAAAGGATGGTTTGGATGCCTTGAGTGTGAGCAAAGGATAGATGATATCTATGTGAGACTCGTGGTTTATTTAGGAGGCATATCAAACTATTGTATGCATATGACCATTTGGTCATATTGTTGAAGATGTGACAGAGTTGTTGTTGATAAGTGTAGAGTGATCAAAAAGGTGATTTTGGATGTTTGTGAGTGTATGAAGAAGTGAAGAGGGATATGGTTATAGGATGTCTCCATCATATTGGTAAATAATCAGTGATTAGGATATTTTGATATCATAGGTGTTGGGAGGGTGATAATCATCTAGGTTAAAAGGATTTGACCATCCTAAGGGTAGGTGCCCCTTGTTAAACAAGTGTTCACTAAATTTAGGTTAGAAGGACTTGACCATCCTAAGGATAAGTGATTCTTATGAGGTAGGTGTTTCACTAAATTCAGGTCAAAAGGACTTGACCATCCTAGGGTCAGGTGTTCCTTGTGGAATGGGTTTTACACTAAATTATCATGTTTGTAATACCTTATAGGACAAGTATTCCATGTGTTTGTAGGCTTGAGAGTGGGTTTTATTTCCTATGAGGTTTTCCCACATTAGATTGTGTATTATAATGAGCTTCACTTATTCATGATTTGATGGTAATATAATTGCATATGATTGTTGTGTTGATTAATGAATATCAATTAATGAATGATAAGTGATGTAAAAGTGAAATATTGGTTGATTGATTCACTCCCCCTTTTATTCATCTTGCACCTACAACATGTCTTACACTATAACTCACGAGGTGAACACCAATGAGGTGAATACTAAATAATGGGGGAAAATAATCATAAAGATTCCAAGGTAAATAATGACATAAAAATTAAAAAATTAAAGAGATATATAAGAACCAAAATGAAAATAAATGCTAAATATAATGTGTAAGAAAACCAAAGAACCAAAGGTGATAATGATGCTAGTAAAGTGTGACTAAAAGAGGTAAAGTAAAAAAAATCCCAAAGAAACATGAGACAAAAAATAATAATTAAGACCTATGATAACATATATATTAAATGTGAGCATGTGAAATACAAGCCTATGAGTCTTGAAATGTTTCTTGAATATAAAATTGTTTGTTATTATGATGTGTAGAATGAGAATGGGCATCTTAAGATGCCCCAATGGGTACATGGATGTAGGAATGGGCACCATAATATTCCCTAATGGGTAGGTGGATGTAGGAATGGGCATTCTAAGATGCCCCAAGGTTTTGAGGGACACGTGTATGGGCATCGCAAGATGGCCAAACATGTGAGGTGGAGTGAGATAACATTGAACAATTAAAATGATTTGTAGTACATTGGTAGGTGCATTTGGAGATGGGTAAATGTGTTGGTTTGGTAAATTTTAGAGATGTTGAATGTGATATAGGATGTGAAGGAGAGATATCAATAGGTAAAAGAGGTAAAGTAGGACCTTGTATGATATACTTTGGAGTAGGCATTTGAACTAGGTACTCCTTTGGTTCATGTGATCTTAGAGGTTGAAGTTTAATAATTGTAATGATATGTTTAAAATTGTTCATGTTAGCTATCCTTTGCTTATTGGTGTAGGAAGAAGGATAAAATATGGTTTGAAAAAAATTAGTATATTAGGTTTAGGTATGTGATAATTTTTTCTGTTCATTAGGTAGTTGATGTTTATTTGATTGTGATTCTTTAGATTGGAGTTTCAATGATTGAAGATAGTCTTGATAGTGTTGTTTTGTTAGAGTATCAATATTGAAATGTAGACCAAGCAAGGAAGCTAGAAGAAATAAATGAAAATCATGACAAGAATCATGATAATGACCTACAATAGAAGGCCACTAGGAAAACATATTAGGAATGTACCATTTTAGAGGAAGTTTGGAAGGATCAAATCTCATGGATTTAGAGGGTGGTAATTTCTTCTTAAGTTATTATAGACTCAAGGGACGGTGTGTTGGGTTAAAAATGGTTAAATAAGATTATCAATTTTGAGGTTGGGGGGGATTTTATAAATAAATGTTATGAGAAAATGATTGGAAAGGTTCTTTAGTACTTATTTGAGGTGTTTAAAATTGATTCATAATAAATTCTTGCCTTTTTGATTGGTATAAAGATTCTTCTAAAGTTTTAGCGGAAAAGATTTGAAATTTGTATTGAAGGAGAGCTTTAATAAAAGTAAAAAATAGTTTTAAAAGAGTATTATAATTCATGTTATGGTCCACTTTACGAGCTAGATTCATTGGGAAGTTGCTTGGCATTGATGAAATGGATAAGGTAATTTTTTAGAAGATCATCATGTTATAATTCCTTCACTAGAGAATTGATTAAATTCTCTAGTTCTGAGATGGAATGTCTAATAAGTTGGTTGTTCCGTTAAAGTGCATCACCAACAAAGGTTTTGGATAAGATTTTGGTGGTAGCAAAGGTGTTAGTTTGGATACATTGCTTATAAAAATTAACAAAGTACTTAAGAAATGTAATACAGTCCTTAGTCCCATTATATGTTATAGTTGGAGAAATATTTCTAGTATCTATGGATACAATGAATGGGGATAAAGGTTAAATTTGAAGATGCTAAAGAATTTTGTTATTCATTAGAGGTTGAGGGATGGTAGTCCCATTGGCATATCTAAGAGGATGAGGGACAAAATATTGAATTAGTTGGGACATGATTATTTGAGATGGTTGACTAGTCATGTGTAATAAATGTTGTTGCATTTTCATTATTTTGAAATGATTAGTTATTTTCATGATGCTAATTTTCTGAACTATTTGATAAAAAATTTGAGTTGTGTCAATTTGTGCATTAGTATTTGAAGGTGGGATATTAATGTTGTTAGGGAGGGGATTATTAGTTTTGGTGGGAGGAAGGGTATTGGGTGGAGGATTCACAACATTTGTATTGGGAGGAGGACTAACATTAAAGACCTCAAATACATTACATTATGTAGTGATCGGTTTTGGATTAGAAAAAGATGAAGGAATAAAGTGAATAGTTTCATCTGAAGTAATAAAATAAGTGATGTTTTGATCTAAATCCTTAATTATGCAATGTTCTTGACTAAGTAGAGGTTGAAAATATTACATCATTATGAAATTATAATAGATAATCACATAGAGAATAGTATCAACCAAGGTGTATATAGTTTATAGGGTTGACTGCATAATGTTGAAAAGGGAGACGAGAAGAGTATAGAGTCGACTAGGTTGACTTAATATTATTGGGAAAAAGGAAAATAAGGATATAATGTTGATAAAGCTGAATCATTACTATAACCATGGATGAGCACAATATGATAAGGTTATATATTTGACCAGGTCGATTTAGTACTATGGCCTATTGGTAATATGTTTGTCATTGATGTCAAAAGGGAGATTATTGGCACTATGGGTGTCATTGATGCTCATGGATAAAGATAGTGATTTTAATATATGCAAGGGATCCTATAAGAGGTTAGGGATAACTAGAGTGATTGTGTGCATGAGGGGAATCCATCTGGGTCTTCATTTTATTCATCTATACATTTTGGGTCTATGATAGGAAAATATGGATAGGTAGTTTGTTGATGTCACCATTGCCACATGTGGATGAGTCTAGGGGAGTTGGTCATATGGTTGTGATCACATTAGTCCTTAGCTATTATGATCTATATTTGAAGTTGTGTGATGAAGCATGGTTGAAGATATGGGGATGCCAAGTTGTCTACTCATATAAAATTCACTAAGTTTATATACTTAGACAAATTTGCAAAAGGGTTCAAGTAGAGCCAAGTAAGTATATTGATGAGGGTAACATTTGTACACATGGAGGTATTAGGATAAATTATCATATGGGTTTGTTCATATTTATGCCTAGTTTTTATGTACTAAATATTAGGTCACGTGATGAATCATGATAAAAGATATACATGAGCAAAGTAGGGCTCCCAAGCATTTTAACAGTGTTTTCCCACACTTATTCAAATTTCTAGAAGGCAAAAAAAAGTCAAGTTGAAATTTTTATGATGTCATATATTTCACATGTGAATGTTTTAGAGAATATGGATATATGGATGTAATCCCCTATGTGGCAGGATCTTATGCACTAAATTATAGATCATGCAATGAATCACATCAGAAGTAATCCAAGAACAAAGTTGGCCTTCTAGCTAATTCTAAAGCATGGTTAGCTCTGTGGTAGAAGAATTTAAGTGAGTAGATTAATGGTGTTATATCTCATATTCATGAAGGATTCAAATAAGAAATGATCATACGAGTTTTTTCTTTATCATGCCTAGTTTATATGGTCCAAATTTTAGAATAGGTGCATTAGCGAAGTAAAAGATATGAAGGTGAAAAGTTATCCTTCTAAGCATATTGAGATGGTCCCCATACTTAGCCAAATATACACAAGTTAAAGTTTGAGTTTTTTATAAGATCAAAGGTTATCACTTAATCGTATGTTAAATATCTAATGAAATATAACAAACTCAATTTGTTAAAGGCACCTCCAAGTAAACGTGTTAGTGATAAAAGTCATAATCATAGAGCTTACATAATAAATCTATGGAGTGGTTTAAATTCAATTAGATAATTATCTATGTGAGGATGACAAGTGTATCAATAGTAGGAACTAGAAATAGTGTGCAAAAGGAATGTGCTAATGCCAAGTGTCACATTTTTTAGAGCTAAGAAAAGATAAAGATCCAGCTTTACTAAATATCAAATGATGAGTGGATGATCATGCAATGAAGATCCAATGGAGTGAGTGGAATTAGATGAGATTAAGTACTCAACATTTAATGAGATAGAGGTAAGTTAAAGACTAAGCTTATTTGATGAGATCGATGGAGTGTATTCATTCTAAAGGCTTAAGAAGTAGTGAGATGAGATAAAGAGCGCAATGTTTAATGATAAGACATAAGTAAAGTTCATTAAAATTTGGATATATAATGGCATGCAATAGTTTAGATTAGAAAGATCAATGGATTCATTTTAAAGGTTAGAATGTTAAATTCTGGAAGTGTATAAAGATTGAATTGAGCATGTAACCCTATCAGAGGTTGATTTAACTGACATGTTTTTAAGTTGATAATTTTCAATGAAGACCATCAAATCATGATGACAAACTTAAGATTAATGATAAATATTTAAATATATGATCAGTCTAATGGTCAAGTTCAAGAACATGTAGGTAATCCATAAATCATGATACATATAATGAGATTGATTATTGTAATCAATCAAATATATGTAAATATGCATGTACATCAAAACTAGAGTCAAGTATATGATATAAATAGTAATGAGATTAGGAATCATGATGGTGGAGCATGAGTTCAAGACGTGTGAAACTTTTAGTTAAAGATAGAAGCTAAAGTTCAACCGAATTGAGTGTGATGTATTATCAAACTAGTGTGACTATAGAGAATATATGAAGACCTATATCAAATGACCATATGTGTGTGTGTGTGTGTGTGTGTGTGTAATTTAGAATATAGGTAGATGTAGTTTGGGATATTACTATTGTCTTTGAGTAGATTCAAATTGAGAGAGATAGGTAGAGAGTAAGAGATTGATGAATTATGTCAAATAGAGATATATAGAGACACATAACCAAAGGGGCTGAGAAAAGAAAAGAAGGGAAGAGAAAAGAGATGAAGTGTAAAGCATGAGTACTTACAAACCAAACCTGTAAAAAACAACAATGAATTGTATTCACTTATGAAAATTTATTGTAATCTAGAGTTTTAGATCCATATAGATTTGATTGGTGGGTAACATAAGAGAACCTGAGTTGGTGCTCAGTTAGGGAGTGGGTACTTCCTTAGAGTAGGTGCTCTTAAATCAAGGGATCAATGTCTCCTTAGGGTTGGTTCCCTCAAACATTGTAACCAATAAGGTCCTTTAATATGAGGTTGGATTATAATGGTAGATTATAGCAACTATCCTCATGGTGGTTTTTCTCATATTGGGTTTTCCATAGTATATCTAATGTTGTGTTTATTTGTGTGCGTGTGATCTCTACATATAGTTTTAATCTGGATTAAAAAGGTTTCAAAAGGAATAAGTTAATTAATATATTATTTCACCCCCCTCTCAGTATATAGTTATGTTCCAATAATTAATATCAAAGCCAGGGTTCCTTAGAATAAGCTTAATCAATGCATGTAGGTCTTGGATGGTGAACACAAATGGCTAGTTAAAAAGGCTCTTCCTCGAAAAAGGCACCTCTTTTTGATAGATCTAACTCTACATTTTGAAGCATAGGAATGGAAGCATATTTATTCTCATTAGGGTTTGATATATGGATGTCTATTGTAAATGGATATACATCTTCTACTACAACTCCTATTAATCAAGATACCAAGAAGGCATATGAGAGCAATACCAAGACTAAATATGCTATTATATGTGGATTGTCTAATTCAAAGTTTGTCAAAGTGATGAATTGTCAAAATACATAAGATATCTAGAACAAATTGAAAAGCATTTATGAAGGTGATGATAAGGTAAAAGAGGCTAAGCTGTAAACATTCAAAGGCAAGTTTTTAATCCTTAAAATTAATGAAGAAGATATAATTTTATACTATCTTCTTAGATTAGATGAAATATTCAATGCAATCAGGGACCTTGGAGAAGAGATGAAAGAATCATTCATTTTTAAAATTTCCTAATATATTTTCCATCTAGGTATGACTCTAAAATATCTACAATTAAGGAATCAAGAGATCTAGATAAAATCACTATTGATAAGTTGCATGGAATCTTCACTATGTATAAGATGAAATGGGAGAAGTAGACACTTTCAAGACATAAGCTACATTCAAAGCATCTAAACCAGTGAAGGCAGAATAACCTACATCTAGATTTAAGGAGATTGATGAAGAACAATCCATATTTTTTAAAAGATTAAAGAGAAGATCTAGAAAGTACAGAGGTAAGCTACACTTTAAATGTTTTATCTATGGTAAAGTAGGATATTTTTATGATAAATTCCCTTACAATAAAAAGGAAAATTTTTAACAAGAATAGAATAGTAAAAAGGTGAAACCTCACCATTCTAAGAAGAAGAACATATTCAAAAATAGGAAAGGCCTATACACAAAAGAAGATAATGATCCAACGGATGATAGTGATAGTTCTGATGATGATCATGACTATGATTTTGTGCCTAAGGAAAATAAATTCCTATTCATGATAATAGGATTAACTTCTATGGATCAAGAAGAAGTTTAAGACTTAGATGAAAAAGAAGGAAAACTAGATCTAGAATGTGAACTCATCTGTGTTGTAGAAGAAATAAATAAGATAAGAAAAGAGAAGTCAAAATAAAATAAGCATGGACAAAAGGAGATTGAGAAAATGTCCAAAAGTCTTGAAAAATATGATTAGATGGTGGTTATCCTAAATACACAAGTTGAAGAGGCTAAAAGAATATAATATGTAGTCAAACTTGACCTAAAATATAAATTTGATGAGTGCATGAAATTAGAAACAAAGATAGTGGCCTTGAAAAAGAGCTTGAGAAATTTAAAGGATAACTAGACAAAAGTCTAAAGTTGATAGGAGGATTATACATTCTTGATGAATTGATCAACTCTCAAAAACCTTTAAAAGAGAGATCAAGAATTTGTTACAAAAAAGAAAAAAGTTCCAAAAGTAGTACATTTGCTAACCTATATGATAACTTCAAAGAAAAAGGAGAATCAAGAACAAAGAAATAGAAAGATTTTAAGGATACAAAGATAGACTCAAACACAACCAATATGAAGAAAGATGAAGGAAAAAATAAGAATGAAGAAAAGAACAAGACAAAGGTAGCTGATGTAGATGGATATGCAAAAGTTAGAGACTTGAAGAATCCATAGCTTAAAAGAGCTCCTCATTCTGCTCAAAGAAATTCTATGACAAGGTATTCCTCATCTTTCTATGGTTATTATTATACATGTAATTAGTTTGGTCATAGGGCTATTGATTGTAGAGTTGTACCTAAAATGAGAACATTTTTTTTAAGTAGAAATTAATTTCCTCCCTTGTTAGAGACAAATGTAATATGTTATAATTTTAATAACTTTGGTAAGAACAAACTTTGTAAGACTAAAAACACAAATTAAAAAGAAAGACATTCCTGCCAGTGTGAACAATGGTTCACACGTCTCTAAAAATGAAAAAAAGAAGCCAAATAAGAAAACCAAGGAAGTATGAAAAGTGAAATATTAATCTATGATTGTTTAAATTACACTCCATGCCAAGGAGCAAAATTTTTGGGTAATAGATAGTGGTTGATCAAAACATATGTCTGGTGATAGGTGCAAGTTCATCAAATTGAGAAAATGTAAGGAAGGATTTGTCAGCTTGGGGGATAACAATGCAATAAAGATTAGAGGTAAAGGAACCTTGAACATAGATGGAAAACTCCCTACATATGATGTTCTTTATGTTGAAGGATTCAAGCATAATATACTAAGTGTTAGCCAAATGTGTGATAATGGATATAGGGTCACATTTAATGCATAAGGCTAAAAGTTAAAGAGATATGGAAGACTAGTTACAAAAGGGAGAAAATTTGAAAACAATATCTATAATCTTGTTGAAGTGAATGGTAATAGCTACCTAATAGAACTATTAATGGGATTTAGTTATGGCATAGAAAAATGGGTCATGTCAACTTTGATAACCTAGATAAAGTGAGCTTAAATAAGTGTGTTAGACACATGCCTAAGATAATAAAACCTATAGACACTACTTGCAAGGAATGTTAACTAGACAAGTAGACAAGGGTCAGATTTCAAACAAAGGAGTATGCAACTACAAACCCTCTAGAATTAGTTCATACTGATCTTTGTGGTCATACTAAGACAAGAGTATTTAAAAGATAGAGATACATTATGTCATTTTTAGATGATTACTCAATAATGACATGGGTAACCTTTTTGAAGGAGAAGTCATAAGCATTTGAGAGATTCAAGATCTTTAGGGCCATGGTGAAAAATGAGATTAGATGAAAAATCAAATGCTTAAGATCTAATAAAGGTGCAATATTCACCTCAAATGAATTCATAGAGTATTTTGAGAAGCATGGAATCAAAATACATTACTTTTTAGTAAATACTTCACAACAGAACGTAGTTATTGAAAGAAAAAATAGGACAGTCAAGATGTATGTAACAATGCTAAAAGAGGCTATGTTACCTAATGGATAGTAGATAAAAGTAGTTCAAACAATAGTATACATCTTGAACAAAGTGTAATTGAGGGTAAACAGTGACAAAACTCCCTATGAACCATGTATTCAATATTATACTAGTACCTACAACAATAAGGATTCAACAAAGGATGTGAAGACATCAATTTGTACTTCAAATCAAAAGGTGAGCATATGATGATTATTTTTGTTTATGTAGATGGCATCATCTTTGGTGGTAGCAATAATTTTTTTTTAAATAATTTGATACACAAATGAAAAGTGAGTTTGAGATGTCTATGCTTAGAGAAATTTCTTTCTTCCTTGATATACAAATAACACAGACTGATAAAGGGACATTTATATCCCAAAATCAATATGCAAATGAAATGCTTGAGAAGTTTGGAATGGAATATTTCAAACCAATTACTACTCTCATGATAAATAGAAGTAAGTTGAGCAAATAGGACGAGTCCCTTGATGCAAATCAGATTATGTATAGATCAATGAGAGGTAGCTTGTTATACCTAACTATATCAAGACCTGATATCATGCAAGTAGTGTGCATGGTTACAATATTTCAAGTTGCTCCTAAAGAGTTACATGTCAATTCGGTGAAAAGGATCTATAGATATATGAATAACACAATTGACTATTGACCATGTGTTTATACTTAGCAAAAAAACAATGTCATCTTCCCTCTTGGTGATGAATTCCAAGTAGGTAGGCCTTGGGAAGACAAAGGTTAAATGTGTTTTGAATGTTGTGTGATTTAGTAATGTGTGGAAAAAGAGAGAAATAGTGAAACTAAATGAAAATTTTAAAAACCACCTAATTATTTTATGTGAGATACTCTAAGCATGAAAATAATGAAAATGAATGTGTGAATTAATTACTAGAATATAGTTGTTAATTCTCAAATTAAAAATGGTATAAGGTCAGTTTAGACTGTATGCAAACATTACATAATATACTTGACTGGGTTACTAATATTCTTTAATAGTCTTTAATAACTAAGTCAACTATGTGGACTTAGTTTTTAAGATAGAAGATAGGCTATATAACTAAGTCGACCAGGTTAACTTAGTTTGTTGTGGGATTATAGTTTTGAAGACTGCAAACATGCAAAAAAAAAATTGTAATGAAGTATTGAATTGAAAGAGAGAGAAAGAGAGGAAATTTGGTGGCTTGGAAGATGATTAGGATTGAAAATTTTCTATTTAAGTGCCTTGACTGTTGCTTTCAAGTTATACCAAGTCATTTGGTTTGACCTAGTTCTGTGAAACCCTATTTATTGAAGCTTGATAAGATTACTAACTTAACCTAGTCGACTTAGTTTTGTATTTGGATGCTAACTAGAAGACTAAGTCGACCTATAAAAATTACTTTGTTATCTGTATGGTGAATAGAAGACTATGTTGAACTACACAACTTAGTTTGTTATTATAGATTCTGACTTGAAGACTAAGTCGACCTACATGAATTAGTTTGTTGTTCTGGATGTTGACGAGAAGACTAAGTCAACCTAGTCAACTTAGTTCATTATTTGGAACTAAAGAAAAATATTATGTTGACATGTTTGATCTAGTAACCTGTATCTAATGAAGACATGTAAATAAAAAATAGAATCATTTTGACATGACTATGTGTTAAACCTATCCACAAAATTTATAACTATACTAGCCTGGTAACCTAATATCAAAAATATATAAAAATAATAAAATAATAGAAATGAAAGCTTGAAAGAGAACCTACAAGGGCTATATTTATGTCAAGTTCACTAGAATATATGCAATTAGAAATTTAGTAGATCTATAAATCAATCCTAGGTTAGATAAGATAGATCCTACTTATACTTCTGATTGGGGATAGATTATATAATCAAGGTCATGACCAATATGGATCTGATAGACCTACTCAAGGAATATCTTACCACAATATTATCACTAGGGAGGGTTCCAAAGCTTCCAGTCAGGCAAAACTACATAGTAACCCTAACTAGATCCTATGTTTTTATATTCACTAAAATAATAACAAGTAAAGCAAAATCTAATCTAGTGCTCACCAAAGTTTGTGGCACAAAGTGGGGCTAATAAAAACTAAAGTAAACATCCATATAAGACATATAATAACATCAATGTATATAGAATCTTAATTCATAGAAGAGAACTGTAAATGCATATTTATTTACTCTTACAAAAGAGGAATAGAGGTAGGAATACTTACCTTTGAATACTAAACCATTGAGCCTCAATCTCTCCCTTGGCCAAGGTGCCTCACAATAGGTTGGTGTGGTATGTAAGGATGACAAGGATAAATTAGCTCTAGGCTACACAACCTATCAATTCATCCAAAATATTTATCCACAACACAATATCCATGTCTCCAAATAAATTATGAAACCCTAAGATTTCTCTTCAAATAGAATGGTGGATAAATAGATGCACAATATATCTTACTTATTCTTCTCTTCTCTTAGAAATGTTGAAATGAATGTGTTTATATAGGTAGATATAAATCTAAACTCTTTAAAAAAATTTAGCCAAGAAGGTCTACTTGGTCAACTTAGTATTAAAAATGATGAAAAACTAACTAGTTAATGAACTATGTTGGCCATGGCTGACTTAGTTATTAGTAAACTCTATCAACAACAATACAAGGTCGATGTGGCTGACATAGTCATGTAAACTACCAAAAAGGGTTTTAGGTTAGGTAAAGGTCTAATAAAGGTGGAAAATGACAAGAGGAGGGTGCAAAATAGGAGGCAAAGCTTGGGGAAATGTTTCTTAGGAGACAAATTTGTAGATAGAAAGTGGCAAAAGGGATAACAATTCTATGAAGCACCAATGGTCTGGCCACCCCTTTTCCAGTGCACCTCTTAGGGTGTGCACTCAAAGAGATTGAGACTAAATGGGTTCTTGCAAGATAGAAAGTGTTAGTAAGTGGTAAATTTTTAAATATTATGTGTATAGATGATCTTTCCTACTAACATTCTTGTTGGTTTCTTAATTTTTGACAGTTTTTTAGGTTTGGTAGGATTTCATGAGAAAATATAAAAACTATACAGTTAAAGTCTCCATTCACAAAATAGATAGTACCATTAGATTTAGAAGGCATAAAAACCCTTTTAATGGAATGTAAACATAACCTAGATTCATGATAGTGATTTTTGGCCATTTTTAGAGAGTTTTAGGGGTTTTTTGATGATGTCATGCATATCCGTACAACAAAGTTATATAATTAATAAATAATTTCAAGAACTTTTTGGGTTATAAAATAGGTGTTTATTAATTTTTGGAGTAGTCGTAACAAATCTATAGATTTTTGTGTTTTCTAGTTTAGGCCAAGTTTCTAACCCTTACACGTATTTTTGGTAGTTTTTCTGACTTTGTCAAAATTTTAGCGATGAGTTTACAAGCCTTAAAATAATATTTAGCTCCTTAAATCACTCTATTAGGCTTGATATAAAAAATATGACTGAGAAGGTAGGGGAATCCATCTTTAAAACTTTTCAGGCAATCCCACAAAACAAAGTATGAATCATTCTAGCATGTATGTACATCTTAGAAATCATAAGCATCAAATCATAAGAGCATGAAACATATGAACAAAGCATATACATGAGAAAAACTTTAGGGGAAGAAAACCAACCAATGAAATAAAGGGACTATAGTCCTATATTGAAAACATCAACCTTTAGTGAAGCACCAACTTCACATGGAGCACCAACTCAACCTAGCTCAACACCAACTTAGGTAGGCTTTAGCAAGAACCCACTTACAAGGAGGCACCAACCCCCTAGATGACTCAACACCAACTCAGCTAACTAATTATTTGATCACCTTAAAAAACCCTTGTTTCTTCTAAAATATATGATCATCTACGCTTTTAGCTCTGTGTTCTCTTATGTTGCTCTCAAACTGGCCTTCAACCCTCTTTACTCAACTAGCCCTCTTCATGGCTTGATTACATCTTCTGACCTTGATCTTCATATGCATAAACTCTATTAGTTATTCATGACACTTTTATGATGTTTTACATGACTTCTTTATACTAACTAATGGTCTATATCATTCACTTATCCTCTTCTACTCTCTTACACCCAACATCCTCTAATCATACCAAATTGGTCTAAGCTTCCTTGCTTATATACAAGTCACTTGATAATATCATTATTAGTTAGATACATATTCAAATCACTCAAATTATCCATGAATAAGTCTTTTTATATTAAAATAACATGCCTTAATCATTAATCAATCAATACAATAGGTTGGAAATACATCAATTAGCCCTTACTCCTCTTTTAGGCTTATGGAGACCTAATAGGTCTTATTAACAACACATTACCATTTGATCATTTTGAACCATATAAAAATACATTACATGGATATAATAGATCCTAAACCACTCTAATAGAACTTATCCAACATAACCTTAGGTCTATAACACCTTCTAGGTCTAATAACCACTTGAACCCTCTATCAAATCACTGCATATAAAATGCATGCACATATACAAAAACTCTGTCTTGAACAACCTGAGGCATATACTCAATTTTGAAAAATAGACATGGAAAAAAATACATATTCATAAATGTGATGAACTTAGGGTAATTAAAAAATTTAGTTGATGCTTCAACTTAAGGTAAACGGGCTCAAACACTTCTATGCAAGATGTTCACTTAGAACTACCAAATGACTCCTAAACACTGTCAAGAAAACATGAAAATTTGACACATGATTGAATATATTAAAGGTATTTAAATGCATGTACAATCTCTTATAACATCCTTAGATCAACGTCAATGAATCATATCATGAGATCTAATGAAAACTATTAGTCTTACAGACCAATCTTCTGACCTTCTCTCTCACACACTCTACTTAGCCATATAATCCAATTTGGATTCAATGTTTTAACCTCTTACATAAAATTAAAATATTATGAAAATAATTTATAGATCATTAAATATCCAAATAAAATCATCATGCATTTCAGTGCATCACTTTTATATGAAAACACATCAAAAAATATCTTCTCATTTCTGTCTGATTTCCTTACTATCTGCACCACTAGGTCTATCAATGACTTGACAAATTGTATCACTGAATTTGTACACCTGAGATCTAGAACATATCCATGAATCTTCATGAAAAATAAATAAAAGTCTCATACTTTTATTTTCATCAACTTAGTAACTTTGACTCCATCAACTCTATCTGGTATAGTAAATCTTTGAAAGATAGGCACATTTTTGTAAGATCTTCTCCCTAATCTGAGAAGATAATCATAGTTGGATATGCTTGGGACAGTTTAATTCAACTTCCAATCACTTTTATGGCCATACCAAACCATTCTCATCTATTTATAACAAGATCTTCAACATCAAGTCATAGTTAGGGTTTTATGAGGGTTTAGACTATCTTCTAGTCTTAACGATTATTCATAAAAGTTATCTCCACTTTCTAGAAACCAATGATTGGAATATATATATATATATATATATATATATATATATATATATATATATATATATATATATATATATATATATAGGTTGATTGATCATACACAATTATCTACCATGAATAAATTAGGTTCTCATGTAGATGATACACATGCCAATGAGCACCAGAAAAACCTTCTCAAGTAGACAACTCTTCATTATGTGCACTTGAGAAACATTAAAATACTTTTCAATCCTTTTTCTTGTAAATCATGAGCTAATACTTCATGCACATACTTAAAAAAAAACTTGAATCACCTCTGTCAATGTTATCCTTCTCATTTATGTCATGGAAACTGATCTTTTTACCTCATCTATCCACAATCTCTCTTTTTTCTTTCTATGCCTTGAATTTCAAGTCTTATTAGGCCTAGAATTTGACCTTCTAGCCACTCTGTAGAATTCACATTGAAACTATCCTATGTTTTAATGTATATTGTGTATGATCAATCAACCTCATACACTCACTCTTCTTCATAACTTTAATAGAACATCTTTGAATTTACTTACAAATCTTTAAAGTGAGACGAGTATCCTCATAGCATCTTTAGAGTTACAAACTCAGATCCTCAAAACTAACATTTTGATCAATTAAAAGGTCCTTAACACCTCATGTATAGACCTAAACAATATCTCTCATGATCAAACGCTATTAATTTTTCTTCAAATCATTCTCAACTTCATATCTCATTCAAAACATCTTTGAAACTACTTACAAATATCATCAGAACACACTACTTCTTCTTTGGTGCTCAATTATATAATTATGCCACCTAAAAATATAATCCCACAAGGTTTAAATAAAACATTAAAAGATGCTTTACACTTGCTGTATTAACCCCAAAACTTGACCAAGAATTTTCACAAGAACCTTTGACATGAGAATTTTTCTTATGTCCTACATTATGACATCTATAGTAAACTACCTTATGCATAAAATTTGAATAATAATGACTATTATATTAATTTTACCAAGTGGTTCTTCTTCCATATTTATATGAATATTCATTCTTAGAGAGTCTTCTACATTCTCTTGCTCTATGACCAAACTGACTGCATGTAAAATAGTAACCATTAAAATAAATAACATACCTTATAATATTGGGTTGTCTTATAGGTTTTCTCAAGTTGGCCCTTTTGTCTTCAATATTCTTCTCTTTCATTTGATGTTCCTTAGTTTGATCTTTTTTGAAACCAAGACCTATCTTGTCACTTACAAACTACTAAATTCTCAAGATATCATCTAAATCCTCAGTTCTCTTTTCAAATTTCATAAAGTTATTTAGCTTTATCGATGCTTGATCCAACATAGATTATAGAGATTCTATTTTAGTTTCATATATGTTCGAATCTTCCTCTTTATCCTTTTGGTTTGCTTCTAAAATTTTTATTTGGGTTTCAGCTTGTTGGATGATATCTTCATAATCCTTGGAAGTGTTACTCAATCTTTCTTCAAACAATCTAATCTACTCTTCATAGTCCTAAACTAATGAATTTAGTTTATTGTTCTTCTTAGTCACAAGATTCAACTCTTCAAGGTCACTTACCACTTCTTATTCAAGATCCACTTTAGCATCTTCACTATAATAGTATACTTCATCTCATTTTACATTAATCATAATGCCTTTTCCATTTGAAGAACCCTCATTGTCTAATTCTATACCTATGAACACGGTTTCATTATTATCATGTTATAATTCATTACTAACATCATCAATGTTAGATGTGTCTAAATCACTCATATTAGATGAGCTATCTTCTTTGGTCTAGAAACTCTTCTTTTTCCTGAATGACTTCTTCTCTTCTTCATACTTTCTGAAATCTCTTTTTTTCTTGTCATACTTATAGGGTTTTCTATCATCTCCATGAGATTAATTATGTTCTTCATTATGCTTAGATCTATATTTGTTAGGAAACTTGGTTGAAAAGTGACTAATTTTACCACAACTAAAAATTTTAAAGGGTAACTTACTCTTGTACTTTCTTGAGCCAAACCTCAACTTCTTAACAAACATAATTATGAGTTTATCATCATCAATATCTAAACACACATCATTTTTTACCTTTTTGGACTTTGAATCATTTTTAACCTTGAAATCTACTTACTTTTTGATATTTCTTCCTTCATTTGATATCGTATCATAGGTAGTCAAGATGCCATGAAGCCCATCCATGTCTAGCTTGTCCAAATCTTACATCTCTTCTACTACAGACACTTTAGAACTAAACTTAGGATTGACTGATCTCAATAATTTTTTTACAGTAATAGAGTCTTTAAATTCTTATCCCAAACCTCTTATTATATTGACAAATACATCAACCCTCAGTAGGTAAGATGCAACAATTTCATCTTCATTCTTCCCTAGGCTTTCAAACTTTCTTCTATGGGTATGTAACTTGGCCATATTCAATTTGGTGTCTCCTTCATAGATGGTATTCAATTTTTTCCCATATCTCATTAGATAAAACATAACTAATTACCTTTACAAACTCTACCACTAATAGGCTACACATAATGACATTCATTACCTTGGAGTTATTTTCATTAGCCTTCTTATCTTCTTCATCTGTTGGTGGAATTCGAGGTGAAAAATATCCATCCTTAACTGACTGCCAAATATCATTTCCTTGTGACAATATATATATATATATATATATATATATTCATACTAAGATTATAGAATTCATAATTAGATCCATTGAAGAATTGAGCCAATCACCTTGAGCTTGCTAACTAGTCATCCTTGCTTTTTATGATCTCCTTTAGGCCTTCAAGACTGTTCCAAAGGACTTGATTTGATACTAATTATTGGAAATAATATGTCTAAGAGGGGTGGTGAATAAATCTTTAAAACATTCAATAAATTCTAATTAACTAACTATGAACCATTCTAACATGTATATACATCTTAACAATCATAAGCATCAAATCATAAGAGCATGAAACACATGAACACAACATATACATGGGAAACCCTTTGAGGGTAAAAAATCCATTGATTAAGTAAATGGACTAAATTATTATAAGATAAACATCAATTTTTTTTGAAGCACCAATTTCACATGGAACACCTACCCCAACTAGCTCATCACCAACTTAGCTAGGCTTTAATAAGCACCCACATGCAAGGAGGTACCAACCGCCTAGATGTATTAGCACCAAATCAACCACATGATTATTTGATCAAATTTAAAAACCTTTATTTATTATATAATAGATGATGATCTAATCTTTCATCTCTTCACTCTCTTTTGTCCCTCTCAAACTAGCCTTTAATGCTCTTCAGTCAACTAGCCCTTTTCATGGATTGATTAGGTCTTCTTACCTTGATCTTCATATGCAAAACCTCTATTCAATATTAATGACACTTATTTCATGGTTCACATGAGATTATTATGATCACCACAGATATATACCATTTTCTTATCCACTTTTACTTTATCACACTTGACATCCTCTAAACATACTAAATAGGTCTAAACTGTGTTGCTTATATACAAGTCACTTGATCATATCCTTCTTAGTCAACTACATATTCAAATCACTTAAGTTATCCATGAATAATTATTTTCATATTAAAATAACATACCTTAATCATGAATAAATAAATACAATAGGTCAACCATACATCAATTAGCCCTTACTCCTCTTTTAGGCTTATGGAGACCTAATAAGTATTCTTAACACATTACCCTTTGAATAATTTGAAGCATATGAAAACACCTTACATGGTAGGAACACATCATATGCCACTCTATTATACATTATCCAAATTCAATTTAGAAGGACTATTTCAAATAATTTGGACTTATCTATAGTCAAATTTAAAAACAAATATCAATAATACACCTATATTATTAAAATTTTTATAATTTTAAATTATATCCAATCTAATAAATGGGGAATAGATCCAAATTCTTACCATACTCTTCATATGAAACTTATGCAAAACCCATAAACTATTCACTTTCAAAGATTATCTTCCATCTAATTTAGGGACATAAGTCTAATTTATCTAAAATAGTCCTGTTAGGTCTATGACACCTTTTAGTTCTAATCACCACTTCAACCCAATCTCAAATCACTACATATAAAAGGCATGCACATATATAAAAAATCAGTCTTGAAAAAATGAGGCATATACTCAATTTTGAAAAACAACCATGGAAAGTAATTACATATTTAGGAACCTAATGACCTCAGGGTCATCACAAACTTTATTTTATTCTTCAACTCAAGATAAATATGCTAAATCACTTCTCTGTAAGATGTTCACTCAGAAATCCAACTGAATCTAAAACAAAGTCAAGGAAACATGAACATATGATAAATGATTGAATATATTCAAGGGCTTTTAACTCATGAGCATGCTCTTATAATAACCTTAGAGCAACCTCAACCAATTATATCATGAGATCTAATGAAAACTATTGGTCTTATAGACCAATATTTTGACCTTCTCTCTCATAGACTCTACTCAGCGATATAAGCCAATTTGGATTCAATGTTTTGAACTCTTATATAGACTTCCAAGATTCTTAAAATCATTGATAAATCATTCAAGACCCAAACAAAATAATCATGAATTTCAATGCATCACTCTTATATGAAAACACATCAAGAAACATCTTCTCATTGTTGTCTAATTTTCTTACTATCTACACCAGTAGGTCTATTAGTGACTAACCAACTTGGATCATTGACTTTACACACCTAAGATCTGGGACTTGTCTAGAAATATTCATGAAAAACAACTAAAAGTCGCATACTTTTATCTTTATCCACTTAGCAACTTTGACTCACTCAACTCTTTTTACTACAATAAATCTCTGAAAGATAAGCACTTTTTTGTAGTATCTCACTCACATAAGAAATCAATCACACTTAGAGATGATTGGGAGAGTTGACTTCAACCTCCAATCACTTGTTTGACCACATCAAAATGTTATGAGCTATTTAGAATAAGATCTTCAACCTGGGTTCATAGTTAGGGTTTTGTGAGTGTTTAGACCATCTTTTAATATTAATGATCATTCATAAAACTCATCTCTTCTTTCTAGAAAGTATTACTTGGAATATTGAGATAGAACCCTTCCTCATCTATAATTAATAAATTAGGATCTCTTGCATATGTTGAACATGCCAATGAGAACTAAGAAAACCTTATAGGGTAAATAACTCTTAATTTTGTGTACTTGAGAAATTTTGAAATACTTTTTAATCCTTTTCTTACAAATCATGAATTGAAACCTAATGCACATACTTAAAACAGCTTGAATCAGCTTTGTTAATGTTTACCTACTCAGTTATGTTATGAAAACTGATCCTATTACCTCATCTGGCCACCATCTCTCTTATTGCTTTTTAAGCCTTGACATGCAAGTCTTATTAGGCCTAAAATCTGACCTTCTAGACACTTTGTTAACTTCACCTTGAAAATCTCCTTTGTCTCAATTTATATTGTGTATGCTCAAGCAAACTCATACACTAACTCTTCTTTATAACTTCAACATAATATATTTGGATCTACTTACAGATATTTGGAGCAAGACTGGGATCTTCATAACATCTTCAGAGCTACAAACATAGATCTTTAGATCTAAACTTTTAGTCAATTACAAAGTCCTTAACACCTCATATACAACGTTAAACAATCTCTCTCATGATCAAACATGATCAAGTGTTATTAAAAAACTTCTCATCTTCGTAGCTCATTTAGGGCATCTTCAAAACTACTTACATAAATATTTGAAGCACACTACTTCTTCAGATCTCACCTATATCATCATGCCACTTGTAAATACAATATCATAAGGTATAAACACAATATTACAAGATCCTTTACAATTGTTGTATTAATCTCAAGACTTACTTAACTAAACATTTGCAAAATAACCTTTGACATTAATGATATTAGATTGACATCAATGAAAAAGCCATGTATCTTCATAAGAAACTTTGACATAAATTAAAACATTAAATATTAAAGCTCAACACTAAATGAAAATTCTCAACAATCTATCACTTAATCAATGACAATGTTGAACAAGGATTTTTAATATTTTTGAACACATAGTGTGTTCTGGCATTATGTCAAACATCATCAGGTTTTGGGATTTCTCTAAACACTATCAAGTTCTGACACTTATCTTAACACTTATCAAGTTGTAGGCCTGATTCAAATATCGTTAGGTTATGGTATTTATCTAAACATAACTAGGTTGTGGCTCTACTCTAAACACCACCAATTTTTGACATGTGTTAGAATATTTGGTAGGTTTCAACCCTTGATAGAAAACCTAGCAAGATCTGAGACACTTGTGTATAGGCTAGGTGGAATCTTCCACCTATATGAACAAGCTAAATTTTTTACCTCCCTCTTTTTATGATGTGACGTTCAAGAGGCCATCAACTTTAACTAAGTGGAAAGTGATACTGGTGGGGGATTAACTTTAGCACCCATATAATTCTCCATTCAACCCAAACTTTTTTGAACTTATGTTGTGGGTCTCCAAATATTTTCAAATTCATGTTGGGTAGAGATATTTTATGCAAGATTAGATTTTAAAATACACATAAATTTTTTATCGATAAATCCTTTTTGAGTGTTATATTATTAAAAGTACTTATTTTTTCACTCTCTATGTATTGGTATCATCTTGGGTCCACTATAGATCCCTTAAAATCAACTATTGTCTCTCATGGATGCACTATACATTGAAATCAACATCCCTTGAGTTCATTGTACTTACACACTAATTTCTTAAGATGCATTATCGACAATGTTTGACATCTATACGAGCATGCTTGTATTTGAAATTTTAAGGGTGAGTCACTCTGATAGTTCTAAGGAGGTATTGTGTGGTGCTATGTAATTTTATTTTTTGCATTTCTTCTTCACTCTCTAAAACAACCTCCTTTTTTCACTATGGATTGAAGTTCATTATGTCCTCTCATACCATTTAATTATCATGAATAGAAATATTTTTTTCAATCCAAGGGTTTTCAATGAATTACAATGGGAAAAGAGAATGAACCTAGAATATATGCAAAGAAAGTTAAATGATTTAAATGTTGTGGTAAAGTTTGTGGACTAATGTGTCTTTATGTCTCTCTTGATCTAATCCTTCACATATAATCTATTACAACACATAATGAAGTATGGACCACACTAAAATTTCTTTGGGAAGTAAGATGTGATGAGAGAACATGAAATGGAAAATGAGATCATCAATTTGAGCCCAAGTGAATTTTACACCCTAAAATATTTCTTCACCAGGTTTATATATTTGAGGTTGAAATTAAAATAATTTAGAATAAATAATAAAGTTGATCAACACATTCAGTATATACTATCAAAACTGGGTCCATATTATTATGTAATTGTTTCCACTTTCCATGCAACAAAAAATGTTCTTAGAGCTACATGGAAGATGCTTTTTCTAGATACCTTTGTTATTGAATTAATTTGAGAGTAATATGAGATGATATAGATGGGCATAGTGAATTCCTCACAATCTCATGAACTTATTGCTAAGAAAGAGAAGGATTCAAACAATAGAGAGAAGAAAAAAATTAAAAAGGATCAAGATAAGGATGTAAATCCTCCAACCTATAAATCAAAAAATGAGACCTCTTATTCCAATGTTATGTTGGGAATTTGAGGAGCCAATTCAAAGGATTAATTCATACATTAACCAATGGAGATAAACACATAGATAAATTTCAATCACATTAATAATCTTCTACTCTTCTATTCTTTGAATTAGTTAATAATTCAGAAATAATACAAATATATAGGAATGCCATCCTATAATTTCTCCAATTTTCTCTCACACCTAAATCCTATAATTAAATTAACCTATCTATTATATATTATTACAAAAATTAACTATATATCATAATAATATAATATTCTAACTAATACAATCTTACCGCATTAACTATATGGTCACTAAGAACTAAATACGATTTACCACTCTATAAATACCTATTTTTATACAATGTGAAAACTAATCCCAACATTCTCTCCCATAGTTTTTACATGGTACAATATATCTTATTTTCTAATTGTAGGATGCTCCACCTCCATGTGATCATGATCTTCTCTGCACACATGTGCCATCATACATATCTTTCTTCACACTCATCTACAGATAGTTTTTTGAGTTCACCAATAACCTTCCAAAATGGTTTTTATAGGTTTACCAATAACCTTACAAAATGGTTTGCTTAGGTTCACCACTAAACTTACAAAATGGTTTTCTTAGGTTTATCACTAACTTTATAGAATAGTTTTCATAGGTTCACTATTAACATTAAAAAATGGTTTTAATAGGTTTACCACTAACCTTTCATCAGGATTTCTATAATGATTTTTAGATCTAAATTCTCCAATGTATATATACAAAATGGTTAATTAAGAATATCATTCACAAGTGAACAGGTACAATTGTTCTTATTTCTCACACATGCTAAAAAACAAATGTAACTATCACAGCACATTGAATAATTGAAAATAACACAACACATAAAATATCACCACATCATTCATATGGCCTTGTCATTGGTTATTCATGAGAGGTCATTGAAAGGCCTCTTTCCTTTGTCTATTCTCTAACCTCTAGTAAATGATACTACTTACTCAGTAAGTATGTCGATGTAGCTTAGGTACATGATTTTTTTGAGGGACATCCCCCCATAATTCAAACATCATGTACAAGTGAAAATGCATCCATAAGGTAATTTTTTTTTAATTCTTACAATTTCAAATTTTTGACAAATGATGACACATGTAAAATATGACTCTTGACTCAATGAATCAATATACTTTATGGATATAAAAATGACTTTCAACTCATTTTTGATAATAATATTAATTTGAAATATATGACACATTTTAAAAAATGACTCTTTTGATATAAACACCAAAAAATCTCAATTGTGGACCCAAAAATTCTTACAAAACATACTTAAAACCATTTTTTGTTTTTATGTAAGAAAGATTAATAATACCTAGACATGGGTTTTTGATAATTTATAGACATATACTATTGACATGGACCACAAAAGTTTTGAACAATTTAATTAAAAAATACAATATTAGATTTAACAATAATAATTGATTCAAAATAAACTTAAATATACTAAAACCAACCCTATTAAATTGACACAACTCATAAATTACACTACAAAAATAAACTTTAGGACTCTATTTTTTAAATCTAAATAAAGACTCAAAAAATTTACCATGATATAAATTAAAAAATAAAACATATTGAACAAGACTCAAGGAGTTAGAATAGTGCACGAGATATGGGGCTCATGAATGGATCGATCATCGAAGAGTCTTTGATGTATCAATGACGTGCTAAATTTTGGAAGCTTTTGCCAAAGCCATCTCACTGCTAACATCATATGAGCGGAACAAAGAACTACAAAATGTAGTAGAATGAGTGCACAACTCTAATCTCAGACTTATGCACACAGTCAGAGCTGGTGCTTATGAAATGATCATTGATTATGATCGATATAGGAGATATTTGAGCTTAGGATCAAAAGTTTGAGAAAAATTGAATATTCAATTTTTAGAGCGCGTAATGGAAGTTGATTTGATATGATACACATTGGATACATGAATAAAAAATGATAGAGAATGGTGCATGTATTGGTAGATGGTAATTGAAAACAAAACCATTTGTTGAGGGCTCAAGATCTTTGAGAATTGATGCAGAATGATTATATGTTCAAGCCACAAAAGAATTGAAACCTACACTTTCTTTCACCAACTACTAGATAAACTGTATGGTAATAATTAAATCATTTTTGGTTCAGATCAAATGTCCAATTATGAAGGTTTGGATTCGATGAGAAATTTAAGAAAATTGATGAACAACAAATGATAATACACAGGTAGGTAGCACAAGATAGTTCAAATCTAAATCTATTTTCATTTTAATACTTTTCATAAAAAATAAAAAATAATACTTATACTACATAGGAATATCTACAAGTCATTATATATATATATATATATAAAATAGGGGAAAAACATATATAAACAACCCCTTAAAATTTATTAGGATCCCATTACAGATAGGATCTGGTGTTGCTTTGATACCAATATTGAGAATTGGAGGAGCCAATTCAAAGGATTAATTCATACATTAACTAATGGAGCTGAACACAGATAAATTTCAATCACAATAATTATCTTATTCTCTTCTATTCTCTAAATCAAATAATCATTCAAGATAATACAAATATATAGGAATACGATCCTATAATTTCTCCAATATTCTCTCTCACCTGAATCCTATAAATAAGCTAACCTATCTATCATATATTGTTATAACAATTAACAATATATCACACCAATATAATATTCTAACTAATACATTCTTGTCATATTAACCATATGATTACTAACAACTAATTATTATTTACCACTACATAAATACCTATTTTCACATAATGTGAAAACTAATCCCAATAATTTAATCCTAAGAGAGAGGAGATAAATTGTAGTTTTCTCTTGAGAAATCATGATGAAAGGAAATATTTGAAAAATTAGATTGACCAACTAATGAAGATTATCGAGAAGTATAATATTAATGTTATTGATTCTTCCAGTTAGAGTTTACCAACCCATGAATCCTCTAAGGAAAATAACAATGGTAAATAAAAGACAAAAGACAATGGTAAGGATAAATTAAATGGCAAGGCCTTGGTTTCAGTTATACCTTAAACTCCTACATGAATCATTAACTCTAGTGATTCACATCACATGGTCTATTCATAGATAGAGTTGAGTTCCTTGGAACCATGTGACATGTCCTCTATACAAATATGTCTGACACTACTTAAAATATTCTCACGAGAGAGTCTATTGAGGTGACTGGTAAAAAATTCAATATAGTTCAAAATTTACCTCACGTTCAACTCATCTCTTATTATTTTACTAGATCACTCATCTTGGTTTAGGCATGTGATCTGAGTTTACTCAAGATTTAGTGTATGTTAGAGAGCTTCATAGTGATACTATATTGGCAGTGGAAATGGTCAATCACCAGACTTGAATATATAAATTATCACACTTTGTTCCTGACTCTCATTCAAATTCTTATTCTTTGGACTCACCTAAACTTCATGATATTATTTGAGCCTGAGCACTCAACTGATATTGATGACCCATTTTCTAGCATAAATGACTATGGTAGTGATGGGGACACACCTCCACCTTATTATTGTCACCTTCTAGATACTAAGGAATTATTTGATCAACCTATTTTTAGTTTCATTCATACATTAGAAGGAATGTGTATAGTGATCCAGGACACATCAAATATCAGGTAGTATATTCCATAGTTTAAGGGCATTCCACAGTCCTTAGCATTTGATCCCATTTCACCATCATTCCATATAAAATTTTCCCCTCTTGCTTTGTATGTGGTGAACCATTCCTTATATAGGAATCACACCTTGGTTGAACATCCTTTAGGGAATTGGTGGACACATTTACTACTTCAGGGTGATCCACTCTTTACTACATCTCCTTCTATCCACAATCACTCTTGGGAACTCCATTGAAAGATATAGGATGGCTAAAAGAAGTTTTAGACTCTAGTGAGAATTTTTATCCTTCTTCTCTACTTTGATTTCTTTTTAGAGAGGAGTTCCTTCCTTTTATCTTCCTTATGGGAGTTGTATTGTGTTCGGGTACCGCATCAGGCCTTATTACCAAGACCCAATTCTTCTACCCACCTAAGCTACACTTTAGGAGGGTGTTAGTGTAGTTTGTTCTTACTTATAGTTTTGCCTGAATGGTTTTTATCATAAATAATTTACCTCCTTTGTAATTTTTTGATAATGGAATAATATGAAACTTGGTTTTAATTTGCATTGATCTCACCTACTCCTAGGGTTTTCATGCGATATGAATACTCATATAACTTGGAGTGAAATAATATAACCCTCCCATGACATTATTTCAAGAGGAATGGTATGAACACAAATAAAAATTCATTGATTATAATACAATAAATATCAATAGCAAACATTGCTCAAGATCACAATACATTATTAAAAATCATTTAAAAAATATAGTTATACTTCTAGGAAATTTTACCTATTTCAAATTTAGTCATATGAATAGTCTTATTATAGGTTTGAATCAATAAAAGAGAATCCCATGAGTGTAATTTATCAATTTACAAAATATATGACTATCTACACTTGTATATAACATATTAAATAGTTTTTCACATAATCCCACTTAAGGGGGAAAACTACATTGATACGAGACCCTTTTCATAGTTTAGGTATATATAGGTAGTGCTTATTGATAACGAGCTATTTGAGGTCAACTAGACTTCACATGAGCCGACTAACACCTATTTCATAAGGTGACTTGCCAATTCGGATGACTTGGGTTTTGAGTAAAATATTGATTCTAGGAAGTTATGTGTGTAATACAAATTGATAATTTTCAAGGCTGTAGTAAACTGAATGAGGTACATGTGGTTGTTAGATAAAATATTTTGTACATTGAGTTGGGTAGAAGTGTTGATGGTACTGTCTAGGTTGATACAAAGCTAATTTTAAAAATATGACAAATAAATGATAAACATTATATTGACTTATTCTACACCTATAAATGTAAGATCTACATATGCATCATTTAATAAGCTAAGTATTATTTCCCCTTCATATTGAAACATTTAAAATATCATTTGGAATTGTATGTTTCTATATTTATCAAATTCTCATATTCAATATATTTATCAAAATATTATAAATTTGAATTCATTTAATTGTCCTACTTTTAGAATAGGCTAATCCATCGCTGATTAAGTTATTCACCACATTTGGTTAACCCAACCTATGTGTGTTCTTACGCAACCTTAGCTTGACTTAAAGTCTTCAACATTATAGAGTTTCAAATTATAGTAATTACATAGTTCTAATTTTCCTTATCATTTTGGATTATTTATTGGCATTTGTATGCCTCTCTTTTATTGTTCTCATATTAGCACTTGGAACATTTAAAATGGATAAAAAAGAACCTCTTCCTCCTCCTAACCCTAAGGAGGGTGATAACTAATTTACCTCTACCCACGTCAATGTTATCACTACTCCAAATTGTAAGGTATAACGTCCAATAGTACCAAATTAAGGTAACCATCATATCCTTCCTCAATCCCATCCACATCACACATATCCTCTAGATAGTGTGTTAATGCATCTTCCATTTTAAGTACCTAGGGTTTATGCTTGTGAATCCATCAAGGATAAAATCATCATAATGGATCCAATTTAATAAAAGAGTTGAAAAACTAAAATCAATATTTTTTATATATGACATCATTGGAATATTAAGTCACATATGCAAATAATCCAAAATGTGATAGTGGTAGTCCTACATTTGTATCTTCATCTAATGATATTATGCCTAAAGTAATTGATATCTAAATACCAATCTAGAACATGATAAATATACAATTAATAATTCAAAAATTATAAAAAATAATAAAAAGAGTTCAATTGAGATTATAAAGGAAATCCTTGAAAACAAGTTGATCAAACTACCTCCTCTACATTCTCTAAAGAGATCAAAATACTATTGTGCATATGATATAATTTATGAGCATCATATAGATGGTTTATTATATTTGAATAATAAAATAAAAAATACAATTCTTATTGGTAATCCTATAATAGATATATCAATCAATAAACACACAAATTTTGTGCATGTATATTATACACCACGTATGCAAAAAGAGATAATATGTGTACAAAAGTATAATTCAAAGCAAAAATAATTGTAATTGAAATGATTAGAGAATGAAAATATTGAAAAGGCACAAGGAGATCATGAAAGGATTCAAAATGAAAATCTAGATCAATAAATATTACAAAAATATAAAGTTGAAAAAATAATGTTACAAAAATATCAAGATGAAGAAACAAAATTATAAAAGGCACAATATGAGAGAGAAAATTTTAAAAAGAAACTTATTGAAAATATAATGTTACAAAAATAAAAATTGATCAAACTCATGTATGTAGAAAACCATGCTAAAAGCATGGTTTATAAAAAATAGGTTAAAAAGCAAGAAACACTATAAAAATCTAAAGTTTCAAATGTGGTTAAACAAGGAATCCACTGAAATTAATGACTAAAGTGAAATGGAGATGTAATATTGATATCATCAAAACATAATTATTAATTTCTATGGTAAGACCATTGTATGTTTCCCAAAATTTATGATGAATTTCTAATTCATAGAAAAAATATTTAATAATGTTTCATATAAATCATTTATGGCTAGTTATTTCTCACCACCAACATCTCCATTTTGACTACCAAAATGTGACCAAGAATCTTGTAAACCATATCCTCTATTGGGTAATAAATTTTGTAAAATATTTTAGTGTCTACATACTATTGCACTCAATGTTGTGTGCACCATTATTTATCTAGTCTTCTTTGTCAAGCCTCTAATCTCTCTCTACTCTTATTAATAAAATTTTAATAAATTCCAAAGGAAATGAAACTTGTAAATTTGTATTTGAGAATTATATTTATATTGATATTCAAAATTTGTTATCATATTAAAACATATTATGTGGAAAATTGGTGCTTTCCCATTTAAAAATATATATTCTTACCTAAAATTTTATGTCACCCCTCAGTAGTTTAGAAAGAAAAGCATTCACTATTTGGTAGAATTTTTTAATACTTTTTGCTTTATTAGGTCAGCTTACATAAAATATTAATATAGTTAAAATGATAAACTAAAATAAGAAACATATTTTATTGTAAGTATTCCACACACACACACACACACACACACACACACACACACACACACACACACATAGAATTGAAATGCTATTATCTTTCAATTATATATATAATTGAAAGATAATAGCATTTCAATTCTATATGCCTATAACTTGTCTTCTATCTATCTTAAATTTACCTTCCTTTTTTGAAGAAGTATCAACTACCAGTTCATTTCTAGCCACATGATGAAAAGATAATTAATTTAATTGAAACATTATCAATTACCGGTTCATTTTTAAACACATGTAGGGAAGCTAATTTATTTTTTTTAACATCTTTTCATGTAGTTAATAGACCGCCTTTCTATTTGAATACAACTATTAAGAAAATTGTTAATAGGTAGATATATCTATGTAATTCATTTAAAATTATTAATAGATATTATTAATGTTTGAACAATTTACCATACTATCAGGCTAAGACATTTATTATGGTTTATTTATGGGGCATGAATAAATATTATCATTATTGGGCAACCTAATCATATGATATGGCTAAGACATCCAACATGGTTAGATATTAGTTTTATAGGGCCTCTCCAAAATAACTATTGTTAATCATATTAACATTAATAGAATAACTTACACATTATTAAATTTTTATTTTCAACTTCAAATTATTAAAAAAATCTTTCATTACAAATTTACATACAAACTCAACCATAAAAAAACAACAATCTAAAGGCAGGGACTAGCCTCTATATGTCCTTTATTTGGTATAGACCTTGTAGGTTAAACATAGATATTTAGTGAAATACTTATGCTACACTCTCCACGAATAATATCAGTCAATATCAATCTCTAAATGAATAGGTGGCCTAAATTTATCTATACCATTATGTTGGGATCTAAAAACAATTCTTAAAAAATGGATTTCAAAATTCACTTTATGCTTAAGATGTTACTCGTTTTATAGGACCTCTCCAAAATAACTATTGTTAATCATATTAAAATTAAAATAATAAGTTACAAATTATTAAATTTTTATTTTCAATTTCAAATTATTAAAAAAATCTTTCATTACAAATTTACATATAAACTCAACCATAAAAAAACATCAATCTAAAGGCAGGGACTAGCCTCTACATGTCCCTTGTTTGGTTTAGAATTTGTAGGCTAAACATAGTTATTTAGTGAAATAATTATGATACACGATCCCCAAATAATATCAGTCAATATAAATCTCTAAATGACTAAGTGGCCTCAATTTAGCTATACCATTATGTTGGGATCTAAAAACAATTCTTATAAAATGGATTTCAAAATTCACTTTATGCTTAAGATGTTACGATTTTTGGATTGAATTATCTAAAAATGATTAATTTTTTATATGATAGTGAAATATAAGTCATATTTAATGATGGCCATTATTGTTAACATCAATTCTACTACCAAACTTTCTTATAATTATGAGCTAAGCCTATCAGTGTAATAAAACTAGCATACATATCTTAGATAAATCTATCTAAAGACATCGAGAGATATCATTTTTGAGGCACCTATATAATATTTTATTTGTGATATAAGTGGAATAGGCAACTCAATAATGATATATATTAACATCTTTTACATATATTTATCTAAGATACATATGATTGTTTTAAAATAATTTTATATTGTCTTAATTTTCAATATAAGTTTCTAATATGAAGCTTTAAAAAAAGTTTGGCGAAATAATTTTTTTTTAATACAATTTTATCCAATAATATTTTTGGTGTGAAAAATGAGCAATAGTTCATTGTGATAGTATGAAATTTAATTTCAATATTAATTTTTTATTGTATTGCTAAATTTTTATTGCACTTAAATTTCTAATTTATTAATCAACATAGTCTATGCTAAGGTTTTTGTGTTTTATAAATTTTTGAGTGTTTATTTTTGTATCAAGTTTTAATGATAAATGTGATTGTGTCTTATATCCTTAAATTATGTAAAATAATATATATTTTTTAATATTAAAATATTAAAATAAAATCTCTTTTTCTCTCATAATTTGTGTGATCTTATGGATAATGGGTATGTAAAACTAGTTGATCGAAATACCTTTAATGCTATGAGTTATCCACAAAATGATACAATTAAAAAAAGATAAAAAAGATTTTTTTATCTGATTCAAAAGCCAATGGATTATTTCATCATTTAAAAGGTAGTAGAAACTAATAAATCCAAAAAACATTTAAAAATCATACAATTTGTTTACCAAGGAATAATTAAAGTTGAGATTATAAAATTGCATATTATTAGAAGTGAAGTGAATTTTATAACCTTTAGATGAAATAATCAAAGAATATGAATGATATTTTATAATATTAAATGGTTGTTGTGAACCAAGAAAAATCTCATGGAGAGAACAAGGAAAATGGAGTTGAATTTGAGAATATATTGAGGATTATAAATATATATCAATGTTGACCATTAAAGATCTTATGGGTTATTTATATAAACATGAAAAAAGGCTAAATATATCAACTACTCCCTCTCTTGAGTATGAATTAATGCCATATATGTTATTAAATGAAAAAGTAGAAAATAAAAAAATATACTCACGGAGATTTATCAAGGGGAAGTTAAAGAGGTAAAGTAAGAGGATTTTTTATAGGTAAAAGATTAAAAAATATTAACGAATAAGGAATAAATATTCTTAACTTCCATGAAGCAAGTTTAAGAGGTACTGGTAGAGGAAATAATAATGCATATAGGGGTCAAAATTATGACAAATGTCATGTAAATTTTAATTAGTGTAATACATATGCCCATTATGCCAATGAGTGTTGAAATAAATTGCTTGATATGAAGAAGCATAATTTAAATTAATCTAATGAAAAATAAGTTGAAAAAAATAGTAGATATATATTTATCACATCCAAAGTTGCTAAAGAAAGCATCAAAGATATTTTTTATTTATATAGTGGGTGAAGTAATCAAATGAGTGGAAATAAGTATATGTTTTCAAGAATTGATGAGTCAATTCAATCAGAAGTAAAAGTTAAGAACACTAACAAAGTGGTGGTGATGTGAAAATGAAGCATTTCAATTTGAACTAAAATTTGAAAAAGAAAAAGAAATATTTAATGTTTATTGTACATTCTTGGTTGAAAACATAATTTTATTATCATTGATAAAATTATATAAAAATAATATAGAGTAATTTTTATTATTAATAATCATGTGTAATTCGTGATAAAAATGAATGAAATAAGTTGGTTTCAAAAGTATTGATAATAAAGAACCATATGTTTAATTTAAAAATTCAAACAATAGATACAAAAATATGATTTTACATTTAATATGCTAGTCTTATACACATGACAAATACCAATCATAGCTTAACCCTTCATTTCATGAATTTTTTTGTAGGGCTCATGTTAACCATATTAACATGCCTAATTTCTTATCATATAGTCTAACCCTTATATTTTTATGACCCAGATCACTTTCAACCCATAGTCTGTGATGCAAAAAAAAATAGGGTAACTTTTCAAAGGCCATAACTTTTGACCCATAGCTCCATTTGAGATCTTCCACATGGAAAAATGACTATATCAAAAATTAATTTGTTGTCCCTAGGAGTTGCCTAAGAATGTTTTAGATATTTTTTGAAGGCCATACGTGATCATCTAACAGTCCAAAATTGCAATTTAGTGATTTTTATGATATTTTTCTATTTTTAAAAATTGCATATTTTTAGAACCAGACATCAAATTAAGTTGAATTTTGTCCCATAGTCTAATTATAGTGTTTAGGATATTTTTGGAGATTTTTAGAAGTTTTTAAAAATAGGCATTTTTTTTAAGATTTTAGTTTTTTTCAAATTTTGCATGTAAACCCTAAATTCTATGTTGAGGCTTATTTAAGCATGGTGTGGGTTTGTAATTATTTTAATCAATCAATGTGAATCAATTTTGAGTATTGTTTCAAGATCTTGACTTATTAGTAATTTTCTTGTTCTTGTTAGTTTTTAGGTTCATTAACTTGCCCAAAAACTAACAAGAATAAGAAAATTACTAATAGGCCAAGATATTGAAACAATACTCAAAATTGATATGTATTGATTGATTGACATAATTAAAAACATACACCATGCTTAAATAAGCCTCAACTCAAAATTTAGAGTTTACATGCAAAATTTGAAAAAAAAATAAAATCTAAAAAAATGCCTATTTTTAAAAATTCTTGAAATATCTCAAAAATATCCCAAATATATTAAACACTATAATTAGACTATGGGAAAAAATTCAACTGAAGTTGATGTCCGGTTATAAAAATATACAATTTCTAAAAATAGAAAAAACTTGAAAAAATCATTAAATCATAATTTCAGACACTTAGATGATCACATATGGCCTCTAAAAAATATTGAAAGAATTACTAAGTTATAAATTATTAGGGACATCAACGTACTTTTCTATATGGTCATTTTGGCACATAGAAGAGCTCAAACAAATCTACGGGTCAAAATTTATTGCCTCCAAAAGGTTGACCTATTTTTCTACATCATTTTCCTCTAGTTGAAAATAACTCAGCTCTTGCTAGTTGTCCTAATTATATTTATGCCATTTTTCCTTGTCAATATTCTTTATCTCCCATTCTATAATCAAAGTGTTGTCTTCTTGTTGCAATCCTTCCCACTGCATTGAATACCTATTATAATTCCCTTGCCTTGTGCTCACTCTCCTTCAAATACCTTGGATATTCATTTTAAATTTTATAGTTCTTTATATTTCTCATTAATTTCTTAAAACTTTCTTCTTACTCCTTCTTACAACTGCCGCATTTGCTCTACAATTACTTCTATATCATCACTAATTCGATCTAGAATTGTCAAGTGTACCAAATCAAAAATACTCATAGGATTTCTCCCATAAACAATTTGAAAAGGTGAATTTACTATTGATCTATTCACTAAACTATTATATGCAAACATAGCTTGTGGGAAAGCCAAGTCCCATTGCTTTGGCTTCTCTCCAATTATGCACCTCAATAAATTTCTCAAGCTCTTATTCACAACTTTTGTATGTCCATATGTTTGTGGGTGATATGCACTACTAAATTATAGCTTAGTACCCATATTCTTCCACAAATTCCTCCAAAAATAACATATAAATTTTGTGTCCCTATTTGAAGTAATAGTTTTTAGAACATCATGTAATCTCATAATATCCATAAAAATTAATTGTGAAACTCTAGTGGCATAACTGTTTTTCTTACATGCAATGAAATGAACCAATTTAGAAAATTTATCTACAAAAACAAAAATTAAATAATTATCTCTCCATGTTTTTGTCAATCCCAACACACAATGCATACTCAAATCTATCCATGGCCCTCTTGGAATCGGTAATGGCATGTAAATTCTAGTATTTTGTGCATGTCCTTTAGCCACTTGACATATTCTGCACCTTGAAACATACCTTATCACATCTCTCTTCATCTTTGTTCAAAAATACTTTTTCTCCACCAAAGCTATTTTATTTGTCTTACCAAAATGTCTAACCAAACTACCATTATGTAATTCTCTTATTATATTATCTCATAGAGACACAACTAGAATGCATAATTGTTTCCATTTGAAGAGATAACCTTCCTATATAAGATAATCATCATGAATAGAATCTATCTAACCTATTAATGGAATCCTGCACTGCTCAACTATCTTTCCAAAATATGGATCAGTATGATATAATTCTTTGATAGCTTCAAATCCAACTACTTCAGTCGCCATAGTAGTTAATAATGCTAACCTCCTACTCAATGATTCAGTGACCTGATTCTATTTTCTTGATTTATGCTTCAGCATAAATGTATACTCGTGTAAGAAATAAACCCACTTTTCATTCCTAGTATTCAACTTCTTTTTTGTATTCACATACTTTAAAAGCCTCATGATCTGTAAATAGTATAAACTCCTTAAGCACTAAGTAATGTCTCCAATGTCTTAATGATTTTACAATTACATAAAGTTCAACATCATAAGTAGAATACTTTATTCTTACCTCATTAAATTAATCACTAAAATATGCTATTCGCTTTCCTTCTTGACTCATCACAAAACCAATTCCCACAAATGAAGCATCACAATCAACCTCAAACACTTTGATAAAATCTAGTAATGCTGAAATTGGTCTTTCTATAATTTTTTTCTTCAAAATTTCAAAACTTTATGTGGCTACTCTAGTCCATGCAAATTCATTCCCTCTTATGTAATCTATTATTAGTGCCACAATACTACTAAATTTTTTAATAAACTTTCTGTAAAAAGTTGCTAAACCATGGAAACTTCTTACCTCTCTAATGCTTTTTGGAATAGGCCACTCAGCAATTGCCTTTACCTTCTCTTCATCCATTTTTACACCATCTGATGAAATTACATATCCCAAAAATACCAAATTGTTCTGCATAAACCTACACTTCCTTAAATTTTCATACAACTTCTCCTTTATTAACAAATCCATTACCATTCTCAAATTTTGTAAGTGTTCGTATTTATTATTAATAAATATCAAAATATCATCAAAATAAACAACCACAAACTTACCAATATATTCTCATAACACTATATTCATCACCCTCATAAATGTGCTAGGTATATTAGATAATCCTAATGGCATCACCATCCAATTATATAAGCCATTCTTAGTCTTGAATGTAGTTTTCCACTCATATCCTTCATGGATTTGAATATGATAATAGCCACTCCTTAGATCAATCTTGGTAAAATATTTTGCTCCTGCAACCACATCCATCATATCATCTAAATGAGGTATAGGAAACCTATACTCTATTGTAATTTTATTAATTAATCTACTATCCATACACATTATCCATCATCCATTTTTATTTGGAGTTAGGAATGTTGGTGTTGCACATGGACTCATACTCTCCCTTATCACTTTTTTCCTTAGCAATTTAGTAACCTTTTTATTTGATTGTACATGTTCTGTTGGACTTATCCTATAAGCTACTTGATTGGGTAGGGCTGATATGGAATCAAATCAATGTGGTGCTAAATACATTTCTTCAGTGGTAAACCATCTGGTAACTCATCAAGTACAACATCTATATATTATGTCAATATTATTGCTACTTCTATTGGTATTAGCACCATTTTTATCTCTTCATTCTTTGTTACTAGTGCATAATAACAACCTACTACATTCATATCTTGGATAAATTATTTAGTATAGAGCATGATTTTTGTCTTCTCTTCCTCTTTAAGAGGTAACAAAACTACCTTTATACCACCTTTCCAAAATGTGTATATGTTTTTTGCTCCATCATGAACTACTTTCCTATCAAATTACCATGGTCCCTCCAATAACACATGATATGCATCCATCAGAATAACATCACACCATATTTCATCATTATAGGTTTTTCTTATAAAAAACTTGATTAAGCACCTTTGATCTACTGTAACCTCATTCCCTTTTTTAAACCATAAAATCCAAAAAGGTTTAGGATGATTTTCACATTGTAGATTTACTTTCTCTATCATTTCTTTAAAAACCATATTTTTACTACTACCACCAACTATAATTACTTTACATACGTTTCCACCCAAAGTACATCTTGTTTGAAAGATATTTGATTGCATCCATGCATCACCACCTTCTTTATTATACACATGATCCTTCCTTGGATCAATCATGGGTTTTCTCATCATGAGATTCTCTCTAACATCAGCTAGTGTAACTTTAGTATTCTAGTTTTCTATTTCATCCTCAACTAGATTTACTTTTCGGAAATTTTCTTGCTTCCTTTCTTGATCTTGATAGTGTGGACACTCAAACACTCTATGCCCTTATTCTCCACATCTATAACATACATAAGATCTACACTAATTTTGAAACCATCCTCTAGTACCACCATAACCTTGTCCTCTTTGAAATCCTCTTCCTCTTTGTTGGTATTGAAACCCTTGCCTATTATCATCTTGACTTTTTGTAGCACATGATAATTCACCTTTATTGGAATTAAATCCACCTCTAGTGGTATTAAACCCATATCATCCCCTTATTGGAGGGGATATAACTCTTTTTATACTAATAGATGTCCTGAAATTCTATCTATTTTGTTTTTCTTCTGCTTTAAAATTTAATTTATATGCCTCCTCCATATTAAGTATTTTATGCATGATTAATTCATCTTAAATAAAAAATTTCAGGCCATTTACATACCTTGCAGCTATTTACTCTTCTGTTTCATCATGCTCTACTTGTATGGAAATCTTATAAAATTTATCTCTATATTCTTGTATAATATGAACTTTTTGCCTTAAATTTTGAAATCTTCTGTATAGGTTTTGAGCATAATCCATAGGAGGAAATATCTCCCTCATCTTCTTTTCCATCTTTTTCCATGAATTAATATTCTCTTTACCTTTTCTCTTTCTCTCTTTGTATAGGTGATCCCACCAAATCACTGCACGACCTTTCAATTTCATCCATGCAAACTTTATATTCTTGTCTTCTCTCATAGTCTTCCACTCAAAGAACTTCATTTTATTAATCCAATCTATCAACTCCTCTATTTTTAAACTACCTCGATAATCTAGAACATCAACCTGGATTCCTTGATTCCTTCCTTCTAAACCCTAAACCATCTTCTCTTCCATTTATGGTGGCTATTCTTCTTCTTGTTGAACTTTTTCATCACAATCTGTGTCTTCTTCATCACTACCTTGTCTTCTCTATTGATTGGTGATAACCTTCGTTTATTATTGAACTTGCCTCTGTAGCTCTTGTATAGTCTAGTTTATATATGTAATACCTCATCATAATCTCACCATTATTTACTCCATCAAGATTCAAAATTGATTTGATACTAGATAATGAACCTAAAACTAGCAAGAACATGAAAATTACTAATAAGCCAAGATCTTGAAACAATACTCATAATTGATTCATATTGATTGATTGAAATAATTACAAATCCACACCATGATTAAATAAACCTCAATTTAGAATTTACATGAAAATTTCAAAAAATGCTAAAATCTAAAGAAAAATCCTATTTTTGAAAACTCCCAAAATATCCCAAACACTATAATTAGACTATGGGATAAAATTTAACTGAAGTTGATATTCGGTTCTAAAAGTATATGATTTATAAAAATAGAAAAAACCCAAAAAAATCACTAAGTAATAATTCTAGACCCTCAAATGATCACATATGGTCTTCAAAAAATATCAAAAACATTCTTAGGAAGGTAGAACTCCTAGGAACAATAATGTACTTTTTGATACAATTGTTTTAGCACGTGGAAGAGCTCAAATGGAGCTATGGCTCAAAATTTATGGCTTTCAAAAGGTTGACCTATTTTTTATGCATCAGTCTACATAAACCCTAATTTACATTTTACAAAGATAATTTCATATATTTATAAACTTTCTATCCTATAGGACACTAGCATCGTCGTTAGTGTCCCAGCTTTGATGCTAATATCCCTACCTTCCATATGGTAAAATTTTAAAATATTTAGAATGTATGGGTCATCATATGGTATTGATTTAATGATACCATGAAATTAATTTAAATGGCATGGCATGGATATGAATAAAAATTCATTCATTATAAACCAAGAAATATCTAGCAAGAACCTATCAAGATCACACTACACCACTAAAATCATTTGAAAAACTAAGATATAATTCTAGGTATTCTTAACTTTTTCAAAATAGATTATATGATCAATCTGATTACATGTCGAAAACACTCAAATAACAACCTGGAAGCATAATTTATTAAGTTACAAACTATATCGCTAGATGCACTCTTATGTAACATATTACACAATTGTTCACTCACAATCCCACATAAGGGGGATAACTACATTGATATAATAAAATATTTAGAGTGTATGGCTATGTAGGAAATTTTCATTGATATCAATTTAGGTTAGCTAGACTTCACTTCATCCTACTAACCCCTATTTTACAAAGTAACTGGCAATTTGGAAGACCTAGGGTTTTAAGAAAGATATTAATTCTTAGAAGCTATGAGTGCGACATAAATGATAATATGTAAGGCAAAAATGAATGGAATAAGGAACATGTGGTTCTTAGATAAAATATTTTTTATCTTGAGTTGGATAAAAGTTAGGATGGTAGTGTCTAGGTTGACAAAAAGTTAATTACCAAAATATGTTGAAGCAAGGAAAAACATTACTTTATCTTCTTTTGCACCTACAAATGTAATATTTACTTGTTCATCATTAAACAAGATAAGTATTATTTTTCCTTTCTATTTAAACTCTTATAATATTATTTAGAAATATATGTTTCTATATTTAGAATATTATCAAATTTAACATATTTATCAAAATATTATAAATTTGGATTAATTTAATTGGCTTATTTTTAGAATAGCTTAATCCATATATGGCTAGGTTATCCCCCCTAAAAAAATTCCATAAAGGGTTAAAACAGCTGGTGAACATAACCTATGTGTCTTCTTACTCAACCCTAGGTAGCCTTAAGGTCTTCAGCCTTGTAGAGTTTTAGATTGTAGTAATTACTGAGTTTTGATTTTCCTTATCATGTTTGAGTATTTATTGGAATTCATATGTATGTATTTTATTTTTATCATCTTATTATTTTTAACATTTAAAATGGAAAAAGATAAACCTCTTAATCCTCCTAACCCTTAAGAGGGTGATAAATAATTTACCTCCAACCACATCCATGCTATCACTACTCTAAGGCGTATGGTAGAATATCCTATAGTACCGAATGAAGGTAACCATAATATCATTCCTCAACCTCCTCCACATGAAACATCTCCTCTATATGGTGTGTATGTGTAATCACCTAAAAATGGTAATTTGATGCCAAGAGTGTCATTTGAATTAACCTATCCTTAAGCTAGCCACAAACCTTTCCTTGAGTATTAGACTTACTTTTTCAGTCATTCACTAGACCACAGTCAGCTACAACTAGTCAAAACATAATCCTAGAACTATCATCTCAGATTTCAATCCAAATTGCTTAGCAGTCTATGAAGAGGATAATAGCACAATATTTGGGACACTACAACCACATGGTACTAGTGTCCCCATTTGGGTTCTATTGTGCTTAACCCTAGCTCTTCCCAAAAGATAAATTTTCAAATGTTTGACCCTTCTAGGGTCATCCTAAGCATATTTTATTATCCACACAAGATGCATAACTCTTTAAATACAAGTCTAATTCACCTTTATTCATTAGATGGAAAATATATGCAAAATCTATTCAAACCAAAGACAAAGTTGAGAAAAATTAAGGTATTTGATCCCTATTCTTCCCTACTTCTACATACTACCATCTTCAATATCCCTAATCCTAATTTTAAAAAATTTCAAAGATCAAGAACATTCTAGGCATCCAATCCCACTCTCATTCCAGCATTCACTTACAGTTGCATCAAGAATTAGGTGGCAAAACTACATCATGATTGATCCCTCTTCAGAGTATTGGTATGTCGTCAAATATTTTAACAATAGAGTTTTGAGGATGTATAGTCCATCCTAATAATTAACAAATAATTATTTATCATGCCATACATTTAAGGAGCATTATGTTTTGCACACTAAATCAAGTTTTCTAGGCACAACAGAAATCTCTAGGTTCCATGCTCGTAGGAAAAAGACCTATAAACACAAGAATAGGTGCTCCTAAAAAATTTGAACAATCCTCCGAAGCAGAGACTACACAAACATGACACTATTATCCATACTAGCCACTACTATCTAGTGAGTAAATAAACACCAGATTCCTATTTATGACACTCAGAACTGCCTATATCTCAACTTTAAGAACCCAAATCATCTTTGATATTTGATAGCTAATGTTCATATAATTATTTATTTAATCCCATTTATTACTATTTTTAGATAGTCAAAGAAGGTCAAATAATATAACATATCAATTCTTAATTATTTTATATTTATTCAATTAGTTTAGACATCTTAGCCCTTTAATTTAAACATATGACTTTCATAGTAAAACCCTAAAAGGTTAAATCATTTGGTGAACCCATCTTACATTGAATGTTGCTTCAAACCCTATCTTGAATTCATCCAAATTTTGTGTAATAAATTTATGAATGCATACTTCTAATTTTTTGATTTTTCAAACAACCTAACTATTAAAATCAATTTCATACTAGGGTTTCAATTTATTTACATATATTTAAATTTTTTTTAAGGAAACCTATATTCAAACAACCCTAACCCTATACACACTTAGGATTTGTATCATTATCTATTTATAATCATATTTTATTTCAAAAACTAAGATTTTAGATCCATATATATTCTAATCCATATAATCATGATCATAATGATATAATAAATCAAACACTTTTTGTTGCAAAGTATAATACTTTCATTTACATATTTGTTCCCTTTAATTCAAAATGAACTAAGAAAATACATAAACACATGTATACATTATGATTTATATAAATTTTAATATATGTTATATATCATAGCATGTTATCTTTTTCCTATATGGAATTCCATTAACAAGCAAACCCATACACACATAGAGGATTTAACACATACACTAACAACTATATTTCATATTTCAATGCCATATCTTATGTATATCCTTCTCATCCTCATTTTCATAAGGGTGATAGATACTTTCCCTCTAACTAGGTCCATGATATCATTCCTCCATAATATGAATCGACCTATAACACTTTCACTAATTCCCCTACTCAACCTATTCACACCTCTTCCCTATAGGGTGTGGGCCTACATGTTCAAATAGAAATAAATAGGGTTTGAACTTGTGAAACTCTATGTGATCAAATTATCAATATGAAAGATAATTAGAGGTTTAAAAAATCAAAATCAAATACTACATGAAAATATTACAACAATGGAAAAATAATTTATAAGACAAAGGCCTCTAGGGAACAATAGTGTAAATCATGTTTATACATCTTCAATTAATCAATTTATGGAATATAATGTTACATATCAGAACATGAAATCATGAAAAATTACATCTACAAATAGTGATTCCAAAAATATTTAAAGGTCAAATAATAGTTAAATTGAGCTACTAAGGGACATGATTAAATCTATGTTGATCAACCTACCCGCTTTACACCCAATAAAGAGATCATGATGTTTTTTTGCATATCATAAAATGAATGGGAACCACACTAATTCAAGTTTAACATTAAAAAGGAAAATAAAATAAATAATGGATACTAAAAAATCACATAGTGACACTTCATCCACACAACATAAAATGACACATCTACCAATTTTAAAATAGTCAAACTTAAAAATATTACAAAAATGATTACCAAAGCATAACAAAAAACATCAAAAGGTCAAAAGTGCAAAATCAGATAAAGAAATAGTACAACGAATTCAAATAAATCTAGCAAATCTACCTTTCCAATAGGAGGCTCAACATTCAAAATGGTATAGTTTTGGTCATAAATATCTACAATAATCTGATTATCATGGTCAAGGTTTGGGTAAACATGCCCAAGGCATCACTTCTCCTATTCTAGTAGTTGATAATATTGGTCAACAAAGATTGAGATTTATTGAACATCCTAAGGAACATCATTCATAGATATATTTTATCAAGGTAAAACATCTAGATACATAAGACATGTTATAGGAAGATCAAGATCTTAAGTTGTAAAGTCATAATCATGCTGAACCTATAAACATTCTCAAAATGTGGTTTCTAGAAAAAGAGCCTCCATAATACCATATGTCTACAATCACCATAGTTTCAAAGGGAAAAATCACAATCAATATGCCAAAGCAAAATTGAAAATGGTAAAATCCATAGTATGAAGCAGTTCCCTCTATCACATTTGGTTGTTATGAATTTGATGATGAATAATACTCAAATTCATACTACAATACCATTTAGATACAACATAACAATCACATTGCATGAGAGATTATCATTCTTATATTCGATGTATGCCACGGCGATAGTGATTCTCCCATGAGACTCATTGGCTAGTATAGTTCCTACTCTTATACTTCTCTCTCTCTCTCTCTCTCTCTCTCTCTCTCTCTCTCTCTCTCTCTCTCTCTCTCTCTCTCTCTCTCTCTCTCTCTCTCTCTCTCTCTCTCTCTCCTTGTACATAGTTTATTTTTATTTTCTTGTACATAGCTTATCCTCAAAAAACACAAAAAAATATAACATATAGACATACAAAAAAATTCAAATATTTAATTTTTTTTAATAGATTATATACATTGTTATGTTTACATTTATACTACTTTCCACATATTGCATATTTCTATCTATCCTAGTATAGTCGGTTTCATCATACATGTAAGCTTCACTTGTTCTTATCGAGTGCTTGTAGATTCTAGACAAGAATCTGGTCCACTACACTAATCTAGACTAGCTATCATCTACACATTTAGGGCATTTACATTGATCTAAATTTATACATTAGATATATCTTCCCACTTGGCGGTATTTCCTACACAGTTTCTATAATCAATTTTTATCTCTATATACTATACATTCTAGTTTTTGCATTGATTTATGTTTACATTGAATATGGCTTCTCATTATTCATATTTTTTTTACTACCACTAGGTAGACTGAATATATATGTATCCTAACATCTACATATATTTGTATTACATAGTTCTACATGCTTTCAATTCTAGTTCCTATATTAGAATTGAATGTGTTCTTATGCTTCTTCCATCTTCAAGGGCATTTGAATATCCCATTTTTCTTTGTGCTATGCCAATTATCTATATTTATGCCTTGGACATGTACTCATGTCCATTGTAATTAATTTCCTAATTCTATAGGTAGACATTTGAACATGTCCTTCTATGTGGCTTTATTCGAAATTGCTTTTTTTTTTCATATGTGGACATTTCAACATGTCCTCATATGTCTTCATTTTCAAATTTAATAACATGTGGGCATGTGCCTTATATTGTGGACCCTTGGCCTACCTTTTAAATACCTAATGTTTTTGTATGTTTGATTTCTTGTATGCTTCTACACCATGACACTTGTATTTATTTGTTATACACACATTCACATGCCAATTTTTTATGCCATGAGGGATCTCATACATCTACCCTTCCTAGTTGGGAGCCTTGATGGACATCATGCCCCATATCCATAAGTAGTTACTCAAATTTTAATTCTATACACATTGATTACATCTATTTCGATACCCTTGTGAAATATTAGATCACAACATACATCTTACATTACCTACTTTTGCTCAGATTTATTTACATTGTAATGTTATATTTGTTTATTATATTGTAAGATCATGAATATGCTATGGCTAACATGTTTTGTAGAGCTATATTTTTAGAGGGAATTTATTATACAAGTTTCAAAACTACCCTCAAATGAGAGGTAATTCATAGGGTTTTTCTCACATAGATTAGGCTCCTAAATTATTATTCATAGATACATTTTAGGACACATGATTAGTTTTAGATATCAAATTTAGGTTAGACACAAAATATAAAAAAGACTTAGAATTCAATCTATATCACTCAAAAATTAGACTAGGTAGACAATAAAACCTAGATTAGGATACTAGCACCATAGGCCACTATTCTCTGCAATAGGCCACTACTATCTATTAGCCCAAACTTTAGGATAGTGTGGATCATTCAAACTAGTTCACTAGGTACAATACATATTTACAAAGATATAGTCATAGGTTTGATAGTTATGTTTAGATTTAGCTCATATTAAATCATTTTGACTTAGATTCATACTAATTGCTCATATTTGAGGGTATCATGCACAATATGATCACTCCCATATTCAGTTTAGTTACACATTCAACTATTACATACTTAGTTCAACTTCAGCATACTCAGATACCAGATTGGGGGCATGTGCATGGAAAATTAGTTTTCATATAATTAGATTTAAATAAATAAATAAGATGGAATGATAAAATCATTGACATTCTCTACACCATATACACTTACTATCACATTCTAGGTTATCACTAGATGCATAACTTACTCCATCTACAATGGTTGGCATTCTCAAGTGGCCTAGACCTTTCTAATATCCCTGAGTGGATGTAGAGATAATATACATAATTATATTTACTTAGTTAGATACTTTCAACACTTTGTGTAGTTTAGATATAGATGCATCTACTTCACATAGGTGGGAAATGATGGAGTCATGGCCTACTTGAGTTCTTTATCCACCTACATGAGAGGGTTAGGTACACTCACAATGTTATCCAAGAATTTCATAGAGATCAAGATCCACTGAGTAGGGGTGGGAAATGATGGAGTCAAAAATAGATTGAGTTATTGAGCCACCCATACGAGGATTGAGAAAACCATTAGCTCAGTTCAAGATATATAATGATATGATTAAAATGCACACTCACACATAGAAGTTGTCACTAGTTTCATACATTGGTTTATGTATCAATGAGGTGTATTTATTCCTTTCCTCTCTCTTTACTTAGTTACTTCGTTTCATTATAGTCTTTTTATTTTGATCATATATTAATTAAGGAACAATTTTTTCATGTTTCATTGTAAGAGATTTATTTGCATCATTTTCCATGTATGTAGACCTAGGTTCACATACTTAAAATTAGCTATGCGAGCTTCACCTCCAAGGTGATTTGAAGTACAAATATCTTTTCTTTATACTAGTCATTTCACTTTACTATATTATTATCATAAACAAGGGGGAATGTAATCATCTAAAAGTGGTAATTGGATGCTAAGAGTGTCACTTTAGTTAACATATCCATAAGATAGCCATAAATCTTTAATCGAGCATTATAATATAGAGTCACTTGAGTTAACCTATCCTAAGCCCATGGAAACAACATCAGATATAATAATTAGCTTAGAATCTCATCTCACTATGGTGATGTCATGTGGCATTATTCCATGCCCCCAAAACATTGACCTAGCTTGATGAGAGATTTCCAAATGGCTATATTATCTAACCTCTAACATCCTAGATCATTTCGTATGGCACGATCTCATGGACTTAGGGATCTTGGGAGTTTGACTCTACTAAATTTAGATATTTGACCTCTTGTCTCCTAAGGCATTTGATTTTTTTAGGTAGGTATGATATTCAATACAGGAGCTCTAATTGTTGTTTATATATGATTCCTAATAACAAGAACAATTCATCATAAAATTGGCCAAGGTGTGAAGGATTATAACCTCTAAGATAATGCTATGTGACATGATCTATAGAATTTAGAGGTCTAAGAGGCCAATGTAGGAGATCAAAACTCTCAAGCATTCTATGTCCCTAGACTATGCCATGTGGCATAATCTCAGAGGATAGAGGTTAGAGAACCTAATGTAGAGTATCCAAACTCAAGAAGATGTTGAATTCCTAAGATCATTCTACATGGCACAATCTTGGAACTCAACATGTTTAGGATTTTGGTTCCTATTCTCTAGCATTCCAAATTACATACCTGTTGATATCATGCCACATGGCATGATAGTGGAGGTTACAATCCCTCATGAATTGCCTAATTTTATGATGAATTTCTCTTACTATTGGGATTGATGAATTTAATGGTATAATAGTTTCATTTCCATAAGGGCCCAATTAGTTATTATGTGACAAGTTATTGGGAGCTTAGGAGCATGGAGAATTAGTTTAATATTTAAATATTAAGTGAAGAACCACATACATATTAGTTTTTAAGAAGTATAATAGAATAAATTTAATTAGGTACTTAAACATTTTTTCTCTTCCAATATCCATTAGCTTCTCCAACATCTGACCTCAAAGATCATGCCATGTGGCATGATCTTAGGGACTAGAATATATTAGAAGTTTGACTCTTTCACATTGGGCTCCATGACCTATGAGATTGTTACATAGTAACACGTGGAATGATTATGAAGGCTGGAGGCTGGAAAGATAAATATAGAGGAGCTAAACCACTAAGTAATCAGAGTCTATGAGATCATGCCACATGTCATGCTCTTGATAAATAGTCCTAGGGAGGATTTGAACAAATTTTAATAGCCTTATATCCCTATGGCCTCAATGGCCTAAGAAGTTAACATATGCCAAGTTATTAAGATCTTGAGACCATAGAGAATCAATATAATGGTTTAATAATCTTACATATATAAGGGCATAGGTAGACTCAATGTGGAAACTTATTAGGATCACTAGACTACAATGTCTTAGGAGACTACAAAATGGGATAATAGTCATGGAACCCTAGGGTCCCAAAGCACTGCCATATGGTGACTTCCTAGGATCCCAGTACCATGAATATAAAAATAATTAAAATAGTTTGATAAGCAGCACAACAATTAAAATTCTTACCATGACATTTATGTGGTTTCAAGGAATAGGTTAATATTAATTCAATAAATACATACATACTAGTTTGTAAGAAGTATTACATCATTTACAATAGAAAAATGTAATTGGGTACTTGAACATTTTTTAATCTTCTACTTTGTGTTGGCTTCCCCAACCTTTGACCTTTGAGATTGTGTCATGAGGCATAATCTTTTGGACTTAGGGATATCAATATTTTTAATCTTATGTGTTGGGTTCCACAACCTCCAAGATCATAATATTATGCCACATGGATTGATCATGAAGTTTGAAGGCTTAAGAGGCCAATCCAAAGGAGATAAAATCCTATGTACCATAATTACTTGAGATCTTCTAACATTGCATGATCCTAATAACCCAACTTAATGAAAAATAAAAAATAAAAAATAATGATATAATAGTCTCGTGGCCACAATGGCCCAATAATTTTACATGTGATAAGTTATCAAGAGCTTGGATCCATAGAGACTTAGTCTAATGGCTTAATAATCTTGTGTCCCTAGGGGCCTAGTAGATGCCACATGGTGACTTCTCAGGATCCGCAAATTATGAAGCCTAAAAAGAATATGGAATGGACTAATAGTCCCATGACCATAGGGTCTTGAGAAGATACCATGTGGTGACTTCCTTGGAGCCTCAAATGATGGATATAAAAGTAATTAAAACAATTAGCTAAAACCCCTAGCAATTATAATTTTGAATATGTCATTTATGTGGTTGCAAGGAATAGGTTAATATTAATTGAATAACCACATAAATATTTATTTTTAATAAGTATTAACTCATTTTAAATATAAAATTGTAATTGGGTAATTGAACATTTTCTTTTCTTTTCTACTCTATATTGGCTTATCCAAACATCAACCTCCAAGATCATTTTATGTTACATGATCTTAGAGACTCAGGGATATTAGTAGTTTGACTCTTCTGCATTGACATATTTGAACTTCAAGATCCTAATATCATTCCATGTCACATGATATTAGAGGATAGAGGATGGAGAGTGTAATTTAGAAGATCTAAACTCTTGAGTCCTCAAGATCATGCCATGTAGCATGATCTTGATAGCCTAACCCATAGAGGAATAGAGAAAAGGTCAATGGTCTAATATTTTTGTGGCCCTAAGAGCCTAATAATTTGTCATGTGGTGAGTTTTGAAGATCCCAATAACATGTAGACTCAGTCAAATGATTAAATAATCTTGTTGCCCTGAGGGTCCAGGAAGATGCCAAATGGTGACTTACCTAAATCCTAGGACAACAAAGACTTGGGAGACTTTGGAATGGGATAATATACTTATGACTTCAGGGGCATGATAAAATACCATATGGTGACTTCTTGAGAGCCCAATCCATGGAGACAACTGATTATGAAAATTAACTAAGAGGCCCAACAATTATAATTATGAGCATATCATTTATGTGGTTGCAAGGAAAAGGTTAACTTTTATTGAAGAACCACATTCATATTGATTTTTAGGAAGTACTACTTAATTTACAATAGAAAAATGTAATTGGGTACTTGAACATTTTTTTTTATCTTCTATGTTTTTTGATAATATCTTTTTTTAGTTAGTATCGACACCTTTAGTTTTATTTAAGATGCTCTTTACTCCTCAGGGAATATTCACATGTTTTATGTCCCTAGTGTAGACTACACATCTACAAGTTTAATCCATTTTTTACATCAATAAAATGTATGTTAAATTTATATGAAATAAATATATCATTACATACAAACACAATCATTATGTAAGATTTTATAAATGTAATTAAATGGACTGTTACATTTAATAAAATGTAAAGAAACATGTAAAATATTGATAATGCTAGAATTTTTAAAAACATATTATAATCAAAGTAAAAATATATCTAAGGTTTAATACATTAACAAATGGTAATTAAAAAAAAAAACTCTTTTTTTTCATTTACATTAACCACAACCAATAACATCAATTATCTGTATAAGTCACATCCAAACATTGAAATGGTATTTTATGGTATTTTAATTCCAAATTATATACTAAAAGAAACCAAAAAAATGTCCTTGCCAGACATTATAATCACAATAATTTTGCACATAATATATAGTATTTAAAATCAATATGTACATGATCAAATCAATTGTGAAAACAGAACAAGTGAAACAAAATCATTTCAAATTATAAGGAGATTTTGTTCAAGGTTTTTTGCATCTAAAATGACATATTTCATTTGATTTCCCCATTTTTATTTTCTATCTTCATTAATTTTGTAAACATGAATTCTTGCCTTAAAACACCATTAATTATCTATTTTATAACCTCATCATCGATAATATTAAATTGCAAATCCTTTGCTATAATATTCATAATTAAATCTACTACTTCATGAAAGGAAACTAATATATTTAATTTCCTTGTCATTTCACATAAACTAATGGATGAGAATAATTGTAATCGTACTCAACAATATCTAAACCATATTTAGCACTATTCTAATAAACAATTATTTTTTACAACCTCTTTTTACATGAAGTTTCATCCACTAGAAGAGTGAAAGTAGGGTAATTGAAGCTATCCACAATAACTTCTATCATAATTTATTTATCTAATTCACATTCAACATTCTTTGAAAATTTGATATGGATTATGTTAAATATTGTTGATTTAGCAATCAAGTTATATGGTGGCTGAAAAGGTAAATGAAATGATCTGATATGGTGCCCTTCTTATTGTAATCCATCCCTTAATTTATTTCTAATGGTGATTCGAGAACAACATTAAGAGTACTATAACTAGATCTTGATTTCGTAGTGAAAAGTGGATGACCTTTATTTTTGTAGAACTTAGGGGTGGTAATGGATTTATTTATTGGTTAAGTTCTCAACAAGGTAATGTTTCCTTTCCTTACCAACCTGAAGTAATCTAGATGTGCTTACCTTGTAATGATATTGTAGGAAAACAAAATAACTAGGAATAATTGAATATAGTGTACTCCCCTTAGACATTTGTGTAACATTTTCACGAATTTTGTAGTGATTCTTGTTTTGGAAGGTCAATTATTATAGCATAGGTTGGATGATATATATTAGGCTTAGAAGTTAATATAGAAACATTAATTCAATAAAGTAAAATCAATGTTTAAATATGGTCTATTTTGTAAAGGTTGTGTTTAGATTAATCATTTGAACATATGAGAGTTATGGAATCTGTACTTGCTGTAAAATTTTTAAACTTGTCAATCTCATATGGCATGAATACAAGTCTTACTTAAACTTAAATGTGTGTCCATTCATTGTGAAGAAATATCATTCATTGATACTCTATTGACTTAAAAGCTTATATACTATTATTGATTAGCAACGTATTACTTTTTATAACCATTTCTAGTTAATGTAATTTATAATTATATTGGTATTAATCCTATATTTATCATGGTTCTTTCTTAAACCTTAAATATCATTTGTCTAGTTTTATATTTGTACAATTATTTGATAGTTGATAGATACCTTCCTTGTGTAATAGTAGGCAATAACATGTTGACTAATGAACAAATATTATAGACGATTTAATTAATTTTTTGTTGAGGTAGTAGTGACACACTTGAATGCTTTTATTGTTGCGTTGCAAATGTATTCCTAGGATGCAAAGCTATGATTTGAATTTAAGTGTAAATGATTAATACTAAGTTCTTGTGAAGTTTTTTGACCAATACAAGATTAAATTGGCATAATTTGTCATATAAATCTTGTAACACTAGTTTATGAGAATTCATAAAGTGTAGTAAAAGTTGATGCATTTTTAGCAACATTGTTAACTATGCCAAGAAATCATAAGATATTTTTGTAATCCAAAGCAGAAGAATTTTGCTATGGTTATTCATGTTTAATATGAATAACTAGTAGCACAATTAAAAATGTAATCATTTCAAAATATAGAGAGATAGTTCTAATAAAGTTCTATATCATCTACAATAAAATCAATCAATATTCACATGGATTGTTTGCCTTGCTCTTAAAATTAGAGAAACTTTTAAACCATTAGGAAGATAAAGCCGTGTAAAAATTGGGAAATAGTTCTAAAGACATAATTTATTGAACATATGCTAATACAATACATATCAAATAAAAATCAAATAAAAATATTTATCTAAAATTATTAAATCATTCAATAATCCATCCTCAAACATATCATATAACATAGATCAAATAATGAGGTTAATCCAATATTAGGATATGAAATAATACTAATACCAATACTATTATATATGAACATAGAGAAATATAATATATGATATAATCTATAATTTTGTCATGTTGTTGTCATTGATGTCAAAAGGGTGAATAATGTAAAGGCATAATGATCATTGATGTTGAGGTTTCTATCAATCAACATCTTATGAAGGTTGATTTAAAAAAAAACTAAGGAAAGATGGAAATATGTGATAAAAAAAGGTATAGGTCATGGAAGAGTGTTTAAAGACAACTAATATCTATGTAATAAGCACAGTGTATGAAGATTTATGTGCATAGTATGTCATAGTCATGACATGAAGAGTTTTAGTGTAAGCCATGTGACAAGATGAATTGTAGGGAAAGAGTGAATTTGAAGACAACTAATGTATTATGGTTGAATGAAATTCAATATTGATGTCATGGATAATGTCAAAGGTGTTCGGGTGCATGAAAGAGAGATGCCAAGTCATATGAAGCTTGGTCATGTGTTTTTAGGTCTATATGAGGTTGTGGAACATTTTTATCATCGGAAAGAAATTGGTGCCGTGATATGAGTGTGTTGTGATGTCTTATGTCTACTTTGTTGATTATTTGTTAAGGTCATGACATGAAAGGAACAAGTGAAGGTGTCAAGTATATTAGAAGCTTGAAATTAGTCATGGAATGGTACAGGTATGAGATGGTGTAATGATGAGGTGACTGACTTCAAGCATGTTAGAGGTCGTGAAGGTTGTGTGAGTATGTGAATAAGGTATGAATGCACTTAAGAGTGTTTCAAAGTGAGTCTTTGAGAGTAGGTACTTATGTCTTGGTTTGCACCTAAGACCATTATTTATCCTTGACTAACATAATGAGGCATGAGGATTATATTTAAAGGTGAATGTGTGAAGGAGAGCATGGATACAGGTAATAAAAACTATTTCAAAATTGATCATGAAGAATGAGGTCATGGTTTTAAGGTCTTTTGAGTGCATAGAATGAAGGTATACAAACTTGAGAAGGAATTTCAGGTGTTAATTAGCACATGTAAGCTCTTTATGGTATCTTGAACTATTAGGGAGAGATGGGGAAGGGTCATATCTAAGGTCTCCATTTATTGGTTTTGGATTTAAGTAGAAGTCCTTTATGAACAATTGTTAACACCAAAACCTATGTTAAACCTCCCTAAAACCCTAATAAGGACCCGATGTGAAATATATTGTTTAAAAAATACAAGAATGGTCTCAAATTACTATAAAAATTATTGGTTTATGTATTAAACTCTACCTCTAGGTGGTGGTGGTTATTCAAATGAGAGAGAAAATGCACATATATAGGTTTGTTTGTGAATAATTTATTGTAATAGTTATTGGTCAAGGAAATAAAAGTGATGGAATAAGAATTTAGAGACTCATAATTCATACCCAATAAGGTTTTTTGATATTTTCCACCATTCAAATATGATAAACTATTCATCTAAATTAGTTAGTCATAGACATACCTAATGGTGTGAATAGTGAAAAACCTAGGCAGAGGTGAGAATATAAATTGGAGTGTGTTTTCATGGTATAATGATGAAAAAGTGCATGGATATTTTTTTAAATAATTTTAATATATGTTGATTCTTATAATAATATTTTGAGGACATGTGTGTGGTGAAAACGTTACTCAAAAAACTGCTAGTTTGGTTCAAATAACTCTATGAGATATAAGGTAATGTGATTGGTCTAAAAGACAAATATTTTTCTATTATACCATATGATTTTTGTGTTTTGTATGTTATAAATATGTCACATAATATTTTTAATTAATATTTATTATTTTAATATATCTACACAAGTGTTGAATCTCCAAGTCACCATGACTAGTCTTTGAGAAAAAATGGCAGTTCTAAGTGAGTAAGTTGTAGAGATGATCTTGAAGTCTTCAACTATAAGTGGAAGTGTATAATGTATTTGGTAATGAAAATAATGTCATATATACTATATATATGTAATTTTTTTTTATCATTTTTTAGTGTATTATGTGTGTTTGAGATTTATTATTGAAGGGTAGACTTTTTGGTGTACAGAAGCCTAATAGAAATGAGAACTATTGAGGGCTTTCATGAAGTGGTTGGAACTAAAAGGTGTTATAGATATAATATAATGTTGGATTATGTATTTTTTATGTTTTATGAAATTATTATTCCATGTATATAGGTTTAATCAATTCCAAGGGATCAAATTGTAACATGTTGATAAGAAGGTGTAATACAATTAGGTCTTCATGAGACCTAAAAGTGAAATGAGGTCCAATAGAATTATGAAATACCAAAAGAAAATAAAATTTAGTTTGAATAATGTTTATTATTTATTAAAATATATTTAATATGGCTTACCTAAGAGGTTAAGGGTGTATGGCCAACCATTTGATATATGAACAAGAGATAAGTATATAGGCAAAGGTAGTTTTAGGCCTATTTGAGTAAGCTTAGAGGAAGTAAATGGATTGATAAATAAATGAGATTGAGGATATTATTTAAAAGGTTTTAAAACCTGAGTAGTGATTATATAATCATATCATAAATATCATATAGGTGTTCTATAGTTGAATAACAAGGACACATGACCTATTTAGTCTTGAGGACGGCTAATTAAGCGAAGAAGCCTATAGGTAATTTTGAGAGAGATCAAGTGGAGTAGATTTTAAGGAGTTATAATTTACTATTGAGAGACTATAGGATTTACATCAAATATGTGTTCTTGATGTATGACATTGGATAGAGAAGACAAAGAGTTGAGTAGAAGAAATAAGGTTGATTGGCTAAGTTGGTACTTGGTCCAAGAGGGAGTTGAAACATCCTTGTAGGTTGGAGATTGAAAAACTTATATTGATTGAGTTATATATTAGTCAAGAGGGATTTGGAGATGAATTATTGGTTGGTTCTTGAATAAGTGTCCTTTTACTAAGTTGGGTCTTAGTCATATGGAGTTGTAACCTCCTAGAAAGTAGGTACTTACTGAAGTCAAGTGGGTGCTTAATAAATCTGGGGTTAGTGCTCCATGCTAGTTTGGTGCTCAACTAAATTTAATACATTGTCTTATACAATAGTTTTTATAAGCTTTTTGTTAGTGGGTTTTATTCCCCATGAGGTTATCACACATATGTGATGTGATATATTTTTTCATGCTCATGTGATTGGTTCTTAATGCATTGGTAGATCATTGTGTTGCTTTAAAAGTTCATAGATGAGTGATTGTAATTGATTGAACTTTTTTTGAAGACTGATTCATCCTCCTCTCAGTCACTATGCTTCCATACATTGGTATTAGAGCTTGGTACTTTGAATTAGGCCTAATAACTTGAAGGTTGTTATTGAAGCACAAGTATTTTTAGTCAACAAGCACAAGGAGGTTTCTCAAAAAATAAGCCTTTTTTATTCAATGGTACTAACTATGAATTTTGGATAATAATAAGGAAGACCTATCTAATGTCCTTGGGTTATGAAATATGAAAATATGTTTTTGATAGATTCACTCCATCTTTCACACCACCAACTAATGCAATAGGAAAGAAGGTAAGCGAAAACAACTCTAAAGTAATAAATGCCATTATGTGTGATCTTTTAGAGGTATAATTTCTAAAGGTCATGAATTATGATAGAGACAAATGGATTTGGGAAATGTTTCAGACCATCAATGGTGACACCAAATTTATGTTGGCAAAGTTTTAGACTCATTGTAGGTAGTTTTCAAGTCTAAGAATGGAAGAGGATGAAAACATTGAATTTTATCTATTGAGAGTAGATGAAGTGGTAAATGTCATAAGAGGTATAGGAGATAAGTTAATAAAATCAAAATTAATACAAAAGGTACTAATATCCTTGAATTCTAATTTTGATTCAAATGTGTCTGAAGTAGAGGAGACCAAAGATATTAATGCGCTATAGAAGGGTGAGCTTCATGGCATCTTGACTGCCTATGAAAAGAGAATAAGTGATGGAAGACCCATCAAGAAGGAAGATACATTTAAATTTGAGAATAAATCACAATGTAAGAAGGCAAAGGATGATGAAATATACATTGATGATGACAAGATAGAATCCATGTTTGCTAGAAAACTAGGGAGAGGTTCAGGTAAGTATAAAGGTAAATTACCATTCAAATGCTTTAACTATGGTAAGATTGGTCACTTTTCTTATAAATTTCCTAACAAGGATAAGATTGAGCATAATGATGAACATCATAATGATGATAATAAGATATATAATCATAATAAGAGAAAAAAGGGTTTTAGAAAGTATGAAGACAAGAAAGGATAATTCAAGAACAAGAGAAGTTTCTATACCAAAGAAGACAATATCTCATCTGATGTAGGTGACAATAGTACATTTGATATTGATGATGATTGTAATAATCATGATAATGATGAAACCTTATTCATGGATATTTAAATAGACAATTATGGTTACTAAAAATGAAAAGGCATTATGTATGATGAAGAATCAGATGAAGAAGAGGCTAAGTAAACCTTGAGGTAGAATTGGTGAGTGGTCTAGATGAGTTGACATTCCAAATAAATAATAATCATAAACTAGTATCATTGGTTAAGTAGTATGAGGATCATATCACTATCTTTGAGGAGAGACTAAACATCAACACCAATGAACATGAGAAGATCATTAAATAGTTGAAAACATAGATTGAAATTGTCACTACAAATCTTAAGACCAAGGAGGGAGAATGCATTAAGTTTGAAATAGAAATGGAGTGATTGAAGGAAAAATTGGATCCGGTTATAGTCAAGTTGAAGACACATCATAGATTTGGAAAGAGTACTAAATTTATTTATGATATTTTGAGTATTCAAATTCACCTATATGATAAAACATGTATTTGGTTCAAGACCAAAATGAGAACAAAGAGAATCAAATCTCAAAGACTTATGCATAAAATCTAAAATCAAAGACTCAAAGTGATCATCAGCAAGTCAAGATTACCAATATGGAAGTCAACATGAAGAGACCAATCAAGAAACCAAGTAATGAGGTATTTCAATTATTTCAATGAATATTGTTTTTCTTGTCATATCTTTGGTCATATAGAAAGTGATTGTAGAATGGCCTCAAGGAATGAGTTATCATGGGAACATGGGAGAAAGAGTGATCAATCAAGAAGTAAGTACATAAATGTTGTTTTATACAGTTATCATAATATGGGACATATTGAAATATTTTGTCCTAGTGAAGTTAGAAGGCCTTAAAGACTTAAAAAGGTATATGGATCTCCTATAGTGTATGTAAAGGGTCAAACATTGGTATGGAAGCCAGAGAAAGTCAATACTGATCATATTGATCACAAGAGTTAAGATGGACTATTTTCTAAGATAGAGAAAGGATCAGAAGTGAATGAATTTCAAGAACACTTGTTATCTACATGTATTACCAAGGTAGTCAAAGAGAAGGATGATGAGAAGGTGGATGAATCGAATGCTCCAGTCAAGTCTAAGTGGATTCTAAGGAGGGACTATTAGTCTCATTATTGAAAGATAGAAAAATAGAGTGGTTTGGATATTTGGGAATCTCCTAATGTTCATGGAGTTTAGATATCCTTATGGAAAAGTGCGACTCCATTAGGATTCATGGAGAAAATCCTCTATAAACAAAATCATGAATTTGTAGTCAAAGAAGGATTCATCTTCAAAGGATTCTAGGTTGTATGTGTTGAAAAGTATGATTTATTTTCTTTATATATATATATATATATATATATATATAGACACACACAGACGCATGCATGTGCGTGCGCATGCACACACGCGCGCGCGTGCACACACACACACACAGAATAAGGTGAAAGGAGTTTTTGTGTCTAGAGACACACATAATATGGATTGGTTTGATAAACCAATATGATCATAGAGACAAGTTTAATGTTGTTGATAGGGGTGGAATAATGATGAAATATTGTGTAGTTGATTGGTATATGAGGTAAGAAAAAAATTGTTATGTAATTACAACAATGTGTTTCTAATATTTTATAGCTTCATTTATGTTTAAGAAGTGGTATTGGTATTAATGTGCTTGAAAGATGTTGACAATAGTTTATGAGTATTGATGACTCATATGATGAGCACAAACTATGATGATAAAGGAGGAGATAATTATATGATTAATTATCTTTAAGAGTAGATAAGTAAATGATCTATATCAAAGACGTATATAGAAAACATGAAGATAGGTTGAATAATGTGGCCAAGACTGAGAGCATGATGGATGGTTATTAAGCTGGAATAGGGAAATAAAGATCGATATTATCCATTTATGTGGAATCAAGGTACATAAATGAAAGTGAGTGATCTTGTGTATCTAAATACATTTGAATATATATGTTAGATAAGATTAGATGTGATAGCCTAATGAGTGATCAATATTTTTATCTATATCAGTCATATCAAGGACAAGGTGAGTGTTCTTATGTATCTAAATTCATTTAAAGAGGGTATTTATGGAGTTCAGTGGAACATGTTTGTATGATTATTTATAGATTCTATGATCCTATTACCAAAAGGGAGAAAAAGATCATAAAGGGAGAAATTTTAGAATGCTTTACAGACTCAAGAAATGTTGAAGATCCTATTTTGTGCAAGAGGTGTGATCCAAGAAGTTAAAACATGAAGGAAAAAGTTACTGGTGTCTCTTTGTCATTAATGCCAAATGGGGGAGATGGATAAAATGTTGAAATTACCATTTTAAGTTATTTCATTAGTTTAGTGTGTTTTTCATCAATGATTAAGGGGGAGTTTGTTAGCATGTTGTTGTCATTGATGTCAAAAGGGTGTATCATGTAATGGTATAATGATCATTGATGTCAAGGTTGATATCCACAAGCATTTTGTGAAGATTGATGTTAAAATAGAATAAAGACATATGTCAGTTTGTGATATGACAAGGTACAGGTCATGGAAGAGTGTTTGAAGAGAACTATGTATAGAGGAATGTATGTTCATAGTATGGCATAGTCATGACATGAAGAGTTCCAGGATAAGCCACGCGACAAGATAAATTTGAAGGCAAAAGAGAATTTGAAGGAAATAGATAATTTGAAGGCAATTAATGTATTATGGTTTCACGAAAGTCAAGGTTGATGTCAAGGATGATGTCAAATTTATTTAGGTGCATGAAAGAGAGATGTCAAGTCATATGAAGGTTCGTCATGTGGTTTTAGGTCTGTATGAGGTTGTGGAAGATTGTTGTCATCAGAAAGAGATTGGTGAAATGATATGACTGTATTTTTATGTATTATTTCTACTTGTTTTATTATTTTTTAAGGTCATGACATGTAAGGAATATGTCAAGGTGTCAAGTGCATTATAAGCTTGAGCCTAGTCATGGCATGGTAGAGGTATGAGCTAATGGCATGATGAGGTGAGTTATATATGGCATTTGAGAGGTTTTAAATGTTATTTGAGAATTATAATAAGGTGTGGATTCACTCATGAGTGTTTCAAAGTGAGTCTTTGAAGGTAGGTTCTTTAGTCTTGGTCTGCACCTAAGACCATTCTTTATATTTGACTAGCCTAATAAGGCATGAGGATTAGATTTAAAAGTAAATGTGTGAATGATAACATGTACATACATAAATAAATTTTTTTTAGGAGTGGTTATGAATTATTACGTTATGGTTTATATAAAATAACATGAAAAATAATTTTGAGGTCTCTCGAGTGCATAGAATGAAGGTATGCAAACCTAAGAAGGAATTTCAAGTGTTAATTGGTATGTATAACTTATACTTGGGAAAATAATATGTTAATTATGTATGGGAAAATATCATAGGTATGATCTCCAATAATTGGTTTTGGATTTAAAGGGTAGACCTTTATGAACAATCGTTAACACCAAAACATATGTTAAACCTCCCTAAAACCCTAATAAGGAATTGATGTGTAATATATTGTTCAAAATAGCCTATAATGGTATAAAATGAGTATATAAACTATTATAAAATTTATTAAAGTCTCACAGGTACCTCTAAGCTGTGGTGGTTAGTCAGATGAGAGAGAAAATACATAGATACAGGCTTATTTGTGAAAAAATTGTTATAACAATCAAAAGCTGCATTGGTCAAGTAATTAAAATGGATGGAATAATAAGATATAGAATCATAATTAAATCCCATTAATATTTTTGGATATTTTAAACCATTAAAATATTCGAAACTAGTCATCCCAGTTAGCCAGTCATAGACAGACCTAATGGTGTGAATAGTGAAAAACCCATGCAGAGATGAGAGGTTAAATTTGAGTGTGTTTTCATGGTAGAATGATGAATCATAATAAATGTATATGTTTTTAATGAATTTTAATACATTTTCATTGTTTTAATAACCTTTTTAGGTAATGTGTGTTGTGTAAAATTTACTCAAAAAATGACTAGTCTGGTTCAGATAAGTCTATAAGATATAAGGTCTTGACATTGGTCTAAAAGACCAATATTTTATATTAGATAATATGATTTTTTTATTTGTATATGTTATAAATACTTAATATAATATATTTAATTCATTATGATTATTTCAATGTGTCTACATAGTTGTTGGATTTTGAAGTCACCATGATTCATCTTTGAGGAAAATTGGCAGTTATGAGTGAGTAAGTTGCAAAGATGATATTGAAACTTTAAGATCTAAGTGGAAGTGTATAATTTATTTGGTAATAACCCTGAGATCATATAAAATCTATGTATTTACATTTTTTTATCATGTTTTAGTGGCTTAAGTGTGTTTGAGCTTTAGTATTGAAAGATAGACTTTTTGGTGTACACAGGTCTAATAGGATTGAGTACTATTGAGGGGTTTCATGAAGTGGTTGGACCTAAAAAGTGTTATGGAGATTAGAGGATATTTTATAAAGTATTTTTTCATGTTTTATGAAATTATTTTATCATTTATATATTTTTAATACTATCCAAGGGATCAAATCGTAACATGTTGATAAGAAGACCTAATGCAATTACGTCTCGATGAGACCTAAAAGTGAAATGAGGTCTAATAGAGTTATGATAGACCAAAAGGAACTCAAATTTAATTTGAATAATTTTTATGATATTTAATAAGACTTATTATATGGGTAACCTAAGAGTTTAAGGGTGTGTGTCTAACCAAGTGACACATGAACAAAAAATGAGTATATATACAAGGCAATTTTAGGCCTATTTTAGTAAGCTTAGAGGAAGTGAATGAATTGATAAATAAATGAAACTAAGGAGATTGGGTAACATGTTTTAAAACATAAAGAGAAATAATTTAATCATATCATGAATATCATACAATTTTTTAACAGTTGAAGATCAAGGACACATACCTATTTAGTCTTGAAGAAGGCTAATTGAGTGAAGAGGCCTAGCAATAATTTTGAGAGAGATTAAGTGGAGTAGAGTTAAATAGTGATCATTATATATGTGTTCCTAATTTAATTTAATGGATAGAGCAGATAGAGACCTGAGTGGAAGAAATAAGGTTGATTGGCTAGGTTGGTGCTTGGTAAAAGAGGGAATTTAAGCTTCCTTACAGGTTAGAGCTTACATAATTGGTCTTGATTGATTTGGTGATTATTTAAGATGGATTTATATTTTCCTTGATGTTTGGTGACTGCATAAGTTCCCTTTGACTGAGTTGGTTCTTAGTCATAAGGGGTTGTAGCCTCTTAGCAAGTAGGTGCTTGCTAAAGTCAAGTGGGTGCTTGATAAACCTGACGTTTGTGTTCCATGTTGGCTTGGTGCTCAGATAAATTTTATACATTATATTATAGGAATTTTTTTATAAGATTTGTTTCAGTGGGTTTTATTCTACATGAGGGTTTCCCACATATATGATGTGGTATCTTGTTTCGTGCTCATGTGGTTGGTTCTTAATGCAATGCTAGATCACTATGTTGCTTTCATAGTTCATAGATGAGTGAATGTAATTGATTGAAAGTTTATTGAAGACTGATTCACCCACCCAGTCATTGTGGTTCCAACATATAATCTTTGGAAAAAATGAGATTAAGAAATAAAAATATGCACATTAAATATAATACAAAATAAATATATTAATAAATGAAATTTTCTTGGAAAGAAAACATGTTAGCACAATTTCATATGTAATAGATTTATATTGTGTTTGAGTTATATGTTTGAAAAACATTGTAATTAAAACTTAATATAGTGCATTTTTTTAAAATATGGTTAATTATCATATAAAGACTAAAAAAACTAAAGGTAATATAATTTCAGTTAAATAGAACATGCGCTTATGAGTAGTAGATGAGATCATCACGTTTTTAATGCCCAAAAAAGCATTATAAAATTTTAGACAAAAAACAAAGTCTTATGAAACAAAAAATATATAAGCACTATCTTTGTAGATCTCATTTAGGATTTTTACCCTAATCATGTCAGTGAACGTTTGGCATGTCAACTGGAGAAGGGAATTTATGCTCAAATTTTTGGAAACTTGTGGAAAAGTGGAAAATAGAGAAAGCCATCAGAATCTATTTGCAACCATAGCTATGTCATAGAAAAATTAAATTTAACACTAACATATGGATGGGGATTTATTAATTAATATAATATTATAAATTTATTTAATGAATTAAATATTACAATTGATTTGATAATCTCCTTAATAAATATGATGATATTTTTCATGGCAAGTATGAAATTTCCATGTAGTTTTAAGAATTATAGCACAAAAGTCGAAGCTAAAATGTATTGCTGATATTCATTGAAATAGATTTTACATAATTATGAGAGGTTTTACTTGAATTTTATCTAATTAAAAATTCATTTAATTTTCCCATTTTCTATTGGTAAAATGTATTACAAAGAATGCTAATATCTGTACATTTGGTCTTGTTGACAACTTGGGCAATATGCAAAATATTGTGTTGAATCTATGTTAGTGAAGAACAACTTCCCATAATCATTAAAAAATGATTTGAAAGTTGATGCATGAATATTTTTTCGTTTTAAAACACCTTAGACATGTAAACAAAAAATATTGTTGGTTATGTTGTTACATTGTTAACATTGTAAATCTTATCTAAACATATTTTGTATGAATAAAGTAATTAATTTATAATAAATGCCTACCTGAAAATTTAATTTTGGTAGCTATTTAAAATGAGCCTTTGTATATTTTTCATTTAATATATCTATAAAATTGGATTGACATGGACACAATAATGGAGTGCTTTTATTTCTATTCCTGAAAATGTTCTTGAACATCATAGTTGGTGTATTTGTTGATAACAATATTTCTTGTAGGCTAGGATTTAGGTGTTTTCAATTATAATTGATTATAAGATACACAATATTTTTTAAATTTCAATTATTTGGATAATAATATGCATGTGTATATGTTTAGATAAATCAAATACAATTGAAAACAATAAATAAAAAGAAGGTTTTTTGAATGTGAGTACTTAATATTTCCATGTCTTTCCCATCTTCACCATATTTGATTACTAGTTCATATTGGATGTATAATTTTTTATAATCAATTATGATGGCAGCCAATGAGCCTACTTCATAATTTCTATTTGATTACACAAGATCATGTATAGTGTTATCCAGAGTAAGCCAACGTCCCTTACATACGGTTGTAATGTTTTCTCTAGTGATGTTTGTATTTAATAAAATACAACATTAAAAATGTCCTCTTTCATATTGGATTCTATTTTTTACATTGAATCCTATGATTTGAACATTGATACCAGGTGAGAAATATGGCAAGAATTTCTCAATTTGTTTGTTGTTAATATTCATAATTATTTTTACTTGACCAAATTTGTCAATGAGAACAACATGAACTATTTATGAATTTTATGTTAAATTTGGATTCTTTATGAACCTAAGCCCATAAAAAACTAACACATCACCTTAAAATACATAAGCTTTTTTTTTTTTTTGGTTTAAATATCAATAATTAAAACCAAGTCATGTCAGGTTTTGTCTATGATGCATTGATCTTTATTAAATGGAAATTTTGAGTACATATATTTTATGATGAGATATAATCATTATTTGTTTAATTGTAAAAGTCAAATAAAATAGCAAATAGTACAATGAAAAAATATAGTGGTTTATTGTCCATCACAATTTTGTATAAAAAATGGGGAATATAAAAGATTATTGTTTTTGCATTTCTTATTGCTCTATTTCTATTTGTTTTTTATTGAGATTTCCTATCTCTATATATAGTTTTCTATTTTCAAGGGTATAACTATAGTTTTCAAATCCAAATTTTTGAAACAAATATTTGATTGTAAAACATAATTAATTATTTTAATTTTAAATGACATAAATTGTAGCTTTCACAAAAAAGAATTGGCATTGCAATTTTCCAGAGGAGATGTAAAAAATAAAAACTTTACTATTTTACCATTTCTTATTATTATATTTTTATTTCGTTACTATTATGTTTTTATAGATCCATATTCAGTTTTTTATTTACATTACAACAATGGCATGAATATCATGTATTTTAACATTGTTAAGAAGAAAGAATATAAAGAAAAGAATTGTGAGTTAAAAAAGTAGTAACATGTGATAAATGGAAATAAAACACTACCATTTTGGTGTCTTTTGTCCTCTTTTTCAAACTTTTTGATTATTGTATTTGGTTTGATTCTTTTTTTTTTCTATAAGAAGTTTGGTAGTGCATAAACATTTTTCAATTGGAAAGGATAAGACATTAAAAAAAAAAACATGCAAGCATGCGTATCTCTAAAAATCTCTTGAAATATCCTAAATTCTAAAATTAACCTATCAGACGAAATTCAACTAAAGTTGATGTCTAGACCTAAATATATATAATTTATAAAAATAGGGAATTCTTGAAAAAATCATTAATAAATAATTTTATACCCACAGATGATCATGTATGTCCTCCAAAAAATATCAAAGTCAAATCTACGTGGATGGGGAAAATTAGGACAGCATCAAAAATTTTGATACAGTTGTTTTGACACATGAAAGATCTCAAACGGAGCTACGGGTCAAAAGTTATGGCCTCCGGAAGGTTGGAATATTTTTTATGCATTAAAAAAATAAGATAAATGGTATAAATTACCATTTGTCTAGATAGTTTTTTTCTTATTTAGTTGGTATTAATTATTGCCATGTAAAAATTGCATTATGTAATCCCATTTAGTTAATGGCAATGTCATGGTATAAGGTGCAAAATTTGTTTTGTATTTGTATAAACTAATTATTTTTATAATTGTTGTTCATTTTATAGATAGTTAATCAAAAACAAATTGCATAATGATCAATCCAAAAAACATAAAAAGTACTAAATTGAATAATGTTTATATCAATGCTTGTCCAAAATTGGTCTACTAGAGCCCCTCCATGTGTTGTTTCCAGGGTTGATATTAAAGACAAATCATGTTTATGTATTATGTCTACAAGTTGTTTCTGTGATGTTATTTGATTGAGCATATCAATGTTGAAATCACCAAAAAAGGTGACCTTGATATTATATGCTAAAGTAGAGTTGTTTCTATGAATTTCAATATATCAATAATTGAAGCATGTAGGACTCAAAATACATATTCTATTTATATCAACATCTCTAAATAAATTATATCATGTATCATAGTTTCCATGTTTGATGTTGCACGTGTTTTGGTTTTTTTAATGATATTCTTTTATAAAAAATGATATTATTCCATGGAGTTTCATTAAGGAATAATAGTGAAAATTCTGTGTAAGAATCAAGTTATTTGGTATTTGTATAGTCCTAGTTTTTTATAAGCATAATATGTTTGAATGCATAAGATCATAGTCATGGATTATGCTTTCTAAATATAATTTCAAAATTCATGTATTAAATGAGAAAATTTCAAAAGTATTATGCAGTTCAATAGTAATTCTAAAAAGTGGTTGTCCTTGTGTATAAATATATAATCTTTGCATTTTAGTATTGACTTTATCAGATATGACAAAGAACTCATCCTCTAGTTTATTGAAAATATACAATGATTTGATTTTTTTTACTTATGAAAGTGAAATAAACAATGCCATGGCACCTGATACTGATAGGATTAAAATCTAGTGCATCCATTTCAAGTCCTTGTAATCTATGTATTATTCATGCACATGTTATATGTATTGGGAACTTTTCATGTATTATAATTATTATTTTCTTAAAGGAATTGTTTCTTGAAATTATTATTATGGGAGTATATGTTTTAGATATCTAGTTAGTGTGGAAGCATTACATTTTTTTATATTTAATTATTACAATTTTATTGTCATTAAATTGTATCCAAATTAGGTTTAGTTCTTTGCACATATAGTATTTACAAATCCTATCAACACCATTTACTAATCCATCTTGTATGCCATAGTTTCCAGCAATGAATTTAACCAATATGTTTTTATTCCAAGATTATTATGTCAAGAAAGTTGTAATTATCATTATTGAGAACAATTTCATCATTAAAATTCATTTTTTTGTTAATAGCATTCAATGTATATGTTTCCCCTTTGAGGAGGGAAAACATTCTGGCATTGTGTTTTTTAATGTCATCATTCTTATGGAATGAGTATGGAAATGTTGGGTCATGAGGAAAATGTTTATGGCATATGATATTTATGTATTCAATGTATGATGTAGTCTATTGATAAGATCTAATCAAGTTTAGAATGAAAAAAAATTCATGTTGCTTTGTCAAATAACTTGTAGTTGAAAGCAATTTACATTGTCGAACCAAAATATGTATGGAATTATTTCTCCATGCAAGATTGGTTATTGAAAACTCAATTTGTCTCAAATAGGTATTGTTTGGTAAAAGTCACCAAAAAAGATAATGTCAATAGTTAAAAATGATTTTGCCAGTGTAAGCATGATTTGTTGAAGTGTTTTGTCTATATTGCAAAGGATATAACTTCCTAGTTGAGATATTTCATCAATTAGTAATAACCAAAATTATTCATATCTTTTACGTAATATATCTAAAGTATTTGAATCTAGTTAAAACATTTGTTTAGATGTATATGGAAATTGAAAAATAGAATTTGCATTTAGACCATTTGCATTGTATAAATCTTTTCAAATGTATGAAACAATTATTCCTTTTATTTTCAAAGGATCACCTTCAAGTTTATTATTGTAGAAACATGATAAATTTTTATATATTAATTTTTAGTCAATGTTTTCCCAATGTCAATATCTCTTCCTACTAAAAACAAATATAATTTAGTATTCGATGCTACTAATTTTATTATTATAATGTTTTGATAATGAGTTGTTCTTTATTCAATTATGTTCGCAATTTTAAGTAATCCTCTTTGCTCAGTATAATGGTTGGTTGGTTGTTTTAAATATTTTAAATTTTTGATTATTTAGTGATTTGACACCTCTTATGCAATGTAGGTCGAACATTGTGTCATATGCTTTGTAGTAACTATAGTTTGTATTCCTTTCTTTGTATTTTTCAATGGCAAGTACCATGTCAAAAGTAATACCAAGATTCTTCGTAGTAGTATTGATATTACCCCATTTTTTTTTATGTATTTTGCAGTAACCATGGTTTCAATTTTGTCTATATGTGACTTATGAATAAGGTATGTCTTAGCCCACATATCTAAACCTTTTTCAAGGTCTATTCATTGTCATGATATGGTATAAACAACATCATTTTTTTGTATAATTGTTTTCAGGATCCATGTGCAAATTGTATCTAACATGTCAAATGATATGCATTTTTTTATGTCTCTTTATATTTTCATATTTTGCTAACATGTTATGTACTCATCCAAATATATATGCTCTAAATGCATTGGTCTTAAAACATATTTTTATATAAGATAAGCACATATTATGTTTGCTAAACTATCCGGTTCCTATGTTAATAGTTTTGGACTCTTCAAAATGTACATTATTTTTATTTATTGTGATGTGTTTATGAAAACTATTTTTCATGGACTATAATGTAGCAACAATGAAATCATGATGTGGATATCTTAGAGGCGAGACATTTTTTAATGTTGTATAAGAGAATTTCCCAACATTATAATGACATGTAGTTTGATGTCATTGTTATGTGTGCTTTCATCATGCATTTTTTGAAATGTATTTGCAAATCAATGGCCAAAATTTGTAATATAAGAGTAATAATATGTTACATAAACATATGCATCTACAATGAATTGTGCATCTATGTTAGCATACCACAATCCTTACACTTTTATTTTAAATGCATTTATCCAAATATCTAATGTATGTATTTTTAGACTTCTGATGGGTCATGAAATAGAAGATAGTAATGAAAGTATGTATTTTATTTCAAATAAATGTGTATCTTGAAAAATATTTTGAAATGTTTTGACTCTAGTACATTTTTTATGCTCAAGTTAAGAAAGAATTGTTGTAACATTTTATTTTTAGAAGTCATTGCTTTTCTCCAATGGCTCTAGTATTATGGTTTGCTACATTGGAGGCAATGGAAAATTTAATCTACAATGAGACATTCTATACTTTTTTCATGTCTTTGTATGTTGATGTATCTGTATTCTAACCAAAGTATCATCAACATCGAATCATAGAATATGTACTTTTCTGTAAGGTTTTCAATTTTTGTAGCTGAGAAATGTCTATATATGGGTTAATCATGTTACCAAAGCATGAAATTCAAAAGCTCATTCCCTCTGTTCTGATATTTAGATAACACAAAATCATCCAACACTTTTTCAAATAGTTAAGCATTTTATAACATTGATTTATTTAATGCATTGGATATATGGTTAAAATAAGGATTACAAATAACATGGGTTTTTATAATCATTGTATGAATGTTTCCCTCTTAAATTATCTCCTTGTGTTTATCAATACTTTTGATAGGCAACTTTTGTATTATATTATGTATTAGCCCCCAAGAATGTTCAACAGTTGCTAATGTATAAAAAAACATTGGTGGGATCAATTGATTTATCATTGCAAAAATAAATTTTCATGAATTTCTAAAATAATTAGGTGATGTTTGAATCCTTTTGTAATATTTATAGCCTATTAGTGATTTTGGGCTTTTATCTATGCTACTTTATTTCTAAAATCTTTAGCATAAATATTTTTGACATTTAATTCATATTTTCGAATGCATATCAAACCACAAGATGAAACCTAACGTCTAATGATTTTAATAGCTTTGAGGAAGATAATAGTGTTGTGAGTTTCAATGTCATTTTATTTTTGTAGAATATCCCATTTGCTACTTTTTGGTCTGAATTTTATGTGTAATATGATTAGTAGGACTAAAACCATAGTATAGAGTTGGAAAGCTCATTTTCTCAAAAAACTTGCCTCAAACATACCTAATGGTTTGAATCTTTCAGATGGAACAATTTAGTTGATCTCATCTTGTAAATATTATATGAATTGTTTTCGCTAAAAACATGCACTAAATATTAAATGATTATTTATTATTCATCTTTAGGTGTGTCAAATTCATCATATTTGATATACACAAAGTCTATTGATGTCTTTTAATTTTTATTTTCAGAGCTATGTTTCCAATCTTTGTCAATTGTAACTTTTTCTTACTTTTATAGTCTATCTTAACACAATTTTGACAATGTGTTCATGACACATGCAGGTCCTAAATTTCTTGTCAAACATACATCTTTATATTCTAATTTGAGATTTATTCTGAATGTAATTATTTTAGTCTCGTTCAATTGTGTAGGTAACACCCTCTGGATTCGATCAAAGTATATAGGAATACTTATAATTGTTCTAGTGATGCCATATTATGATCATTTATAGACAAGTTCTCCTATTTTCACAAAAATAATTCTCAAGGCAATGAATCTCTCCTCTAGATTTTTTCATGACACATATCTTTTTATCCTTGTAATATTAAAAGGAGTAACAAATTTTAGAAGATTTTCATTGGTGAAAGATGCTTTGCATTGTTTGCATATTTTTTAGCCTAATACAAGAATTTTTGAGATTGCTTACGTAAAAAAAGAATGGAATATTTTCACAATGACATTTTCGATCAAAATAATATATTTTATTAAAGTGCAAGCATTCACAAACTACACAAACAAAAATGGGTGTGTATTTGATTGATTTTAAAATAGGTTTTTATAATCTTGGCCATTTGGTAGACATGTTGCTTGCATGTAATGTATTTAGTTCTTTGTATACGTACCATTAATTTTACATAATGTAATGAATTTTGGCATTTTTTGTGCCATTTTTTAAAGATTTTTTAGCACAGGCTTTTGGTGTATGTCTTTCTGGTTTTTGCATATCTATGTTTTATTTTAAAGAGTGAAATGATAGTAATTGGGAATTATTAGATTCAATTATATTTTAAATGAAAGTGTAAGTTTTTGGAAAAAAATCAACTTCATGATGCATTTTAGATGTAACATGAGTTGCATAAATTTTTTGCAATGACTCATAATGAATATGAATTGTATCTATCTCAAAGAAAATAATGTTTTATGTTTTCCATGGCTAACCACAATTTTAATATTTTTTAAAAAATGTTTTGAGTTATTATTAACCATATTTGAATTTTGATTTCCATAATGTACAAAATGCATGTGTATAAAATTTGATTACCTTCCATTCCATTTTGTTCATATGACATTCAATAGTTAGAATATACACTTTCCAACCACAAATGGTTTTTGGATTTTATTTTTTAATTTACTACATACAAACATCCAAAAAAGTCAAAAAATTACTTTCAGCTTCCATAATCACAAAAAAAAGGCTTGACCATATATAGGAAAAGAGCATGAGCATTGAATTCATCTCTAGTTAACAAAGTAATGGCATTGAATAAGCTTTCTCGATAATCTAAGTAAAAAGTATTAATTATATATACATATTGTGATTTTGTTTCATCAACAATTGCATTCCAACATAAAATAAGATTATTAAAAGTATTTGATATCTTTGTACTGAAGATTGAATTGTCAATGCATATTTTTGGAAAATAATGGTTCAAAATGGCCACAAGCTAGGTATATATCATGAAACAAAATTGCGTATGGTAGAATACATCTCTCCTTTTTAAAATATAGATATTTATTTTTGCTTGTTAGAGACTAGATAAAAATTGGTATATCCAACCACTTACATATCTATTGGATATAAAATATGTCACTCTAAAGACCATTTCTACCTTGATCTATAATTTATTTTGTAAAAAAATTCAATCTATGAAAGTATGTGCTTTTGTCATGTATTTGATACATGTCATATAACATAGTTTGATGTAATTGGTGAGCATATGAATTATTTGATTCTGGATCATTTTTGTTTAAAGACTTTATAAAGTAGTAATTGATTCTAGTTCATATCATGCTTGATGAGTAATTTAGTCATATAAAATGTGAAAATTGGTAACTTGAGTGTGGATAATGATACCCAACCCTTAGGTCCATCTTGCTTATTGTCATGACCCTCATAAGAATCATTTAACTAATTCCCATTCATACATAGCCTTCTAAACTTGATTTCAGCTCAGTCAAAACCCACTTTCCATGACAGATCCATCACCCTACATCATGTCTACTCAAGACAATAGTGCCACACTAAGACTATAACAATGATGCCACTCCTGTTTGCTTTCAACACTATTGTCCAAGTCCATTTCTAGCCCCAATGGTTAATTTATTATAGTTCCTCATCCTTATCCTTGTTATCCCAATGTAAGTACATTTAACCCATGACTAATAGATCCCTATAAAATCTCATTAAAAAATTATTTGGAAAGGGTTGAAAAATATCACTAAGAAAGCAAGAATACAAGCAAGACTACTCAAGCAATCTTCCATATTTTTTTGCATACAACTAATCAATACACCTACAAACTCATCCAAATCCTTACACCAATTCCTATCCACCTCAAATACATCTATTTTAGCATTATGAATCTTCATATACACAATTTCACAAAACACATCAAGTGGGAGAACTACATATAGCTTGATCCCTCTTAAGAGTATTGGTATGTAGGCAACATGCCTACACATGGGTCGTAAAGCATGTCCAATACATCATATACACATTAACCCCCCTATTACTCAAAATTGGTCAAATAATAATGAAGGATAGGGTTTAAAAAAATAATCTACTTTATATGGAGCTATATAGACTTCCAACTACTAAAAATTTATAGACAGGGTCACACAAACATAATGAACAAAACCAAAAAATTTTATATCCTCAGGATAAGAGCAACAGAGGTGGAATATAACACCACTACCACTACGGTCTAGTTTTGATGCTCCTATCTAATTTAAAAAAAAGTTTAGATCTAAATTTATGATCATGTTTCAATCCCACATAGTGAATTTTAGCCTCTATCTTAGTCAGATCAGTTAGTTTCTAGCTAAGTTTTGTTTTCTTCTCCTTACTACTATTTTTCCAAAAGTTTTAATTGTAATTAATTTACACAATTTGTTAGCTTCAGTATTTCTATTTATTTACTGATTTTACTACTTAGACCCTTTAACTAAATTAGGAATAATACCCCAATATTCCAAAAATTGTTAAATCATTTGGTGAACCCGACTTACTTCGTTTCTACATAAAAACCCTAAGGTAAATTTCCTAGTAATTTTTCTTATATGTTTTTAATTTTTTACCTACATAATAAAATAAAAAATTAGCATAAATTTTTAAAATCTTGTATTAATTTTGAAAATAATTTTCTTTCAAACCCTAGTTGCCTATATTAGGTCCTAGTATTTTTTTCCAATAATTTTTCAATAATTTTTTGAATTTTTACTAGCATCTTTAAATAAAAAATCCATTAAAATTTAAAAATTCAATAGTAATTTTGAAAAACATTTATTCTTTAAAACCCGAGTTGCATCTACTAGGTCCTGTACATCACTAAATAAATAATAAATTTCTTATTTTGTATACAACTCATAAATTTACTTCAAATTTCAAATTTTCATAGTAAATTTTAAAAATGATTATTTTTGAAACCCTAGTTGCATACACTAGGTCCTACTACTTTTGAGATATCACCTTACATTCTAAAATCAGATTACAAAAATGGATTTCACTTATTTACAAAATTTGCTTACATTTCTTGAAAATAATAAGGAGACCATCATGAGTCCTATCATGTACATGAATGACAAAGTCTATCATATGTTAGTGCAAATATTCACTCTTTATATTTCATGTTTATTTTTCATTATATGGGATGATGTTAAGAAAGTTATTATCAAACATGTTAAGATATCTTTTGATCGCCTTGACCTATCGATTATCTTTGCTCTCCTCCTATAAATACTACTAGTCCTATAACAAATATCTCAATACAAATCATGCTATATCCTGAGATATCTTGCCGATTATAATTTCTATATCATATATATTTATAGAAAAACACACTCTTAGGGATCTTTATTTTGATGGTAATCATTGTAAGGTATTCATTCCTACCTTCATAAGAGTGGACAACAAACAATGGTTTTCTCTTAAAGATCAGAGCTCCTAATAGTTGAAACATTAGTTTGTAGAACACCCAAAATAACAACCAGACATCAAACCAATCAGAATAGACCATGTAGACAATCAAAAATCCAAAATAGTTATCAAATTTGGCCATAGATAATAGTGCCTAACTTGGATAATAGTGTCATTGCCACTAGTGTCCATTTTCAGTGCTCCTATACAAATAATAAAAAAATGGACTTTATAGAAGTAGGTAGAAAAGTAGGTCCAACTACAATTTTACATAGCCAGACCAGTTCAAAATTAATAATATTTAGTGCACTTTCACCAAGAGAATCTAGATATAGGGGGCATCAAGTACGACATGATGGCTCTCACTTCTAGTTTAAGATATGATAGTTTATATAAATTATAGATTAGAATCCATGTTTTAGATACTAATGATTAGTGGCACATTTTTTTCCTTTTCTTTCCAAGTTCAATATTACCCAAGCATTCTCAATAGTTGCATGCCTTATTCCATCTACTCCCATACAAGCTTAGCTTCTACATTTCTTGATTTCTTGAGTTCCTGGGTGGCTTTCATGAAGGTCTAGTGCACCAATTTGGAGTGGATTTCATACAATCCTAATTTCCATCTTTAGAGTTGCCAAGAGTGGCTTGGATTCTAGCATACATTCAACTATTTATGCCAAAATTGTTAGATCATAATATAATCATGGGTTTCAAGAGCCATCTTATACAACACATATTTCATACCAATATTAGTTCATAGCCTCAATTCACGAGGTAATGATGAAGCTAAAGAACTAGATATCCTTTGTATTCTTGACCCACATATTTATAAGGATTAGACACATAGTCTAGACATCGATTAGCACACACATGATCACCTAGTTTCACTTAGTGGGTGATGATGGAGCCAAAGGGCCAACCTTTTCATTTTTGAGCCTCCTATTTAGAGGGATTGGACACATAGTATAGACATCAATTAGCACACTCATGATGACCTAGCTTCACTTAGTGGGAGACAATGGAGCCAAAGGGCCAACCTTTGCATTCTTAATCCACTCTCAAGGAATTGAACACTCAGATCTGTTCATGATATTACTCTTGGTACAACATCATCCAAAATTACTTAGAATTACTCATCATCACTCAACATCATAATGGGTTTTATATTGGTTCATGTACTTGATAATGTGTATTCATTCCTTTCTCTTCCTCTCTCTCTTACCCAACTTTGTATTTTCTTATTTTAGATATAGCGCATCTAGTAAGAATTGATCTACTCTTTGTTTTCTCTTACCGATTTTCACTTTACAATGTGCTCTCTCTATGCACACCTAACATCACACAACTTCATAAGATTCACCCTTACAAGTAAGTTTAGGTACACTTTTTATTTTTCCTTTATCGTAGTATTTTGCTTTACTGCATCACTAAAATAAAGGGGGTAAATGTATTCATATAAAATGTGAAAATTGATAACATGAGAGGGGTTAATGACACCCAACCCTTAGGTCCCTTTTGCTGTCTCTCATGACTCTCATAGGCATCATTTCATTGATTCTCAATCATCTGTAGCATTCTAGACTTGATCCCAACTAAGCTAGAGCCCTCTTTCCATAATAGATCCATCCCCCCAAGTCTTATCTACTTAGTACAATAGTGCCACGCTAGGACTATAGTGTTAGTGCCACTCCTGTACACTTTCAGTGCTATTGTCCAAGTCCATTTCTAGCCCTAGTAATTAATTTCTTCTAGTTTCCCATCATTATCCTTATCAACCTAACGTGAATACATTCAATCCATAACCAATAGATCCTTATAAAATCCCATTCAAAGATAATTTATAAAGGGTTAGAAAATATCACTAAGAAACCAAGAATACAAATAAGACTACTCAAGCAATCTTCCCTATTTTCTACATATAACCAGCCAACACTCTTACAAGCTCATCCAAATCCTTACACTAGTTTCTAGCCACCTCAAGCACATTCAGTTTAGAATTTTGCATATTCATATACATAATTATAAAAAGCACATCAAGTGGGAGAAATACATATAGCTTGATCCCTCTTCAAAGTATTAGTATGTACATAGTGTGCCCACACTTGAGGTGTGAAGCACATCCAGTGCATATTATACACTACCCACCTCCCCTCTTGCTCAAAATTTGTCAAAGCATAATATAAGATAGGGTTTGAATAAATAATATACTCTACAATGAGCTATATAGACTTTCAACTGTCAAAACTTTGTAGACAAGGTCACATAGACATAATAAACAAAACTAAAAAATCTCAAATCCTCAGTACAACAGTGCTAGAGGTAGACTATAGCACAAGTACCACTATTGTCCAGTTATAACACTCCTATCCAATCACAAAATGAAGATCAAATCTTAGTTTGTGATAGTGTCTCAATTCTTCATAGTGAATTCTAGCTTTTGTCTCACTCAAATCAATCAATTTCTAGGTAATTTTTTTTTCTTATTATTGCTATTTTTAGAAAAGTTTGAATTGTAATTAATTTACACAAATCATTAGCTTGATTATTGTATGTTTATTTACTTATTTTACTACTCAAATCCTTTAATTATATTTGGAATAATACCCTAATATTCCCAAAATTGTTAAATCAAGTAACATAAATGCAACAAGACTTAAAATATGTCATAAATATAACCATCAATACTATAAATGAATAATACAAATATAAATAGATTTTCATTATATAAAACATCATCACTAATTGTTAAGGATTGTGTTTTTTGTCATTTGTATGAATCTACATCAATCACAATTTCCAAATGATCTAATATGATGTCTTTCATTTTTCTTTTCATTTTTTAATCTATTGCAAGATCATGCATAGGAAAAGATGCTCACAAAAATGTTAAGAAATGAAGATATATGGAATGACCACCATATTTGTATTATCAATGACCAAAAGAAGTAAAATTTATCACATAATACTCACCTGTTAGTTTGAAAATTATTAATAGTAGCAATTCTTAATTTTTGTGAAAGGCAAATTGTGCAACTCCTGATCCTATTTTATACACCTTCAATGCTATAGTACAAGGCGTTCCACTATACAAACAATCATATTTTTTTAAACTTAATTAATGAGGATTCATGCAAACAATTTGCAATTCCATGTGAAATCATCAAACAAATGGTTAATAAAGTATTACTTCTTTGTATTTTGTATAACAACAAGATTACAAATTCAATGTCCTAAACTAACAATGTATAAAGATTACATTAATTTGAATCTCAATAGATATTACAAAAATAGTACTAAAGACGCATATTACTCTTTAGAATGTGTATTAAGATCACATGATGGCTAGTATATCATAAATTATTCTTATATAAAATTCTTACCAATATAAGAGTTAATCAATGAAAACTAAAACATATGAAATTTCCATGAAGATGAATAGTAATTAAAATTGATCAAGAGAATATTCTAACTATTCAAAATTTAAAATTGTTCTCTAATCATAGAAGCAAGGATAAAATATATTTACACTAAGAATCTTAAATTTTATATGGTCAAATAGAAATACTATTTTGGACACTACATTCATCATTTATATTACAAATTAATAGCCTAAACCATATAATATCACTAATAATTTTTTCTAGTATATCATTTGTTAAAGATTCCTCAGCATATAGTGTCACCATATAGCATCAATTAGGAGATATTTTATTGCAATAATATAATGTGAAAATATATCTAGGGTTTTAAACAACCAAATATTCAAATGAATTGGAGTACTAGGATAGGCTGAAAACACAACCACCAATTTTATCTATTTTTTTCCATTAGATGGTCAAAATACAAAGGAAAGCATGGCATAGATGGCATGATTATCAAGGAAAAGTACCACAAAGTGGGATTGATCATTTAAAATTTTAAATTTATGCTATGGAAATACCTATAAATTGAATTTTACTTTTACCACTAGTTTAATATTTTTTTACCATGCATTTCTCCACTTCGAATGTAGTTTATTAAAATAGGTGGCTAAAACATTAAAGATTAGAGTAATATAACTATTAATTACATAATAATATATTATGAAGGATGACATTCATGAAGTGCATGCATTAGGTTAACTATCCTTCATAGTTTCCAAGTGTTACTCAAGCTAAAAACCAACCCTCCATTGTCTTCTTTACCAAAACTTCTAGTGCAAAGTGATTAAGAAATATCATTTTTAGTATTATGTTCTGACTGGGGCATGATCTATTGTAATAAATATTATGATGGGCACGAGGATATAAAATGATTCTATCATAAGAAGAAGAGAGAACATCAAAGATAATACACATACTATTGTCATTATTGTGGATAGAGAGCAACCCATGATGTAATTACTGTAAATGTTACTCTCTTAATTTGTTGAATCATATTTAGAAACCATGTTTTGCACAACATTTAATATGTAGCAGGGAAGATGAATTATTGTCTGAATTATTATTTTACATGAAAAAAGATTGGATAAAAGTTAATTTTGTATAGATGATTCTATGTTTGATTAAATGATGCAGTTCATGTCTTGACCTTCGTTGTAAGTTTTGAATGTCACATTTTACTTTTATTATCATTTTTTTGACAGCGTAAGAAAGAAAAAAATCAGAGTATAACAATCCAATCTTTATAATATTTCAAACAGAGACACACAATATTACATATCACCTAGAATCTTATTATTATAGTTACTAGTGTTGTTATAGAATAACAATGTCAAACACCTCACAAGCACATCAAAGACTCTAAATGGTTTCTATTACAATAATATATTTTTTATTTTTTTCATGCTAGCCAACATGATTATGATTTGTTATGCACGCTTTATTTAATTGGTATTGAAGTAGATTTGTTATATAGATGTTTTATTTTTCTATAGACTGAAGGAGATGCCTAAAGTTGAGAAAGATTGAATGGTTTTTCTTTAGTGTAAATAAATTGTTTAGCCTAACACTTTGAACAAGTCAGAGACAATGTGGATGTTTACCTTCAATCTAATTTCATGTCACCAAGCTAGAGATGATAGGGTCCAGAGCTGTATTGTTTGTGCAAAATGCTGAGCTGGAAAATTAGTAAACGCATATTTTTGACTCACATTTTAAACAAGTTTTCACTTGCATAATTAATGGATAATGAGATATTTCTAAAAATATTATTTGACTAACATGTATAAATTTGCCACATAATAAATTGATTTTCCTTGTAAAGTATGCACCTGTTCTTCCATCTATTGTCCAATGCATCTATATAGGATTCTCACAAAATGCTTTAAAGTTAAAGAGAATCGAGAAACTTTGGAATGCGATAGTGACTGAGATGCATCAAAAGATTAAAAAAACCAATAGATGATAAGTCGACTATTTGATTTAATTTCACCTACTAATTGCATAATCATATTTTAATTTTTTTGGGTAATATTCCTATAAAGTTGCTGCCACTGTACAAAAATGTAATTAAATATTTACTTTATATTAAAAATGTTACATGTCTACTTCACATTTAATTTACACCGCCCTTATACAATAAATTATGCTTCCAAAAAAATTTCGTATTAATTGAATAATACATTTTTCCCTAAATTTTTAATCAAAATACATCTTTTTTCGTCAAGAATTAGTCTTATCTCTTTACAAAAAGACAAAATTAAATAAATAAATAAATTATTATTTTTAAATTTTTTATTTTAAAAATTACAATGCAAAATCATTTTTTGAATCCATAAAAATTAAGCTAATTACAATATTAGCTACGCATCAAGTACTAATAAATAAATCCACAAAACTTACTAAGGGCCATAAATTATTGCATTAATTTTGATATTATACTAACATGTATATCCGTTAAAGCGGTGGAAGGAGTTGAAAAGTTAAAAGGCCAAATGAAAATAAATTGTTTAATCAACATTACTTTAATATGACCACATAGTTGAAAAGGGCCAATAAGATTAAATGCTCAACCTAAATTGAGATAAATTTAATCATCTTCATTCCAAATACTCATTAACAGAATTTTAAGGGAAATACAAGAGGAGCGCTCGAAGGAATCTTCATTCTCATCCATAGGATGGAAGGCATCTCAATAGTTAGTTTGATTTACCCTTTAAAAAAGACCATAAAAAATGGTGATAAAATAATACAAGCTTCTATTCCTTCTTGCACAAGGCCGCCATCTTTAGAAAGGAATGTGGGCTTGAAGCTTGAATATGTTTCCCTTCTCCCTTCCAGTGCATGCTTATGAGATATTTATTCCTTTACATTTTATTCACTTTGCTCATTTGATGTCCAGGTCTCCAATTTCAAGGCCCATTGCATGTTGATTCAGGCCTACATCTCTTTCACATGCCCCTTTTTTTTTAATTTCTTTTGAAGCACAAAATTCGGTGCATGTATGAACTTTGTACCGATTTTTGAAATTATTGTGATCTATAGTCTCTCCTCATTACTATAAATGGGTGGTAGGATGGCGGCATTGCCGCTGTCTCCCACTTTAAGGTTGGGGTTTATGGATTTTATTCTTTGTCATTTTTTCCTTCACGAATATACCACTATTCTGGCAGTCATATTATGAAAAGGTCCTGAGCTTAATCAGTTGGCAAGATGGGTAGATTGCCCGCCATAGGTGAATGGTGGTTGGGAGGGCCAAGGGTGACGGTGAGGCAGATAACGTAAGATATAACACGACCAAAATATAGCCTTCCAAAGCTTACGCCAGACATATAATAGTGAGTATTTTTAATTTAATGGCCAGCTTACACTACCACGCTCAAGCGTAAATACATTTTTGCTAATGATAAAACTGGTGTTTCTTTATTTATCATAATAATACTATATACTTATTGCCTTGTCTACTCAATCTGTATTATTATATCCATTGTTTTTAGAAAGAGAAAAAGGTTATGAGCGAGATTTATAGTACCTTTAGTAGCCCGATGGTCTCATTCATTTTAGTTGAACTTTAGCTAAATGAAAATGCATTATTGTAGATGCGATTCTGAATCAAAAACATAGACCTAATAAAAGTTAAATAAGATGAAGTATGAAGACAACTAATTAATTATCATAATCAAATTTCAACTTCCATTAAAAATTGTAATCTATTCTTATTATAAATTTATATATATATATATATATATATATATATATATATATATATATATATATATATATATATATATACACTAACTAACTGGGTGCACTTTAAATTTATAGGAATATAAATTCTTGTAGAAATGTGACTATTTTTTTTTTAATAAAAAATCAACCAGCTTGATCTTCCTTTTCTTAAGGAATTGATATATATGCAATGTGTATGCATCCATTTGACGGTATTTACTAGCAAGTTGCACGGTTCAGTTCAGGTGTGTAAACCTATTTGGCCGCAATTATAAACATGCTTATGTTTTTAAACAGGAATATTTTACGAACTATCATCCTATGTAAAATAGTCATTTTTTAAAAGCATCATATTATATTTAAATAATTAAAACCACAAGTTATCCGCAGACATGTACATGTTTAATTTTATTATTGACACGCTAAATCATGTCAGTGACACTTACAAAAGCCAAATCGTGTCAGTGAGTGGACTGGTTATTTCTACAATGTTGAATCCTCTGTGTGTGTAATATAATGTTAATTGCATTTTAATTTTGTGGTGCATATTAAATGTAGGCTCTTTGGCCCAAGCAATTATGCTTTGGCGTGAACACAATCAGGCTATCATGTGGATGGCCTCTTGGAGGACACCGCAGATGGACGTGTTCATTGTTTTATAAACAAAACTACACATGTGAGATGACAGGCATCTTGCTGCGAGTTAAGCTCATAAATGTATTCTAGATCCAGAAACGTTCTATCCCTACAAAATAATTTAAAAAAAAATATGGCTATATAATTTGTTGTTGTTTATGAATAGATTATTGGTTTGACTGTTTTGAATTAATGTTTCTCTGAATTGTGTTTAAATTTTTCTAATTATCTCTTCTTCTTCATTTTACATTGGGACCCGATCCCCAAAATATTTATTAGAGCTAGGTTTCGCACTAATACCAAAATCTGAGGACCCCTCTCACACTCACCCACGTCTTCATAATAAGTGCTCTAAATTTTTATATTAGTTCAAAACCTCCTTAAACAATAACATCAATATTTTTTTGATTGGATCATTACTATAGCATTCCTTCATTGAAACATTGATAATAAACCTAGATTTTCTTCTTTTAGTTTAAGAAAGAAGCTCAAAGTTCAATATTGCAGAAATACACATTCATTTCTGTATCAAAACTTTTATAATAAAACTAAGTAAATCATAGCTTTAGCCTATCACTAGCAAATGGTTAAATGATGTTAGTAACAAACAAATACATCTTTATATATTTATATTTATATAAAGAGATTTGTTTCATTTAATTATAAAGAAAATTATATATAAAAAAGATCAGATATTTGATTATGTATTGTTTAAAAAATTAATTAATTTATGACAAGTTCAAAATTTAACATTTAGATACATATTTCAGTATTCATTTTTTTCTTCCAAACAATACAATTTTTTATTTTTTACTTTAATAAGAAATATAAAACTCATGAACTACATAAACAAGTTTTTTTTTTTTTTTTTTCTTTTCATATTACAATAAGAAATATAAAATTTAATAACTACACAAATAAATTGCATTTTTTTAAAAGATTCATTTAAGATCTGAATGGTAAGAATCGGTTACATGTGTGCAAGATTATGAATATGAAAACAAAGAGAAGCAAAACTCTGTTGTTGAAAATAAAATAAAATTAGATTAAATTGAGACAATCTCATATTCAGAATTACATTGCCTTGCATTAGTAAAAAGCTCACAAGGGTGATGCACATATAGGTGGAAGATATGTGAATTCATTTCAATTCGCCAAAATAGGTCAAAGTAAGTCATGAAACTAACATCCTCATATTTATGGGATAAACTTTTACAATGCACACAAAAAATAACAAAACAAGTTAAATAGTAGAAAAATATTATCGTACATTAACACCCCCTTAAGCATGGCTTAGATGGATAGAATAAATGGGTCACAATAACAAGTCCTATAATTTATCCATGTTCAAATAAAATCTTAAAAAGTAGATAAAAGAAGAAAATTTGTACGAAAAAACTCCCCCTCCCACCACCAAAAAAAGAAACAAAACAAAGAAAGAGAGAAAAGAATAAGAAAGAACAAAAATTTCCCCACCCTCCAAAGATGATGTTTAAAGAATCCACATTCTAAGTAAAACATTCAAGATGACTAATGTCGATAATAAGATCCACTTTCTAAACACTAAAGAAGCTCCATCCCCATTGAATAATGTTTTTTCCTTTGCCAAAGGAATAACATGGTGTGTGTACTAAAAATTTGTCCATTACATAATGAAAGATGAGGTTGGTACTATAAATGTATTTGTATCATGCCCTTTTCCCCCTAAACGATAGGAATGACATAGTATAAAACTAACATATCACCTATGATCATAGATAGATACCAAAATTTATTCAATCGTACAAAACATATCCTACAACTGCCCTAAGACTTTAACATACAGAAGACAAAAAATCAAAAGGCCATAGTCCTAATTTATTGGACCAACATTAAGAAATTTCATCACAAGTTCATGTCAAAGGATAACTATTCTTATGACATTGAGATGAATTTCAAATTTGACCTTACCCATTGCAAACACAGCATGCACTATGTGGCTACTTCTACATGCTCTGAGGCCACATCAACTTCTCTTCATGCTCTTAGGGACCCTTTTAGCCATAGAATTTCCTACTACTTACATGTTGGTCTAATAAGCTTTTGTGTTACACTTTCATCCTTGATACTGTATACCATTAGGATGATGCCATGTAGTAACATCCTACTCTCTCGCTAGCCTAGAGGTTTTAAACTCAATATGAAATTTGATAAGATAATGGACCATTAAGATGATGCCATGTGTCAACATCACACTAGATCACCATCTTGAAGGCAATCTCCTTGTACAATCAACTATGGAATTGTGGGTCACCAAGATTATACCACATGGTAAAATCTCGCTTGCCTACTAGCCTGCCAGTAGGATTTATGTATAATTATTTTTAGGATTACAGTTCATCGAGATGATTCCATGTGGAAACATTCTTCTTGTTTGTTTTCTCATAGGATTCACACTCTATACGGTCATCTCTAATATCATGATTCACCAGGATGATGCCACATGGAAACATACCTCTTATCCACTAGCCTAAAACTGACTATACATCAGACCATATTTTTGTGACTCTTGAATTAGTGAGATGGTGACAAGTAGATTCCCTCAAACTACCTCTCAAAGGTCATGAAATTGGTTAAGGTAAAATAAAGAATGCTAAAGAGATAAATTAGTTAAGGCAAAAGGATATAAAATGTTCCAACTAAAAAGCCTAAAAGGCAAGGTGTTCATAAGGGAACTTGATGAATGGCTAAGACAAGTGATGCAAAATCAAATTTGCATAGGGAAATTGTTGAGCAGTTAAGCAAAAAGGTCAAACAATAACCATTTTATAAGTGACAAAGATAAAGTTTAAGTGGATGACTAAATCTAATGGATTGACTAAGGCATAATGTTGTGAAAATAACACAATGAACAGATAAGGCCAAGATAATGGAAAAATTAAATATGGTCGAAGTCATAAATTGACTAAGGAATATCCCAAAAAAAAACTCAATTATTGAGAACTCTGCAAAGACAAATAAAAAAAAGTCTACGTTAGCTAATACCAACTTTATGATCTAGGTAGAGTCTTCATTCCTTAGAATAGATTATGCTAAGTTAAGTTTACATCACATAGATGATATAATAAGAAGGTGCCTAGGAAAAATACTCCTTTGATGCTAAACTGATATTTTCATTGGTTTAGCTGAATATGCAAACATTTCAAGAGACTCAAATTTTTGCATAAATCTCAAAATTTAAAAATGATCTGTTCATATCAAGGACTAATTTAAAGGATTAGCTAAATGATTTGACTTGTAAGGCCCAATGAAAAATTCATTCTATTAAATCTAAGAGAAGAACAAAATATTTACTAAGTAAAAAATCAACATCGAAGGGTTGGTCTGTAAGACCTTCTTAAATCATTAAGCATTAGCAGGGGTGATCTCAGTCACACCTAAAGGCCTCATGTATTGATAGAATTATAATAACAGATCTAAGCTTTTATCAAAATTCTACTTAAATTATTATGTCACAGTACTATCATTTGAGAGAAGGGGAGTAGAAAAACCCTACTATATAATGTGCATTTACTTTTGGATGAACACTTTAAAAACCTCTCAAATGACGTATATTGATGGATTTAAATAATACCAAGAAACCTTATCAGTTTAAGATCTAAGAGTGGTTAATTAGTTACTCTTGTCCTAGATTAGTGTCTTGTTTGAAGTCAAAACTTGGTGTAAACAGATAAATCCAAACCAAAAACATAGCCCAAATTTTCCTTTGTATCGTTATAGGGAAATTTTGTAATATGTAGTTTACTAAACTACTAAGACTAAAGGGACTTTTCCTAAGGCATCCTTTTTACCTAAAATAATATCACCATTAATATTTAAATAGTCTAGATATATTATTATTCCCAATAACAAACTCATAACTATCTATTTGAGTTCCACTCATATTTTCAAGAGTTTAATCCATTGAATCATAACACCTTCTGATTACAAACGGACACCTAATGGTTATAAATAAGCCAATTAAGACAAATATTTAATCAAATAAATAAATATATCAATTTAATTAAAATAGTCCAAAAGGATAAAGATATTTTACACATATTGGATCCTTCCCAAGGTCCTATAATCTAACTATTTGGACAAAATATAACTTAGTTTAACACTAGAGTTTTGTTAAATAGAAAATAGATGTCTTAATCCATAGTTAGAATATTATCCCAAGATTTTATATTTTACAAGAATAGTAAAAGCAATATGGATAAAAAATTATTATACAATATTCAATTTCATTCATCTTATTAACATAAGTGAGAGGTTTGTCTCTCATTTTATTAACTACAAAACAACCAAACATTCTTCAATGATGTTTCACGTCTACTCCCAAGAATCTATTGGACATAAGAAGGAAGGATCACTGACCCAAAAATTTTCATCATTAAGCTTCTACTCTAAATACCGTCAAGCTCAAGACTGCCAACTTTAATAATGTGTATATCACTTGGTAAAGGCAAGGGTATTTTAACACAAGAAAATGAATATGAAACACCTACAGTATTATTTTTGATTCTTACCCAAAGAGACTCACAGGCCCAAATACAAATCAAACAAGCATTCAAATGATTATACAAGTGAAGTTAAGCATTCATAAATATAAAACTAGTAGGCAAGCTTTCATAGAATAAATAAGGCCTGTCAGTTGATTGGATAGAAAGAGGATGCCTCACTTAATTATTCTCATCCAATGGTGATGGGAGGGTCAGGCAACCTACTACCATGCCTAGCATAGAAGGCTCTACAATCTATCCCCATAACATTCATAGGAGGGTCAAACAACCTGCCACCATGTCGAGCATTGGAAGGCCTACAAATTACCACCAAGAACATGTATTTAAGGACAACCACTGCATTATGTGACAATAATATTAAATCAATTTAAGCAATAACCTGAAACATCTAAGACAAGAAATGAGGAACACAACCTTTCCAAGACCCTTAAATTGGCAAGCATTACCTGGCAACCAAAGCTCAAACATGGGCAAAGTATAAAATAGGTAGAATAAACTAGTTGGTCTTATTCTATTGAAATCAAAAGAGAAAATAGAGAATAAAATCATTTCATTCCAAATTAAGGAGGAACAATCTCTCCAAGTCCCTCAAATGAGCGAACAGTACATGGTGGCCAATGCACAACCATGGGCAAACAATAAAATAGTAAAAATAAATCAACTGGTCTTATTCCCTTGATAGCAAGAAGAAAAACAAAGAATATAATAATTTCATTCCAAAGGAATGACACAAAACATAATTTATTAAAAATCCCACCTATTAACTTTCAGACAACCTAGGCAGTATTATCCAATTATCTAGACTCAACTCTCCTAACCAATTGTTCCTATATGTTACTTCAACATCTCTTATTATAAGTCTAACTTCTTTCATAATTGGAAAAATTTCCCAACTAAGAGAGTTTGAATCTTACAAATAATCATCATAGAATCAACCAACCACCATCTCCTTGCCAACCCATGCCTCATTAAGCGACACTCTTTTACATGTTCTATTAAGGCACATGGCACTTTGCAAGATTTTGTGGTTGCTTTCAAAACTTACTTACCTCTTTTCCCACTTGATTTTATTCTAAGGCAATCAATGGAGGATGTATTAGTTGTCCACTAGATAACTTATATATTGGATTAAGATATAAAGGCCAAATAATAATAAGTTTCACCAACCAATCTTAAAGGTTAGCTACCTCAAACATTCACTAAATCATCAAAAATAATAGACTAGGCAACTGGTTACTTAACACAAGTCAAAGAAGGGTTATGTCTTTTTTAGTGATAAAAACATGTTGAGATATTTGCCATAGTCTCTTTCCTTCATTGACCCCTTTTATTGTTCCTACACACTCGATGCACACATTAAATTCATCTAACTTAATAGCCTAGCTATGAAATTTAATCAACCATGAAATTTTCAATAAATTAACAATAGCCAACCAATCATGGAATATAAACATCCACATAGATAATTTAATATGATTGAATACATAAAAAATTTACAATTCACTAGCTTAGAAGCAATGATTTAAACATGATTTAAGTAAATATATAGCATAAACACAATCAAGTTTCATAAGGCAATATTACATAAATGAAATGTAAGCATCATACTTTCATAAGTAAGCAATCCAAAACATGATTAATAATAGGTCTTTCTCATGGTTTCCAAGACAAGAAAAGCCTTCATACATAATTTCACACCTTAACTAGATGTGACTTAACAACATAATTCAATAAATAGAATATATGGGTAATAATTTCATAGGCATTATTGTTATAGATAATCACTATGCAAAAATGGCCTTATATCCCCCTCCCCTTATGTAGACTTACGATGGAAGTTACTGAGAGAGTTGAAGATACCAAACCCTCAAAGGTGTAGCATCTTCCTAAGTTATTTTTGATTCATCAAATTTGTGCCATTGGACCTTAACCTATTCCAAGTTGCTACCTTGAAGTGCCAACATTTTATACACTAAAATTTTGACGTGCTCCAAAGTCATATCCCTATTTGCCTCGACCTGAAAGGACATATAATATAATACATGTGCAATGTCAAAACATACTGACACAAAATAGAGATGAAATACATCATGAACATGAAATAGGCTAGGTGGAAAAGATAGTATATAAGCTACTAAGCCAATGGCCTCTAATACCTCAAATGGTCCAACAAAATGAGGTTTCAACTTTGAACCTTTTCTATAAAAGATGGGGATCTTATTGGGTCTCACCTTAAAAATATTTTATCATCAAAATTAAAATTTTGATCAACTCTTTTTTCATGAGCATACTGATTTTGTTGATCCTAAATAGTCTCTAGGTGATATCATATGTTAACTACTTTATACTCCATGTCTTCTAAAATGCCATGGTCAAGCATGACTCTATCACCAAGTCGATCCCAACTCAGTGGGGTTATACAAGCTTGAACATAAAAAATATGTAAAGATGTCATCTTTATTGATCTATTATGGATATTATTATAAGCAAATTTAATAAGATGCAAATAGTCTTCCCAATGGGATTATTGGTCTACAAGATACATGCACACCATGTACCCCAAGACCTGATTGAATCTTTCATTCTGTCTATCAGTCTTAGGATGGTATTAATTACTAAAATTGATTTGTGTGCCCAAAGTCTTTTGTAAATAAGTCCAATAGTGAGAAGAATATACTAGATTTTGATCTGAAATAATATCACAGGGAATCCCATGCAATCTAACAATGTCATCCAGAAAGACCTTTGCCATTGAATTGGCATTGTAAGTGGTCTTTATGAGAGAAAGGTGAGCTAATTTGGTTAACTTATCTAGTATGACTATTATTGCATCATGGTGATAAGTCGAGGTAGGCAAACTTACAATAAAGTCCATAGAAATAGTGTCCTACTTCCATTCCAAAATCTCATGAGGATATAATAATCATGTTGGATGTTTATACTTGGCCTTTACCCTCTTGCACTATAGATAATGAGATATAAAATCAGTAATATCACACTTCAAACTAGCCTAGTGATATAGTTACCTTAACTCGGTATGCATTTTCTTAACTCCATGGTTTTTTTGGTATGGAGCTATATGAAACTCAGGCATAATTAGCTCACACAAGCCACTATTTAAAGAGACATAGATATTCCCTTTATGGTGAAACGAAGAATCCTACATAAGATAATAGCCTTCTAATTTACCTTTCAAGTTTATATCGAAATCCAATAGACATCTTACTTATTATTTTTATATATACCTTTCAAGTTTTTCATGCTTTCATTTCTATCTTTTTATTATTTTTATATATTTGTGATATTATGTCAACCAAGATGGTATAGTTACAAATTTTGTGTGTAGGTTTAAACATAGCCATATTAAAATTACTCTATTCTTTCCCTATAGGTATTCATCAAATATGGATTACTAAATTAGATAGGTCAGCACAGTAATATTCTTTAGTCCCAGTTAATAAACTATGTTAAACATGTCAACGTATTCTTTCATTCAGCATCTAGATCAACAAACTAAGTTGGATAGGATAACTTAGTCTTTTAGTCAACATCCAAATCAACAAATTAAGTCAGATAGGTTGACTTAGTCTTTAAATCGGCATCAAGATCAACAAAGTTAGACAATTTGACTTAGTCTTTCAATCACCATCTAAATCAATAAACTAAGTCAAATAGGTTGACTTACTCTTTTAGTTAGCACCCAAATCAACAAACTAAGTGAAACAGGTTGACTTAGTCATTTTATCTTGCTTTAGCACACAAGGTTGTTTAGAACTAGGTCAAACTAGTCAACTTCATTTTTAGAACATGAAATTAGCATTCAAGGAACTTAAACATAAAATTTGTAATCCTCATCATATTTTAACTTACCAATGTTATTATATTTCTCTCTTTCAATTCATTACTTCATTACAGTTTTGTTTTATGCAAGTTTACAGTCTTTAAAACTGTAACCCTACAACAAACTAAGTCAACCTAGTCGACTTAGTTATATAGCCGATCTTCTGTCTAAAAGACAAAGTTGACATGGTTAACTTTTTTATTAAAGACTCTTGCTTCCACAGAACATTAGTGAACCAATCGACTATGTTCAATATTTTTTTCATGCAATGTCATCTGAACTAACTCTATACCATTCTTAATTTGGAAATTAACAACTATTTGTTAGTAATTAATTCATACTTTCATTTTTTGTTTTTTGCATGCTTAGAGTAGCTCACATAGTCTAATTAGGTGGTTTATAAAATTACCATTTAGTTACACTAATTTTATCTTTTTTCAGACACTACCAAATCACATAATACTCAAAACACATTTAACATTTATCTTTCCAAGGCCTACCCACTAGGAATTCATCACCAAGGGAGAAGCTAACGTAGTTTTCTAGCCAAGTATAAACAAATGGTTAATGGTATATATTGGAAAACCATATGACACTCTTATCACTACAAGATTTTGAGGTGAGAGGGTAGGACCCAATACCAAGCTAATACCATTGCCAATATAGGTCTCTTTGAGCCTAAACATCCTAATACCATCCATAAATTTCTTTCTAGTTCCCTATTTTCAGCCAACTTCTCTATCACACATAAAACAACACTTTTCATAATCTAACAACACTCAAGATGATAATTTAGTTAGAATTTACTTTTAAGTTGATTGCTTTCTTTCTAATCATTGTGTATTGTATTGTAAAAACTTGTATTGGCCAGAGTTGGTGCAAGGTTTTGTGTTGTGTCCCAATTGCATCATTCTCATTGATCCAATTATTTGTGTGTGTGATTTAATTTCTTGCTTCAATTACATTGCAAATTTTTCCATGATTTTATCACATTGTCCTTATATTCAACACACTCTTTCATAGATTGAGTTTTCCGTATTTGTAATAATAAGTCAAGCTGGTCGACTCTATAATATTTTTTGCCAATTATGTTATAGTACTAAGTCAACCTAGTCAAACTTGTATCCTTATTAGCTTAGTTTCCTACCATGTTTTCAATATTAAGTCAACCTGGTTAACCATATAATCTTTTTTGCCAGTTGGGTTACAATACTAAGTTGACTTGGTGGACTGTGTATCCTTGCTTGCTCAATTTCCTACCTTGTTTAAAGTATTAATTCAACTTGGTCGACCCTTTACTTTTATATGTCCTTTGTATTATAGAACATAGCCAACCTGGTAGACTATGTATCCTTCCTATCTCTTTGTTTTTGCATCAGATTTGTCTTTTTTACTCTTTCTCCCTCATTATGAACTTCCTATTTGAAGACAACACTGAGTTAAATTCCACATATATGATGATATTTACCAACCCCAATAGGTTCTCTCATAAAAAATTTATATCTCCTACCCTAGATGAAAGTAATGTGCATGTATCCACTCACACTAAAAATTACGGGACCCCTCCTCATTCCTCTTCAATTCAAAATCCTCTCTTCTCATTTCAAGATCACATGAACCAGAGTATACCCCATAATTGCTCTTCTTCATTAATGATTTTTCTAAACATCATGAAAAATATCCTTCTACTACTTACCATATCATGATAAGTGGTCAAGTTGAAGATCCCCAATTACCTTCTCTCACATTCTCACATAGATTTAGGGACACTAGCTTCTTTAATTCTTAACCTCTTCCCTCTATTTTGACCCCTTCTCATAGCATGACATCTTCCTTCTTGATTTCCTCCACCTCCATCCCTAGTATCTCTACTAACATGGCAGGTTCTACATCTAGTAGGCCTCTTCTAAGACCCTCTCTTCTCAATTATTCCACTAGTGCATCGTTTGCTACCCATGATAATCATGCCTCTCATATTGTTTATTCTCATACCTCTACTAGTATATCATTTGCCACATAAGCAAATCATGTTACTAGTTCCTCATTTACTATTAATTCTTCTGAAACTAATACTAACACCCATAGTGGTTCTCAAGCCACTACTACCAATTCTAATGCTTCACACAATGCTAATAATATTACTCAAAACCATCAACTTCTATTACAAAATATTAATCAAATGAAATATTTCAAAGATAAAAATGCCAATCAAATGATTTAAATTAAAAATCATATTACGCACCTTCAAACTCACCCTCAACAGGTTCCACATGGGTAATGCATAACCAAAATGCTCCCCCACCTCCTTATCAGGATTACAATGGTAATCTTGTCCCTTAAACTCCTCCTATTAAAAAAATAATCAAGAACCTTCAAAATTAGTCTCTTACACCTCAAATTGATAAATTTAATATAGGAGGAATCACCTGTATAATTATCTAAAATGGGTCAACCGATCCTATTCTCCACTTAAAAACATTTAGAAATATATACAAAGATAGGGTCAAGTTAAATACTTTTGCTGATACCAAGCTATTAGGAAAAACTCTCACAGGTGATTCTTTAGATTGGTACAACCAACTCAAATCTCAATCCATCACTAGTTTGGAATATTTAGTCAATGCTCTCATTCAAAAGTTTCAAACTAGTGATCTCCTTGAAAATAGCTTGGCCCATTCTATCAATTGTAAGTAACTTGAGACTAAAACTACACAAGCTTTCATCAAATGGTGGAAGACCTTATTTACCAAATTTGAACATAATATGGTAGATGACAACCTCTTTCATCTATTTACCAATGTTCTTTTCCCAAGTTACAATATTGGGTCCAGACTCTCTCACCACGAACGTTAAAATAGGTCATATTTCCTCATGCATCAATTTGAGACATCCCAACCTTTTATGGGTAATCACATGTTAATAAAAAAATTATAATCATCATGTATAAATGATGGTGTCATTGATTCCTATGATACCATTCATACTATTCAAGCTATTGTTCCCAACCAAGCTTTGAAACAAGCTTCCCCTTAAAACCACATCACTAATCCTCATTTATCTTCAACAAATATCGTCAATGTTCATAAACCTTTATCCTTAGTGGAATTATAAAAATGTCTACCAAGGCCTCTTGCATGAGAACTTGATCCCACTCATCCCATGAAATCTTGGTATTGTATGAATAAATTTTGTTGGATTCGTGCTAGTTGGGGTCATTCTCATGAGACTTGTAGGCAACTTCATAATTTGGCTATGGATTTCCTTCTTAGTCCCAATTTTAACGATGATTCTATCATTCATAAATGTCAATAAGCCTATGAAATTTCTTTCAAATCCAATGAAACACAAACTAAATCTCAAGATTTGAACAAGGCTAATGCTCACTTGGCCATCTATGAAGATCCTCTTTCGAATCACCAAGACAACCGAAACAAGACTATCCTTTCTACCAATAATGTTGACAATCATCTTGACCCAACTCCTAAAGAGAATGTGGTCAATATGACTAATATGTGAAGGGTGGTTTCCTTAATTTATCCTCATCCCATCCAATTGTGTTGCACTTTTCATGTTATTCAAGACACTTCCCCAATCACTTAATATACTTGGGGTAAGAAGACCTTGTATCTTTTGATGAAACAATTCCAATGCCTCCCTTGGATAACACTTCTCATACCATTTCTACCACTCCTCAAACCTATTTAACCATCACCAATGATACTCAAACTTATATCAACACTTCTTCCAATCTATCTCAAACTAAACATGCATCAAACACCCCATCTTCTCAAGACAATCAACAAAATTGTCCTCTAATTAAACCTTCCACATTTTATCAACATAAATTCACATTCATTTTGGCTCCTCCTTCTGGGGACTTCCTTCAACACAATGCACCTATTTTTAACAATACTCTTATGGGTAATGATGAGTGGGATCCTATTACGAATCTTACTAATTTCCCATTTCAAATCCCATTTATTGAACTCATATGGACCTCTCCACATCACCATAATCATATAATGCATATTTTGTTTGAAATGAACATCCCTCATCCTCCCTTAGTAGGATGAGAAGCTACCTTATCTAGATCAGAAGATAAAATTTTACAATAGTGCTAAGAAATGTCCATACATGTTGTTGAAACACTGGACTCTTCTCTTTCCCTCAAATTCCCCATTGCTTCTATGATCCCCAATGATATTATGCTTCGATTGGATGATCCTTCTATCTTTATCAGTGTCCAAATTGGTGATATCCAAGTCAATCATGCCTTGATTGATTAGGGTTAAAGAACTTGTGTTGCCTCTCTCAATTTTATCAAAAACCTTGGATATTCTGAATGTAATGTTAAGTCCACATGCAACACATGTCAAGGCTATGACCAAACAAAAATGCCTCCCTTAAGATGTGTGTGTCTCCTTATCACCATCCCACCTATCACCATTTTCATGAAGGTGATGAAACTTAACAGTCCTTTACCCTATAACATTTTTCAAGGTAGGCCATGGGTTCATGTCATAATATTAGTTACCACTTAAACTTACCAATGTGTCAAATTTCTTCAAAATAGAGCAATATATAGGATTCAAGGTGATACTAACCCTTGAAATTTTTGAAAATTCCAAGACTATGGTGTATTCAAGATTCCCACACATGAGCCCTTCCCAAGCATTCCATTTCATGAATCTCAATAATAGTTTAAATTTCCTATCAACTCCATCTCAGGTTACAATGGTCACTCTGAACTCATTGGGAATTACCACCTAACCTCCTAGATTTTGATGATGATGAGCCTGACCAGATCAATCTCAAGATTAAAACCTAAGATCTCTCATCTCATCTCATTTATTAGCTTCCACCTTCTCTACATCATCATTCCCATAAACCACCTAGTGATGATATACACATTATCTTAACTAATACTTGGCATTTCGTTCATCACACCACATTAGATGATAAGGTCATCCCTACCTATGCCATCAATTTTCATACACCTAATTATGATGATGGATATAACTTAGATGATCCATTCCTATAAGGTCTTTTTCAAGCATGAATTGCTAAAATTATTCGTTATCATTCCTCTTTACTTTACTGTTTTCATATTTATTCTAGCATTCCATCCTATATCATTCCTAATTTTAGCACTTTTTTTCTTCTTCGGGTTGTAGAGATGATGCACACACATCAAATTTTTTAATATTCTTATAGGATTATGCTTATAGATTGTGATATGTATGGTCCCTATGAATTCTATCAATACCAAGATCCCTCTAGATAACTTATCCCTAAGATGCTTGCGACTGTCCTTCATCCTTCTATACATCTCACCCCTCCATTAGCAGAGCCTAGTTTGGATCCTATTCCCACTACCTCTATAGCTGAGTCTCTTACAATTTTATATCCTATTACTCCTTTTGTTGATCCTTGACTAGTCTCTCCACCAACTGTACCTTCCTTTGGTGATGGTTTGCTCCCTTTATCATAACTTTCTACTTTGACCACTAAATGGGTCGATCAACCATATTATGATATTCATAAATTTATTGATCAGTAGACTGAATACTATTCATTAAACCATCCTTCCTTATGTTCCATTTCAACTCTTTTCATTATTACACTTGTGAATTCTACTAACAAACTTATCTGTTGCTTACATAACACATGTAATCATTTATCCATACATTGTCACAATTTTCATGAATATATCGATACCTTGTGTCCCACCACTCCTCAATGCATAAATAATATTATACCTCCCCCAAAAGTATTACATGAATATATTAAAATATATGGATAGGTATATTATCTCTATCACTAATGTGGTACACATCACACCAATCATTACCACATCCTTCAGCAACATCTCAAAGATTATATCATGACCATTATTACACCTAATACCCTTCCCCACACAGGTCAATCTCATAAGAAGCCCCCCCCCTTTTCTTTCCCTATGGCTCCACCATCTTTGATCCTTTCTACACCTACTATCTCTCTACCTATGATTCCCTCACCTATGGATCTTCCATCGCCTGTGAATCCTTTTCCACTAGTGATTGCTTCACCCATGACCCATTCTCCATGGGTGACCCCTTCCTCTCCTATAGAATCCACTCCCATTCCTTCTCCTGAGCATCCCTTGCATGATATCCTACATCAACATGATCCTTCGGGAGTTCTTACATTTTCCATTGAGTAGATTTATTGAGAAGCATTTTCTGAACTTTCCTTGAATGTCGATGAGACATTGACTGTAATTTAAGTTTAGCTTCATAGAGACTTATCCAATGTTATGGATAATGTGTGTGGACAAATATATAAGTATTTATGAACTCAAGCATGTTGTTATTTCATTTATTTCTTCATTTGGATTAGATGTGTGCTCTAACGTTATTTTTATCTATCTTATATCATTTGACATTGTGTCAAATTTTTATCAAACTTATATGATGAATTTTGTCTTGCACTATATGTTGCTTACGATGTTTTCTTATGAATTATTTTTAATGATTACATTCTTCTTATTCATGAGTTCCTTTGATATGGTTATCTTGTTCTCTTTCATGATTTTTTTCTATCTTATCTCTATAAACATGGATAATAATTATTATGACTTGGTTATACAAACCTTAGTCATTCCTTATTTACCATGTGATCAGTTATCAAAAAATTCATCTCATTATAATATCCTTTTACCGGTCCACTTTCGATCTCCCCTTATTACCCTTTATTGCCTTTTGTAAACTAAGCATACACATGGTTGATACTCAAGATAACATGTTTGTTCATAGTGAAGCCTAAGTGTTCTCATTAGTCATATATGTGCATACCTAGCTTCCTTTAAACCAATCCTAAATATCATTTGTGTGTATCACTTTATCTTTCATGATTGGTCTCCAAGTCCGAATGTAGGAGGAATAATTAAAGCTATAAACATTCAAAATCCAAATCATTTAACAAAAGGCTATGATCTAAATGGCAACATTCAAAATTTTCAAAAGTCAAATCACACTAAAAGACATGATTATAATCACATCTCTTTTTTTCTAATCGAATCTCAAACTCCACAGTTAGCCTCATGATAGAGTTGAGGTCCATTGGAGTACAGTAGGCTAGTAGATTAGAAAAAGAGAATTAAAAAATCTTTTAGTGCTACCAACTTTCTCATAAAAGTACCCAATCTTCGTAGTAGACTCATGACTCTATAAGGGGTCCTGAGGAATGGGGATTTTTTTTTTAAGATAGTTTCATTTTAATTTTCTTGATCAAAACAACTAACATTTGTTTATATTACTACCACACTTATTTGCTTACACATCTTTGTGCCTATAGTGAATAGGTATCCTTTGTATATTGATCATCAATAGTCACTTAGTGTCTTTTCATGTACTTAGCATGCCTCATATCTCCAAAGGTCTTTTCATAAGATACCTATGTTATTATTCTTACATTCCTTATTTCATTCCCTATAACCCTAATATTTCCCATTGAGAAATATTGCTTTGTTTACTGATCACTCCCCCTAGGGATTCCATTTGTGAGTTGTAGTATAAGATCTTAGAAAGGACCAAGCCTTCCTAAAAAATTACCAAATTTTCACATTATCATTCCAAACATCCCCCTTTACCATATTTTCAAAAAAAATTGACCTCATTAGTGTTACTTTTGTGAGTTGCATTGTAAGACCATTGATAGGACATCGCCTTACTCTAAAAATTTTCCAATACCCAAGTCATAATGAAATTACATACATCAAATATAAGGTAAGATATGATTGATTATGTGTTACATGTCATTGAAATTCTTACTTCATTAATATTTTAGTTTTAGCTTCTTATTTTTTGATTGTATGTAAGAATCCAACCACTTTTATTAAGCTTTTCATAATTCACAACTTGAATTAGTGCGATTACTTTAAGACCATTTTGCCGATTTTGTTTCTCTTTTATACTTCCCAATATGATTTATTATGATTGATTGACTTAATTGTTTTGTTTTTCTACCATTGGTATTTCATGTGATTTCTATTTTATTACATTATTTTCATACTTCCTAAAGTGATTGGGTGTGATTTTACTTGTTTTAATTTGGTGCTAATCTTTTCTTGGTTTCAAAACATTTTGACCTCTCATTTACCACTTTTTTGGTTTACTATACTTAATCATATTTTGTTATTACATATTTCTCATCTTGATATACTGTGTAGTGCACTTGTTTTCGATTAATTATACTTTTCCAAAATCTTTTTCTCTTATTTCTTTTTAACCATGCATTTGTACACCATAAATCTAGAACAAAAAAAATCCACATATATTTCCTATAGAGTATACAACAAAATAAAAATACATGTACTAGAAAGAAATGTATCAATGCATCAACAAATACAACCAAAATATAACTCATGAGATCAACATCCAACTACCAAAACAAAATACGTCTATATCTCATGTGTTTTTTATACCAAATATCGAATACATTTCTGTAGCTATATGGATAGGCTCCATCATGCCTATCTCATGGCCTAGCCACACAGCCCATAGATGTCATAGACTATCACCTTTTCACAATACATTATAGTGAGGCACTCTATTATCTCAGCCCTACTACATGTCCCTGTAGGTTGGCCACCTAGGCCTATACCTTTCCCAACTGAATTGTAGTAGCCATGTGTGAAATTCTCTCCTGAGCTAGGGATTTTCAGGTCAGTGCCTCTCCTGATCCCACCATTTCCATTTGATGTAATCCATCTCCATGTTTCTATAGCTACCTCACGGCCTCCCCCACTAGTTTAAACAAGCTTGCTTGAGTTAGGTCAAATGGTACCAAAGGATCATCTAGTATAGTGGGGTCATATGGTGTTAACACTCCTTTTTAAATGTCATGGTTCACTACCTTGACTAAGGAATCCCATATGGTCTCCTTTGTCATAGGGTCTACAAAATCCAGAACCCAGATAGATATCAGATCACATTTATATCTCAAAATATTTCTATGTACAATCATATACACCTAGTAATATATTTCAAAGACTAACAAATCTAACCTTTTTTACCTATCTCGGTGTCACTAGCCACCATCTCCCCATTTACTCATCTATTGACCATGATATCTCCATCATCCCATCCCATGACCAACTCATATGTGGGTCACCTCCTAATAATATCAAATCTTAGAGTCACCACCTATGCACACCTCGAGCCTCTCCTTAATTATGCCTTTATCGACTAGTCTTGCTTTGGGTGGACTGTTATATCATCCCATGTGATAAATCTCATCTATCTTTGATCCCATTGATGTAATTTACATCACTAGTATAGCTGAGGTGGTCATTGCTCCTCCTACTTTTGTACCTGTTGCACCCTAGCATCTACATCCATGTTATCTCCTCCTGTAGCTACCGATTGTCATGCTCAACCAGTCCATGGTCTCACACACCATAATCTGATCTTTAGTCTCTCCATTGATTCTCCTCCTCCTCCTATCCCCCTTATCTCTCTCTCATGTCATGCCCAAAATGTAGGCACTATTATTGGAGACATTGAGTGTGGGAGTCCAAATTATCCTGATAAGCATGCCACTAACTATGACTCTACAAACTAGGCATAGTGGATTGTGATCTGCTCTCAATCTAGCCCTGGTGCCATGGTCACCCAACTCAGCTAAATCATAGTAATATATGCATAGGTATTCCACACCATCTTTCCTCATGTGACTATCTGCAGTGTTGGCATGTGGGGCATGACCTATGCTACTTGGTCTTGTCTATATCTAATAACCTATAGTAATCTATCATTGACCACATGGGGTGATCCAATTGGATGATACATTGAAAAAATATCATATATCTATATAGTTAACAACACCAGTAGTCCCATCACCTTCTTCCCTTTGGACAACATGCCATACATATCATACATTAGGTAAATCTTGATGGCAGATCCAAAATCATAAAGTGCTCCCTGATCCAACATGGAATGGCATAAGCCTATCACATATAATGGTACCCTGCCATCCAACATGTGACATAACACTTTTACTATCACAACCTTCTAGACATCCATAATATATGTAATATAAACATCAAATAAGCTCACCCTCAACCTAAGATAGATCTTATATGATCTTGTCGCCCACCTGACCATTGTTCATCTCTCCTCTAAGTCATCTTGTGACCCTATCATTACCAGTGACCCTCCTATAAACACTCCAAGTAATACATGGATATCCTCCATTGTGATATCTACATTTATTGTATCCCCATCCACCACCCATCAAAAAGTGTTGGTCAACCGATCCCATGCTCTAAGGAACATGACAATGAGATCAACATTTAGCAAGATACATCTCATCTACATGATTCCTCCCAAGCCCAATGCTACCAAATTTTCTCTATCCACATCTATAAATTGATTTAATAAATTAAGTAAGCACAAGGCCTCGGTTGATCACCAAAATCTCTATCACTTCTATAAAATATTTAACAACAAAGAATGTATTAGATCTCTATGTCAATTATAATCAAAATACACTCTTATCAATTTCACAAAAAACAAACTGGTTTTCTTCAATTTTAATCATGTTGGCATTCTCTATATTATGTTGGCCCATATCTAGTTTAATCCTCCTAAAGTCAACCCTTTTTCAGCCCCTTTAATACTATATCAACCACTTACTACTAAGTTGGTCCACTAGTTTTTCACCTAACCAACTAAGTCGACTACATAATACTATATCGTCCCATTAGTTTTTCTTATCTTCTACTAACTACATCAACCTAGTCGACGTTGTTCTTTCACTATGATAACTTTATGCCTATTTTTCCATAAATGCCTTGGACATTTATTGGTCTGATTCCTTTCAACCCAATACCGCATTTAACCACTGGTGCCCCTACAACTTTCCCACAATTCATTCCAGTGTCTAGATTTTGCCTAATCATATAGTTTCAATAAATTACTCAATTTTAAAATAAAAATACTCAAAAATTGAAAATTTTTAGTTGCTTACATGTGTTGCACTCGTTGTGGTTGCTATGCATCCTCCCCATCTCAGCTCACATATCCCCACCATCCTGGCTCTTTAGGTATCTCACTTAGTCTATCAAAGATCTATTATTTTAGAATAGTAAATAATGACAAATGAATTCTTTTTCACCTTACTTATATTTACTATTTTAAAAATTATTTCCCTTTCAAAAATTTACCATCATATTTCTTATTTTTCTCATATTTTTATCTCTACTAACTCTTTTCCCACATAGTAAAATGTTATGGAATCCCAATGTCATAAAGAATATTTTCAAATATTATATGTACATATTGCAAAATTTTAATTTTTCTCTTTTTTCGCTAATCTATACAGATTTACCCAATGTTCCTCACATTGGACACCTTCACATTTCTCACATCTCTTTATTTATCTATAGCACTAACATAAGTAAAGTTATGCATTTTTCCATTATGTACTTTCATTTATCTTATTTTCTCTTTAATGCACCTTATTCAGCTTTAGTATTATGTGTCTCTATTTTTTTTTGAAGTACCATCCAATGTTGCACCTATGTGACATGTGATGAGCTTCGAGTAGGGGCATATGTATACACATAACATTTTCAAACTTTATCAATTACTGATGCTTTCTATCTTGTATGAACCCATTCAGTCTTAATCACTCTGAGTACACACCTTAATGGGTGCACCAAAAAGGGGTGGGTGAACCATTTGTGATTCACAAAATTATTATCCCTTTTTGTCACTTGTTATCTACACACTTGTCTCCTAAAAGCCATTCCCCTATGCTTTGCCTCCTATTTTGCACCCTCTTCTAGTATTTTACCACCTTCATTATCCCTTTCTCTAACCTAAACCCCCTTTTGGGAGTTTACATAACTATGCCAGCCACACCGAACTTGTATTGTTATTTACAAAAGCTTACTAAGAACTATGTCGACCATGGCCAACATAATTCATAACCTAGTTAGCTTTTGCTAATTTCAATACTAGGTTGATTGAGTCAACCATGTCAACCTAACTATTTTGAAACTTTTAGGGTTATATTTGCCTATATAAACACATTTATTTCCATCATTTATCTAGATTAGAAGATGTAATATATATTGTGTATCTGCTTATCTAGCATTTGACATGAAGAGAGAGCTTAAGGATTCATACTTTGTTTAGAGATATGAATCTTGTTTTGTGGGGAAGTCTTTTGGATCTATTGATAGATTGTCTAGCCTAGAGCTAATTTTTCCTTCTCATCCTTACATACCACAATAGTCTCTTGCTATGTACCTTGGCCAAGGGAGAGATTGAGGCTCGACGGGTTCATCTTCGAAGATATGTATTCCTAACTTTGTTCCTCCTTTGTAAGATTAGATAGATATGCATTTATACCTTTTTTCCATACATTAGGATTTTTTATACATTGATGTTAGTATGTTTTCTTTGCATGTTTACTTTTAGTGTTTATTACACCTCCTTCCTTCAATGCATTAGTGTAAATAATAAATTCGTCTATAGGATTAGGCATAGACAGAATTGGTGCACTAGTAACTCTTTAAGCAACTGAAAAACATCCTCACACCTTGTTGTCCAAACAAAATTCTTCCCATTTTTCTAAAGTGAAGTGATGGGATTCGTAATGTGAGATAAATTATCAATAAAGTGTTTATAATATCTTGCAAATCCCATGAAACTATGAGCTTCAATAACGTTAAAAGGCACTAGCCATTCCGTGTTAGGTTGTGGAACTAAAAGCTTCACTGATGCAGACATGGAGGAGGTTGTTGAGAGGTTGTTGAGTTGCATAGAAACTGACGTCAGTCTGATCAGCCGATGTCAGTCATATACAGTGAGAAGAGCAACTGACATTGGTCATAGATCGGCTGACATCGGTCACCTCCAAGTAGACAAGGATTGATGTCGATCGCCTGTGCGGTTTTGAAACTATCAATTGCACGAACAGTTAGTTAACGAACCAGTTGTTTGCATGTAGAAGGCCAATTATAGACTTGAAGCTACGGATCTAATTATTGTAATTGCATGTCTAATTATTATTTGCATGAGATCTATATAATAGACTCATGGGTTGTATTGTAATTTATGCTAGAGAGTAAGAGAGCAAAAATTAGCTCCTTTATAGTGAAGAGAGCAAGGTGTGTTCTTCCTAGTGCCACAGTGCCAAGTATGGGTGCTGGTTTGGAGAATCAACAAGATTCTTCATGTATGTAGGATCTTGGTCAGCATGTGTGCAAGGCCACATTTGGATATCTACATGGTAAGTAAGATCATTGATTTGTATGTGTATGTGTGTGCGAGATCTAGGTTTGCAAGTGTGCAGAACCAGATTGATTTGCAGGTGTGTAAGATCAGGGAGGTCAGCAACACAACAGGAAGTAATATCAGGGGAGATCTACTTGGAGTATGGTGTGTAATCAGTTGGAGAGCAATAGAGAAAGGCAAGGTAGATCCTTCCAAAGTAAGATCATTTGAGTTGCAGGTTGTTGCAAGTTCATGGGAGATCTACTTGGAGTGTGTTGTGTACTCGGTTGAGTATGTGTGTATACTCGGTGTACTGGCAGTAGTGGATACTGACTGGTTGGAGGTGAACACCAACTATATGTTTGAGTTGTGTGTTGGGACCGTAAGAGAGAGTGAGCTCTTGAATAGATTTACTATTTATGCTCTAGATGTGTGTGAGCTCTAGAGATGTAAGAAAGAAGACTGTGGCATCTTCTTTGTTATAATTCTTTTCTGGAAGAGTATTAATAGAATTGGGTATTGTCTCTCATATTTTGTGTTATTTTTGAATTCTAGTTACTTGTTGGTTCTGGTTAATTCTGCATGTTTAGTTGCTTGGTAATCAATTGTGCTTCTTAGATACTGACAAAGTGGTATCAGAGCTAAGGTTGCAGGGAGCAGGTTTGTGTTTCATTACAGGTCACTCTCAGGGGTTTTTGATTGAGTGGGAGTAGAGAAATGGCAGAAAAAAGTAAGCTAAGAATAGAGGAATTGAAAAGCATGAATGATCAATTACGGTGTTATGGAAAGAAAGAGCAGAAAAAGAAAGATTATTGGTTGGTAGCAGATCAGCATGAAGGAACTGAAGAAGTAGATGTTGCAGGTGTTGTTGCACAGGATGCTCTAGGATGTTTTTTGGATAAAGTAGAATCTTGGTTTATAGATTATTTTGCCTCTTTCCATGCAACTCGAAATAGAGGGGTTGGTGAGCCTTGTCAAAGTTTTAGCAAAGGGGAACTGTGGCTGAAATTGCAGGCGGCCAACACATGGGTGTTGAAGGAGGTCATGCAGGTTCTAGTCTTGAAGATATGGCTAATTGCTTCAGGAAAGTTGGGTGATGAGAGATGCACAGAAACTCTCACAGCGGATTTTTGGAATGTTACCAAGGACGCACTTGAATTAGCATGTGGTAAAAGAGTAGGTACTCTTTATCTACTTGCTTGTATTATTGATTCTTCTTCTGTTGCGAAGATGTGGCTTTGTAGGCTTGGTCACATGAGCAAGAAGGAGATGCATATTCTTAAGAGGAAGTCAGATGTCTTTCACAAACTTAAGAACTGGAAAACGTTGGTGTTCTTGGAGGAGATGATGGACAGAGATCAATGGATGGGGTTGGATACCTCTGAGTAGGGTAGTTTGGACAGGGTTTTGATTCAAAGTAAGCTCGCAAGTAAAAAGTCATCACTCACAGGCGAACACAGGTACCGATGTCGGTCAAGAGGAACCGGCATCAAACAGATAGATATCGACGTCGATCATGTGCAGACCAGAGGAGTCAATGGTGTCAGGCAGGTGGAGACCAACGTCGGTGGCATAATCGGCATTGGCAACTTGGACAGTCGCATCGAACTAACGTCGGTCAGATGCAGACTGTGTGGTGACTCAGGTCAGTCACTGGAATAGATTTTAGATGGACAGTAAGCTGTCAAGGAGTCTCAAATGCCCATGGGGAGGACTGAAAGTGTAAGTAAGCCTCAAATTTGTTATTCCTCTTCTTTATACTCATTGCTCACTGCAGTGCAGGAAGGATCTAAGAAATAGTGGGAGCATGGCATGAATAGGATGTAGAACCAAATGAGAGATTTGGTAGGGTTGTCAGTTGGTATGAAAGCACTGAAAGATGAATGGATACCTTAGTTAAAGAATAGAGAGAATGAACACGTGAGATGGAAGGCTAGGTCATATGGTCTTGAGGAAGCTGTAGGACAGTGGTACAGGGTTTGACAGGTGGATGACAAAGCAGGGCTTTAGTCAATGTCAGTGTAACCATTGTGTTTGTCTTACCAAGTGGATGATGATTACAACATTATCTTATTACTGTATGTGAATGGTATGCTAGCTGAAGGTTCAGACATACAAGATTTTGCTGAGCTAAAGGTAAGGTTAGTTCAATGGTTTGCCATGAAGAATTTAGAAGCAGCGAAATTCTTTGGCATGAGTAATTCTAGAGACAGGGAGATCACAAGTTGATGTTGTCATAAGATGATTGTGTGAAGGTAGTGTAGGATGCAGAATAGGGCAACACACTTATGGATGTACAATTCACAGAGCAGGGTCCCCAATCACATGATGAGGTTGAGTACATGTGTACTCCCTGAGTTTACCCAAGCAGTGGGTGCTGTCAAAAAGTTTGTAGTCAATCCAGGAAGGAAGCACTGGAAAGCGGTTTAGTGGGTTCTCAGGTATCTAAGAGGGACCAGCAGTAGGGATTCATGCTATGCAGGGTCAAATACTTCGGATGTGGTAGGTTACTTGGATGACAGGTGTTGTACCATAGGATGTGTGGTGGTTGGTCTTCAAAATTGAGCTTGGAGAGGGATACAAGCTAGGAAATAAATTAGATGGTGTACAGGTACAGGTACAGTGCAACTGTTTATCTCCAAGTGGGAGATTGTTAGGTTGTGGAGCTAAAAGCTTCACTGATGCAGACATGGAGGAGGTTGCTGAGCTGCATAGAAACCGACATCGGTCTGATCAGCTGACGTCGGTCATATACAGTGAGAAGAGCAACTGACATTGATCATAGATCGGCCAGCATCGGTCGCCTGTGTGGTTTCAGAACTGTCGATTGCACGAACAGTTAGTTAACGAACTGGTTGTTTGCATGTAGAAGGCCAATTATAGACTTGAAGTTGCAGATCTAATTATTGTAATTGGATGTATAATTATTGTTTGCATGAGATCTATATAATAGACTCATGGGATGTATTGTAATTTGTGCTAGAGAGTAAGAGAGCAAAAATTAGCTCCTTCAGAGTGAAGAGAGCAAGGTGTGTTCTTTCTAGTGCCACAGTGCCAAGTATGGGTGCCGGTTTGGAGAATCAGAAGGATTATTCATGTATGTAGGATCTTGGTCAACAAGTGTGCAAGGCCACGTTTGGAGATCCACATGGTAAGTAAGATCATTGATTTGCAGGTGTGCAAGATCAGGGAGGTCAGAAACACAACAAGGAGCAATATCATGGGAGATCTACTTAGATTATGGTGTGTACTCAGTTGGAGAGCAATAGAGGAAGGCAAGGTAGATCCTTCCAAAGTAAGATCATTTGAGTTGCAAGTTGTTGCAAGTTCATGGGAGATCTACTTGGAGTGCATTGTGTACTCGGTGTACTGGCAGTAATGGATACTGACTGGTTGGAGGTGAACACCAACTCTGTGTTTGAATTGTGTGTTGGGACCGTAAGAGAAAGTGAGCTCTTGAAGAGATTTACTGTTTATGCTCTAGATGTGTGTGAGCTCTAGAGATGTAAAGAAGAAGACTGTGGTATCTTCTTTGTTGTAATTCTTTTCTGGAAGAGTATTAATATAATTGGGTATTGTCTCTCATATTCTGTGTTATTTCTGAATTCTAGTTACTTGTTGCTTCTAGTTAATTCTGCATGTTTAGTTGCTTGGTAATCAATTGTGCTTCCTAGATCCTGACATTCCATAATGGCACGAATCTTGGCAGGATCCACAAAGATTCCTTCTCATGAAATGATGTGCCGAAGATATTACACCTCAAACTACACAAATGTACACTTCTTCAAATTGCCAAACAATCAATTTCCTCGTGAAATTTGCAAGACTTCCCTCAAATGGTCCTCATGCTCCTCTTCATTATGCAAATAGATTAAAATGTCATCAAGAAACACCAACATGAATAGTTACAAAAAGGAGTGAAACACTCCATTCATTAGACTCATGAATATTGCTGGAACATTAGTCACCCCAAATGGTACAACTATAAATTCATAATGCCCATACCACATTCGAAACGTAGTTTTATGCATCGTCACTCTCCTAACTTCAACTTGATCTGGCACCGCCGTTATAAGATGTTTAACTTCTACAACCCAACTCGCTGAAATAAGTTTTTGCTTATCATTTTCACCTAAACCTGTCATCATGATTGGAATGAAAAGGACAAAGTTAACAATTGATTTCAATTCGTCCCAATCATATAAATTACACAGAATACGGAAACTTAAATCCACTCTACCAGCGATAGAATCTATACTTTTCTTGTTGGGCAAGAAGTTTTCTAAAATGTTATTCCTTCCTCCTTTTATTTTACCGGTCATGGATGTGATACTACAAACAAAAGCGGAAAGCACGCAGACCCATCATTTCCCCGTTCGAATTTCGTGGTGTTTTTTCCTCATACTTTAGACTTGCAATGGAATGAATGTTGGGTAAAGTTTTGCATTAAAATAACCAGTCTTCCAATTATCAAGGGAAGGAAAGATATCTCGCCACTTTGTTGACCGCCTATTGTCCAACTGAATTTGTATAAAACAATGGGAAGGGGCTAATATGCATTCAAATCAAACGTATGTCTTATTCCTTAATGATAAGTATTAATTGTTGATATGGGATTTGAATATATCTTAATTTTTATAATTAAAATTAAAATCATATATTTTAATGGTTGTTATACTATTTTTTATCAGTTATATAACATTTATTTTATAATTATTATAAATTAAAATTTTAATAATTAGTATATTAATATATTTATGTTATCCTATCTTTTTTATGTGGTAATAATTAATTTTATTATTATCCTAATATATTATAATCAATGTTTCGTATAAAATTTTCTCAACATTTATTGCTTTTTTATTTGTTTATTTTTATATCCTATATTTTTAATAGAAGCGTATTTGTTGGAAGTTTATTTTGTTTCCTCCAAAACATTTACACATTAAAGAATCTATTTACGATATGTTATTAAAAGAAATCATTTATAAAAAATCATAAATTAAATATAAAGCTTTAAACTATAAAGAGAACTCGTCTTAAAGACTTTCCATCATAATATAATAAGAATAATAAAATATTGTTTTATTTTTATTTTTTAATAAAAAATTACACATTCTAAATAGAAGTTAGATTTAAAATATTTTCTAATGGTTGTTTGACCCACTGGTGAAGATGCTTGGCTCTCATTGAGCCCACCAGGGATCAAATCTTGTTGCTAGCAAGGCCTAGACACCTGAGACGAAAAGTCGAACGAATGAGATCAAGATCATACTCTGGGTGATTTTGACCCTTAGTCGTAACTGCTTCGTGAAAAGAGTTTAATTCACTGAATCTGATGACTGACAGGCCACATTCATAGATGCAAGTGCTACAAAATTTTACTAAAAAATAAATAAATAAATAAATTATTGTTAATTTGTCTTAACATTCATAAATGCAAAAATAAAACATATTAATTTGTTTTAAAAAATATCTTTATAACCAGCTCCGCATGCCGATAAAAAAAGGTTGTGTGCCCTCAAAAGCAAGCATCCAGCTTTCATCCCTTTCCAGCCAAACATTCTTGAATTTATTTCAACGCAGAATTCCAATACATATATCTGACGCATGCCCTTTTTCCATCCATCCCATACCCAAAAAAAACTTGGAACTCTGATTGTGCTTATTTGTGCAAAATGGATTCGACACTTAAAAAAATAAAAAATTGCTCGTCTTGTTTCTAAATCTAACAACATCCTACTTTAAGGCATAGGATGAACTACATGAGGTGTGTGCGCGCATCTATATGTTTGGCAGGTCCCTTTTGCGATCGAGACGGTGGCATTAGCAGTTTATTAACATCATAAGGAGGAGGAGGGCCTATGTATACTTTTTTATATCCGTGTATATGTGTATATATATATGTATATAGGTCTCTCTATGTATTTTGTCATATTTATATATATAAATATGTATATATGTTTTTTTATTTTTCAATATATTTTTATAAAAATATATATAGATAAATTATATGGTGATAAAAACAGTTGAGATTATAATTATATTATTTCATGATTAAATAATAAAGATTGATTTTATTTGTATATATTGATTAAAAATATGAATGTATAATTGTCTTTTATTTATTTTTTTGAAAAATGTGATTTAAATGGAGTCAAATAATGAATATTCAGATAATGCAGAATAAAGAAATAACATACAAACCTAAATTCAAGTGAATAGATTATTATTACCCCTAAAATATTAGAAATTGAAAATGCAAGATGTAATGGAGATACCTAACTTATTCTAAATTCTATAAATGACTATGTTGGTCAATGTCCTTGAAAATGCTTTGTATTTACCATGTATCCGTTTAAATTAGGAAAGAAAAGCTCCAACTTTGTATGGACATTGCAGGTGAAACTCATACACCTATAGAGACTAGTACTATCTAAGCCTTCCCAATTGTGATCTTAATGACAATGTAAGTCTGAGATGCCTCAAATCAATCCACCTATATTTATACATATCTCTTATGTGTTTGTTGGCCTTTAATCCTATGTTTCGTCCCTTTTTTGTTTCTCCTTCCTTTGATCCCATAATTTCACTTTCAACCACGAGATGACATTTGAAAAATGGCTTAGTATGTTGGGTTGGGTAATCCGAATCGGTCCTTGATTAGTAACTAAATATTTCTTACATTCCAATACTCTAAGGAGGGCTCAAACCCTCTGTAATTCTCCTATCTATGTGTGTGTGTGTGTGTGTGTCTTTTTGGGGTTTTTAATTATGTTGAGATCCCTTATTGGCTAGAGGTGTATGAGTCAAAATTCAAGGAGGGTTATACCCTAGCAGAACTTCGTGTATTTTTTTTGCAATTGGGCAAAAAAAAAATTCCTTGATGTCATTATGTTTCCTATAATTTCTTAAATAATTTGTCCCACCTATAACAATTTTAGTTATAATGATTTACCAATTTTGCATACTTATTTCAAGTATTTAAATGGTTTTACCTAATTATATGGCATAAGGGTAAGACATTTAATTTCTTGATGAATTTATTAAACTTTTCAAAACTAAATAGTATGTGAATGTTTTATATTTATCTATAAGCTTTAAGTGAGGATTTTACCTCATTTTTGGTGTTGGACTATGTTATTTGGACTTGGTATAATTGAACATATGATAAAGGGTCATCAGTTTTGATTTTGAATCCAAATCAATACCAAACACTCATTCGGATAAAGACAAGGATTGTCAATGCTAGTGTGGTTATTGGTGATTGAGTTTTGAGTCAAGTTTAAGCTACAATTTCAATTTTAAACTTATTATCCATTGAATGTTTTCTTTGTATCTACTACAATTTTCAGTGATGGATTATGTGTCCCTATTGTTCACGTCCTCATTTTGAAATTTTGAAGGCCAGACTCCAACTACTAGATAATGATTTGGGGTAGTGAGGGTCACCAATTGGTGGGCTCATAAGATGAGTCAAGCTGGGTCCATTCATGTGAGGATGTTCTCTTGATTAGTTCCATCTGATTACTTGATTTTGATTTTGGTTGGTTTCCATTTGTAAAAGATCTCTTATAACATATTATGTTTAATTATCATCTACTTATTGGTTTTTTATAACATGTATTATAAATGCCAAGCTATTAATTTATTGGTATATTAGACAAAGATAGAAACACACCATACTTGTAGTACTGATGTATATAGATACTTAGTTGATTATTAATTTCATTATTTTCCAATCTTATGTTGTTTAGATGTTCCCATCTTTCAAATTTGGGTTAGCATATTTGTATACTTGTTAAATTATAAATGTTCATCCTCAAATGGATTAAAAGTGTTAAGTAATTACTGGCTTGGATTTCATTATTTAATTGATTTGTTTTGGTGATATTAATGTGAGAAGATGGAATTATTGAATTACTGGCTTGGATTTCATTATTTAATTGATTTGTTTTGGGTTAGCATATTCTATCACTAAAGTTGCACAATCCCTATTATGGGTGAATGGAATATGTAGTGATAGTGTTATTATATGCTTGAAATGGCTATTTCATTTTATATGTTGAAAGCGTGATTCACTTAGGTTTATAAGTTGGGAATTGATTTCATATTAAGAAGGATAGTCTTGCTTATCAAACTATTATTTTTAACTTTGTTTATATTGTTCATTTGGTTGTTAGTAAATCAAAATTAGTAATGGGAAGTTACTATTTAGTATTAATAATCAACACATTAGTGTCAACATGACATAAATTCAAAGTAAATAAGGTTGTCTTAGGATTATATTGTTATTCAATTTTTAGAAGTTGTGGTTTCATCAAATAGTTAATTCTCCAATATTTAGTACAATATTGAGCATTATATTAAATGGATACTTGAGGAGCATGATAATGAAATAGATATATAACAACTGCATTTCATTAGGTTATGAAGTTAATTTTGAAAAAAAGTCATGGTTGACTTAAAAGCAGAAATAGGCTTGTTAGTGTGGTAAACTTTAATATGTCAATGGATGTTGTAATGCAAGGAGTTGTTGGTAAAATTGGATTAAATGTTGTTAGAGGAATTAATTAGGGATGCTAGTGAAAAATGCAAATGATTCACAATCATATAAATTAAATTTGATTGACATACTTTTATTTTTGGAAATGACTTTTACCCTACATGTGTAACTAGTGCTTGTGGATAGCGATCAATGAATAAGTAGATAACACTATAGAGATTAGATATCCAAGTATCTATCTAAAGGATGGTCTAGTGTTACCATGAGAATGAGTTAAGCATTGTAGGTCAATGGTATGATGTTCATTATGTGGTGACATCGATATTTAACAAAAACAATTGTAATTTAACTAGATTATAAACATTAAATTATATTTTGTAATATACCAAGTGATAAGTGAAAGCATGTAATACAATAATCCCTAAAAACTATAGATCATGGTACAATAATTTATGAGGGGATATTACTATAATGGGCTCCTTATTTACATGATTGTTTTTAATTCGCATCATTTTAAAAGCCTATTATAATTCCACGGATTTTATAGTTGTATTTTTAATTGATAATATTGTATGGTGAACATCATTGATAATTTAGATAGTACAATGACACTTTTATTCTATGAATCAAGGTTTATAAACAAGTGTTGTAACTTCTAGTTTTAGGAATAGTAAAAACATCGCATTTTTTATTACTCTTCCCTAACATTAAAATGTCAATAATAACCTAGGTACTTATCCCAAGCATCCTAAGTATGATAAAGGCATATTACCTATCCCAACCTATACCTAGACTTCCATGGATATGAGATGCTTAGGTAGAGTAGGAACACCTAGGGGGTCCTATTAAGAAGGAGAGTACCATCATATAGGTTGAGGTCCATCCATATGGACCCACATAGAAATATGCCCCGAGTTGGATGCAAAATAAATATAATAACTTTCTTCTCTATTGAACCTACTAGAGTTAATTTACTTAGTTAATTATTTTTCATACACGTGATTTCGGTTATGGGATGTAAGACCAATACAAATAAGTAACAAGTGGTTATGCATAACATAACATGACATAGTGGGTCTTATTCATAACTCTATTTTGTAACTTGAAAGTAACAATACTCATAAATTTATTTGGCAAGTTGTTTCACTTGGTGTCAAAGCCTATGCTAAAGTTATTGCATTATAAACACAACTATAAATAAGAGTTTATCCTTGCTAAATGTTGTCTAAGTGACTATTTTTTAACTTCTAAAGAAAATGGTTAAAACCAAAGCTGGTAGCAATTAGGTTGACAATGACCAAGATATCAAAGGATGGTATTTAGAGGTAGGGGTTGAGGTAGGGGCCGTGCTACCCAAAACCTGAATCAAACTAAAAATGAACCACTCCTCCACAATGACAACGACAATAATGAACCATCAAATAATAATTTATTTAGGTACAAGCCAAATAATCAGTAAGAAGAAGTCCTTCATGGAATCTTGATAACTTTGAATGCCATTCAAGGAAAGATTAAAAATGAAAAGCACAGATTGAATAATCTTGAGGGTGCTTCTAAGGAAGATTTTTTTTTGATTAGAAGTTAGACAAGTAGAGGTGCAAGTGCTCTAGGAATTACCAATAATAACAGTAGATCCAATCATCAAGGAGTCAGAAAACACCTCCTATCTACCTTTTCAGGGGAGGAACCAGGAGATATAACTAATGCATGGCTTATAAATCTACAAAAATATTTTAACCTGCATGACATGCTGTCCAATGTGAAAGTAAAGGTTATTATATATTAGTTAAATGGTACTACTAACCTTTGATGGAATCATCTTTGTGCCTTGGAGGGGTATCAACCTATGACCCTTACCTATCCATCTTTTCAGAATTGATTCTGGAAAATGTACTTGAGTGCAAACTTCAAGGAGTAGAAAATAACACATTTATTGCTATTCAAGAAGGAGAATATGACTATTTTAGAATATGAAAATAAATGATTAAATTTGATACGTCATGTAAACTATATGCATGATAAAAAAACAAAAATATTTAAGTTTAAGCTCATATTGAAAAATATATTGATGCATGACGTCAATATGACTAATCCTATGATGCTAGAAAATACTATAAAATATGATCACATGGAATAATAGAAATAAAAGTATTGATAAAAGGTGAGACATGGTTTCAAATTGAATAGGCAAGAATCCAAAACAAAAAATCCACCTCCAACACCTAAAAATTTCAATAGAAAATACCTGAATCACAAGTTCTAGGGGAAAAACAAAAGTTTCAACTAAATCCAATTTCAAAATAAAACTTATAAGTCTCAAAGCATCTTTAAAAAATGGTCTTTAAGGAAGAGACAACATCAAAACAACCAGCGTGGGCCATCCACAAGGGAAAATACTATCCCAAAATCTCCATAAAAGGACAATAGTGTGTTGGAAATGTGATGATAACCACTACTGTAAAGACTATCTGAAGCTTAAAATGGGGTAGAAATAAGACCATATAGTGTATATAGTAGTAGAAAATCAAAAAAATGATTTTTAGGCTACACCAATATAGATAAGAGGTAGTATATCTAGAATTTAGTGACTATTTTAATTGATTATGGTGTGATGGACAACTTTATTTCACCTATTATAGAAATTATGTGCAAGCATAAATATATTAAGTTAATAGAATACTTGGAAGTTGAGTTTGGTACTAGCAAGATGGTACCTATCTAAGAATGCTTGAAATAACTTGATCTTGGCATTTTCAAAACTAGGGCAAACTTATTTTTAGCACCCTTAGGGTCTTATGATATCATATTAGGCATGGATTGGCTTCACCAACACTGTGTAATGCTTGATTTATCTAGAAAAGGATCCAATGTGCTAATGAAAATGAAAAACTTGTAGAGATACAAGGCCTTTAAGGGCAAAAAAATCATAAAATGCTTTAAGCTTTATAGTTAAAGAGGGTTATGAGGAAAGGGTGTAAACTCTATGCAGTCTAATTATAGGAATTTACCAAAGAAGAAGTTTAGTATTGTTTAGATTTTCCTATTATATGGGAATTTAAAGACATTTTTCCTAAAAAATTACTTTGTTTTATACCTAAACGTGAGTTTTAATTCTCCATTGAGGTTAACCCAAGGACTACCCCTACATCAAAAGCAACTTACATAATAAATTTGGTAGATTTGCAAGTGTTGGAAGTTTAACTATAGTATCTTCTAGATTGTGGAAGCATCCATCCAAGTGTGTTGCGTTGGGGTAATCTAATTGGATTGATAAGGAAGAAAGATAATACATTAAGCTTGTGCATTGACTATCACATGCTCAATAAAGTGACAATTAAAAAAACATTACCCACTACCCTAGATTGATGATTTGTTCAATAAAATGAAAGATGTAGAAAAAGTACCAAAATTTGATTAATGATTTGGGTGCCATAAACTATGGATAAAATAGGATGACATTTACAAAATAGATTTCTAAGATTTGTATGGTCTTAATGACTTCACTGTTTTGAATTTTGGCCTCATAAATGTACCTACTGCATTTATGAATATGATGAATAACATTTTTAATGATTTCTTAGATAAATGTGTACTAGTGTTATTGGATGATATTGTCATCTACTCAAAGAATGAAGTTGAACATGATTAACACTTGAGGCTAGTTTTACAAAGGCTGAGACAACATAAACTATTTGGAAAGTTGTCTAAATACACCTTCTATTAGACCGATAAACATTTTTTCGAGCATGTGATTTCAAAAAGGGCATTACTATAGGATCAATGAGATTCAATCCATTGAGGAGTAGCTTGCTCCTTCTAATATGCATGAAGTGCACATTTTTTATGGGCCTAGATAAGTACTATCTATGATTTGTTGAAAATTTCTCCCACTTGGACAACCCCATTATGTCTTTGTATCGTAAAGGTAGAAAATTTTCATGGACACCTCAATTTGAAAATGATTTTAAAAATCTCAAATATTTATTGAAAAAAAATCCTCTGTTGATTATACATGACCCAACTAGTCCTCTTGAGGTGTTGTTTGACACTTCTAAGGAAGGATTTGATGGCTTATTGACTTAATAGGGTAAAGTGATGACCTATGAGTCCTACAAGATCAAGTAAGCTCAAAATAAATATCCAATGAATGATTTAGATATTGTTGCCATAGTGCATGCACTAAAACATGGAAGCATTTATTGCTAGGAAATTTTTTTAAGGTGAAGTCTGATCAATGTAGCCCAAAACACCTATTTTCTCAAGATGATTTGAATGCTTGCAAACATACATGGTTGGAGTTTGTCAAAAAATTTGACACAGAAATATCTTATGTGAATGGAAAGGAAAATTATTTGGCTAATGCACTCAATAGGTGCACATAAATTTTTGCCTGGTGTATTTTATTAATAAATTTTAGAAGTGTTGTCTTAAAAAAACAACTTGCTGATAAAATAGTGCAAGGATGTAAGCACATGACTGGCTGACAAGACTTTAGAAAAAGAGTTTACTTTTTTTTGTTGATAAGGATTTCCTTGTAAGGATCTAAAACATAAATTTTATAGCTAAATTGGGTGTACTATGTAATGTTTTGCTACAATATGTGCTTGCAACACACCAATTTTCCCATTCAATGGTAAAAAAAATGACCCATGAGCTTAAACAACTTTATTTATGGCCAGGTTTGAAGCACAATGTAGCCAATTCTATGGTAAGGTGTTTGGAATATCAACATGTAAAGGATGAATATTTTCATCCAAGGGTTTTCTATACCCACGTGACATACCAAGAGATAAATGGGTAGTAGTTTCACTTTATTTTATTACTAGACTGCTCATTTCCTATAACCAACATGACATTATCTTAGTGATAATTGAAAAAGCAACCAAGATTATCCACTTTATTGTTGGGAATTTGATTGATGATGATTTTGTATTTGATAAATACTTTTTGAAAGAATTTATTCGGTTGCATGGCATGCTAGAGGACATTATCTCCGATAGAGATAAGTTGTTCACATCAAGATTTTAGCAAACTTTAATCACAACTTTTATCACTTAGTTGAATTTCAATTCTTCATGCCACCAAGAAATAGATGGTCAAATTGAAATACAAAACAAAGTGGTTGAGGACATGTTATGCATGTATGTCATGGATCAATAGACTAAGTGAGAGGATTATCTCTATTTAATCAAGTTTACTTATAATAAATCTTATCATTATGAAATCAAAATGGATTCTTTTGAATCCCTAAATGGGGAAAAATGCATAACCCCACTTAGTTGGGATAATTTATAAAATTCAACCATTAGTGGTCTAGAATTGCTGATGAAATATGATGAGTATGGTAATAATATGCTAGAATTTGAAGTATGCCTTAGATATACAAAAGATTTTTGTTGATCTAAAAATATGCCTCATAAATTTTTTGTGGGTGAATTTTTTTTCTATGGGTGAGACCACATAAAAGTCTAATTAAGTTTGGGAAAACCTCTAAGTTGGCTCCATGCTTTGTTGGCCCATTTGACACTATGGATAAGATCATACCTATTTCATACCAATTGGCTTTACCTCCTCTATCAAAAGTTCATGACGTGTTTCATATTTCATTACAAAGGAAATATGTATATGATCCATCTCATGATCTGGATTGGGAAAAATTGTATGTTACAAAAGAGGAAAAGACACAACTGGACCCAGTGAAAATCCTAGATCATCCCAACATTAAATTTGGAAATAAATAAATTCATCAAGTCTTGATACAATGGTATCCACCAAGTAGAAGGAATGCAACTTGGGAAGATGCACAGTTGTTTAAATAACACTATGTTTGATTATTTTGAACTATTATCGAGATGGCTCCTCATTAAGGGGAGGAATATTTTAAAATCTATCTTTATACCCCATTTCAAGGACTATTATATATTTTATAACATACTTTTATATTGTTTAACTGTACTTTCAAATATGTTATTTTGACATTTACTACGTGAATGGTAGATTACTCAGACTAGGGATGATTGTATTTTGATTAGGTCATGTTTTATTAGTTTTGGTAGATAAATGATTAATTACAATAACTATGAATTATGTTGTAAATGAGGTGATTTAGTTATCATGATTTCATTGTTAATTTTGATTCATTTCTAATGCTTTATGTTATTAAGTTTAGTTATATTATTACCATGTTGTTCAAGTGTTATTTATGCCCATTTGTCGCTAAAAGTACAGGTACATGAGATAAATTGGTAGTGGATTTTGATATTCAAGATAGTAAAGGGCAAGGGAATTTAACAATTAGGTGATATTGACATAAGTAAAATAGATAACATGCATAATCCATCTAGTCATCTGTGTAGCAACAATCTATCATTTTGTTCTTTCATTTTGGTTGTATTGTTTTTCTCATTTCTTAATATTGTCTTTTATTATCTTATTTTTAATCATTTGACTTCAATCTTCCTTGTGTTCGATGCATTATATTGCTTGGTATCTTAATTATGCTTGCCTTGTTTCATTTTTTTAATTATTGTGTTTGGACCACTTTTATGTTCAATTTCTTGTGGGGTTATTTATCTTGCTGTTAATTCTTGGTCCCCTTGGTTATGTTGGTTTGACCCTCTTGTTCATTATTTTTAACTTACCTTATACAAAAGGACTCTAATAGTTTTTTACTAAAATTTGATTTACTTAACGATGGCCTTAGGGTTGTGGGCCTTTGACAAGTTAACAAAAAGTCATAATAATAATAAATCTTAGTTGATTGAATGAATCAATACCATGCCATTGTTTTAACACATGTGGAAAGCTAGTACAACAATGACCTAGCTTATTACTTAGCAAATCAAGAACATGGACTTCTCCTTTAGTAATTTAGACCTATAGATGTGTTGTATTTATGATTGGTACAAAAATAAGGAAGTTTTCTTTAATTGAATGCTTGATAGAGTGCTTTTGATAAGTTTCATTTGTCTCTTTTTGTCTTTTTCTAAGTGAAGAATGAGGGTTGATCTTGTATTTATATCAATCCCTTTGCATAAGTAACTCACATTAAGTCTCTTAGGCCAACCAATAGCATACATTTCATTTACAAATTAGATGAATTTAGGGCAATGTATACTTGTGTTAGGTCAGGACATTAACGTCGATGCTAGTGTCTATCCCAGACGTTACTGTCTAGGGTGCAATAAATTAGGTACATACTCAGAACTTATAGAGGTGGAAGATAAGTACATTTTAATCCTTTTGGGTAAGATATAAGGCCCACATCACCAACATAATACTGTTCAGGCTAAGAGATATAGGACAAGGGCTACAAGATAGAGGAAATGTGAGACTTGTGGAAGCGAGAAAGGTCTAGTACTGAGAGGAATAATCAAGGTTTGATTTTCCCAGGTGTATAAGACTGAGGTGATATATAATCCATAAATATTGTCTACAATTATCAACTACTAGTTTATTTTTAACCACATGAATAAACTTTAATTCATTTATTTGGAACATTTTTTCATATAGTTAGTAGACTACCTTTCCATTTGAAAATAACTATTAAGAAAACTATTGAGAGGTAGATATATCTAGTGTAGTTCGTTTACAAACTATAAATAAATATTATTAATGTTTGACATTTTGACCATACCATCTATCTAAGGCATTTAGTGCGGTTTATTTATGGGGTACAAATACATATTATTAGTGTTAGTAAAATCATATGGTATGGCTAAGATATCCAACATGATTAGATATGCTAATCAAATTAAAATGCAACAACGAGTTACACATTATTAAATTTGTGTTTTCAACTTAATATGACTAAAGTAAGATTGAATTATAAATTTATATACAAAATTAAACATAAATAATTCTGAATTCAAAAGAAGGTACTAGTTATTATGCAACTCTTGTTTGGTTTAGACTTTGCAGGTTAAGTACAATTATTTAGTGAAATAATTATGCTACACTTTGTCCCCCACTCCCTTTCCCCCTCACTCCCACCTAAATAATGTCAAGAAATATCAATATCATAAGTAGTAGGATGCCTAAACTTAGCTATACCATTAACTTGGGCTCTAAAAAATATTTCTTAAAAAAATTATTACAAAAATCACCTTATATTTAAGATATTACACTTTTTTGATTAACTTCCTTAAGGAAGAATATATTTTTCCCATGATAACGAAATATACGTCATATTTAAGATTGGTCATTATTGCTAACATTAAATCTACTACCAACCTTTCTTATAATTATAAGTTAGGCCTATTAGTGTAATAAAACTAGTATACACATCTTAGATAAATTTATGTATAAAACATCGCGAGAGATTAATTTTAAAAAAAACTAATTTATATTGGATTTGTGACATAAGTAAAATAAATGACTCAATAATGATATCTCTTAAACATCTTTTACGTATATTTATTTAAAATATATATATATTAGTTTTAACATAATATTATATTTATCTAAGATATTTATCTATACTTATTTTGTTGATAAAATATTTATAAAAATTTCAAAATCTAATACTAAAAAATAAAATATATTCCTCTACTTATTATTATAAAATATTCTATTTCTATCAAAATAATAATTAAAATTTTATTTTTAAAAAAAAACTAACATTACAAGACACGACAACGAAGAAATCTAAAATTAATGACTAAAGTGAAACGGAGATATAATATGATATCATCCCAAATCCATTCCCAATTGCCACGGCCAAACCATCATCCAATGCCCAACATTTATGATGGCTTTTTAATTCACAACACAAAACACTTAATTATGTTTCAGATAAATTATTTATGAGCAGCGATTCCTCACCATTGGCAAGTGCATTCTGACTGCGAAAACGGGGCTTAAATTTTTGTAAACCATATCCTCCAATGGGTATTAAATTTTATAAAATATTTCTGGGTTTGCATATTCTTACATTCAATGGCATGTGCACCATTATTTACTATTCTTTTTCGAGCCTCTAATCTCTCTATATTCTTATTTCTAATTTTTCAATAACTTTCAAAGGCAATAAAGCTTCTAAAAATTAGGGAATTGTACTTCTAATGATATTCGCTTTTTGTTATCATATTAAAACATATTCTTACCTTCAATTTAATGCCTCCCCTCATAAGTTCATAAAGAAAAAAGTCCTTCAATATTTTGTAGAAAATTTTAATGCTTCTTGGATGATCAGGTCAGCTTAAATAAACTATTAAAATAATTTTAAATAATAAATTAAAATAAAAAACACATTTTATTGTATGATTTTTTTTTGGCAAAATAAATTTATTTATTCAAAGATAAATGAATTTCAATTCTATATATTTAGAATTTGTCTTTTATCTATCTTAAATTTACTTTTTAACTATATAAAGAGAAGTTAATTAATTTATTTGGAATATTATTAATTATCGATTCATTTTTAAGCATATGAAAAGAAGTCAATTTATTTTTTTAGAACACTTTTTCATACGAACCACCTTACTATTTTAAAATAACTATTAAATAAATTGTTGATAGGTAGATATGTCTAGTGTAGTTTAATTACAAATTACTAAAAAATATTATTAGTGTTTGACAACTTTACCATATTGTTTGGCTAAGACATTTAGTGTGGTTTATTTATGGGGTATGGATAAATATAATAAGTGTTGCGCAACTTAATCATATGGTTTGGCTAAGACACCTAACATGAATAGATAGTAATTTGATAGGATCTCTTCAAAAATAACTATTGCTAATAAAATTCAAATTATAAAACCAAGTTACATGATATTAAATTTATATTTTCAAATTCAAATTATTAAAAGAAGTTTGCATTGAAAATTCACATACAAAATCAAGCATAAACAATTATGAATTCAAAGGCAGGGACTAACTACTATGTGGCTCTTAGTTAATTAAGGATTTACAACTTGAATATAATTATTTAGCAAAATAACTCACCAGGCCCGACCCCGCCTACCGCCACTCCCCGCCCGTGCCGCTACTCCCCCCCCCCCCGCCCCCCCCCCCAAAGGACATAATTTTTTTTAGTATTTTTTTTTTATAAAAAGAATTTATATTAAGAGCAATTTAATATGATTAATAACATAAAAAAATATCAATTTCATAAGAACTAAGTGGCCTCAATTTAACTATACCATTATGTTGAGCTCTAAAACATATCTCTTAAAAAAATAGATTTTCAAATTCTACCTTATGCTTAAGATATTATGATTTTTTGATAGAATTCTCTAAACAAGAAGATTTTTTATATGATAATGAAATAGACTCCAGATTTAAGGTTAGAAATATCTTATCATTATCGAATAGACATTAAATTTAATGTTGGTCATTTTTTTAATATTAAGTCTACTACCAATCTCCATTATAATTATAAGTTAAGCCTATCAGTATAATAAAACTAGCATATATATCTTAGATAAATCTATGTATAAGACATCGAGAGGTATCATTTTTGAGGTACATATATTAGATTGGATTTGTGGCATAAATATAATAATTGTTTCAATAATAATATCTCTTTACATCTTTTACATATATTTATATAAAATATGTCTGTTAACTTGTAAATAATATTATATTGTGTAAATTTTAGATATAAGTTTATAATATAAAGATTTAAATTTTTTTTGGAGAAATAATTATTTTGTAAGACAATTTTATTCAATACATTTTTTTGGTGTGCACAATGAGAAAAAAATTCATTGTGATAGTGTGCAATTTATTAGTAGTTGTTTATTGTATTGAATTTTTCTTTTGCATGCTTAGTTTTAAATTTTTTTAATAAAAATAGTTTGGGCTAAGATTTTCATGTTTTATAAAATTTGAGTGTTTCTTTTTTATCATGTTTTAATGGTAAATGTAATTAAGCATGTCTTTTATCTTTAGATTATGTAAAATAATAGTTTTTTAATAAATATTAGAGTATTAAAAAAAATATTTTTTGCTTTCATAATTTGTGTGATCATGGGGATAATGGGTATGTAGCATTAGATGATCATAATGGCTTTAAAGTTATGAGTTAGTCATAAAAAGGTAAATTATAAAACAAGGATGCAAAGGCTTTGTTATTCTGATTTAATAATTAATAGGGGAGTCCATCATTACGAGGGTAGTATAAATTAATAAATCTAAAAAACATTGGAAAATATTACAAAGTGTTTACCAAGGAGTAATTAATGTGAAGATTACAAGATTGCATATTCTTAGAAGGGATTACGAAGTGTTTACCAAGGATCAGTGAGCATTATGAACCAAAAAAAGTATCATGGAGAGAACATGGCATATGAATTTGAATTTGAGAATATGTTGAGAATTTTAGAAACGACATTTAATCTTATAAATATAACTATAATTATAACTATTGAGGATTCTAAATATTTATCAATATTGATCATTGAAGAGTTTATGATATCTTTACACAAACATAAACAAAGGCTAAATATGACAACTAATTCCTCTATTAAGCATGCATTAATATCATATATATTCTTCAAAGCAAAAAAGAAAAGAAAAAAATATTGTGATCAAGGAATCCAAGAAGGGTGTTTAGATCATGTGTTATAACAAGTAATAAAACTTGAATAAAAACACACTAACATGCATAAAACTTACTTCCTAGATGATAGGAGGAGAATAATGAACAAAACCAATTAGAAACATAACTAAAATGTAAAGAATGAAAAATTCCTTACCTTCCTTGAATGATCCAAAATATTTGTTTTGTGGCTTGTTCGACATGTGCTAAAAGAGTCTTTGGCAATGGAGCAGGTTATCTCCTTCTCTCTTTGGCACCATAGTTTGTGGATTGATGTTGGATTTGGCTTGTGATTTTGGCATTATAAATCTATAGATTTGAATCATGCACCAAATCCTACATTATAACTTTACTATGTTCAAAATCTCCAAATGAAGAAGTCTAGACTTGTATTTATAGGTTTAGAAACTAACTTCAACTCAAGGTGAGTTAGAGTGTAGTTCAATCATGGAATGAGTTTAAACCTAACCTAAGTGAGTTAATTAACATAAGTAGAGTTAAAAAGGTTTCCAAACCTCATGATTATAAATGAATAGGTATGGGTGAGACATTTTGAGATGTTTTCAAAGGTTTGACAACTCACAAATGTAATCATGAAAACCTAGGATATTTTTGATTTTTGAATTTCCTTTTCTATAATTTCACTAATTGATCATAGATAGTTTAATTAGGCATTTGATTAGGTTTACAATTTTAATTAATTAGGATTAGGAATTTAGCATTTACAATATTTGATTTTATGTTTGCACTTGCCCCATTTAATTGGTCTATAGGCCAAATTACATGTTGTAATGCCATGGAATGATTGGAGATGAATTTTTTAGAGGTTTTTCTTAATTATGGTAGGATACCCCAATTACAGATGTTTCAATGAGATTATAAACTTTGATGTATTATACACAAGAGAATTTGGGATATTTAGTGATTCTTAGGCTTAGTTTGTAATGATTAGTAAGAATCAGTCTGAAATCTGGTATGAATCCATTGGTGGCTAGTTTTAGGTGTCTACAATTTCACCTATTTGGTAAGATGTTTCAAGTTATAAGCACAATAATGTCTTCTCAAATAATGATAAAATACATGTATTCATAAAAGAAGATGATGATTGAATAAAAAGATCCAAATAATGTTTGGGAAGCCTATAATGATGTCCCCTCGAGGGAGTGGCCATCATATGCTTGATGGATGGTCCCATGAAAAGAATAATGAAGAAGAATAAAATTATCCCATGGGTGAGATTAATTTAAATGAGAAAATTATTGCATGCATTGATTAAAAAAGGTACTGATTTTTCCAAAGGTAGTTATAATCACTAACAAAAGGGTACAACATTGATTTCCCCATAGGTAGTTATAATTAGTGGAAACAACATATGCCCCAATTAGGGCTCATGAGTAAAAATAATGATTTGGCCATAGTAATTTATAATCATTAAGATGATCAAGATAATAAATTATTTAATTGTGCCCTAGAAGGGAAGATTGTTAAGAATAACTCAAGGATATAACTTGGAATATAGATTAAAGATGAGTGTGTACAAACATAGATGTAATGGTCTAGTGACTAAATAATCCACAAATAACCATGCATATGAGGATGTGAAAAGTGATGAAAGAGATGAATGGAAGAATAAAAATTGATAAATGTTAAATATTTATTATACCTACCAATGTGGAGATGCTCATCCTTATTAGCATTGATACAACTAGAATATTCAGTAGGTTGATTTGATCAAGATGGGTGGGAGAATTTGACAAGGGTACCAAGAAGAAAATTTTGTAGCTCCATTTATTGTAGTAATTCTTGAGATAATTTTTGCTATAACACATGATGGTATGCCTCATGATAGAACACAATGAGAACATGGCCAAAATATGCATAAGTACTGACTCTTGATCCAATAAATAATTGAAAACAACACACCAATGATAAAAAAAAAATTTTGACAATGTTGATGTATGGAATTAAGAATAATTTGGATTGAATCACCTAATGAACATATATAAAATAAGTCGAGGCACAATACTGAAAGTAAACAAACAACACACAAAAAGTAAACAAATAAAAAACAAACACATAGAAAGCCTAGAAGTGAAAGAAAAAAAATCTAAATTATGAATTTATCCCAATATGGTGAACCGAGGATGACCAATTAACCTTAAATAGGACAAATATTGTTGTATTTTCAAATTTTAGGAATATTTTTGGAATTTTATAAGAATTTCAACCCAATTGGGGATTACGAGATACTAAATGGCCTAACTCACAAAATGATGAGAGCATTATCTTAGGTTGGTCATAAAATGGTAAGAGTGTATGGAAAGGGGGATTGAGTTGACCTCAATGTGAATTAAAAAAGGCCTAGATAGTCTCAAAATGACCTCGAGCCATAATAATTCTACCCATAAAAAAGGTAGGGAGAATCGACTATGATCCACACCACGGGGCCTAAGACCATGTGTAGGGGGGATAATTGAGTTTAATTATGTAGATTGAGTGAGTAAGGATAATTTAAAAAAAGTAAAAAAACACATTAAATGTATTATAAGTCTTATTTGGAGGAAATGTAGCTTCTATTCATTAATAGTGAATAGGGAAAAGTGATACAAAGTGCTACAATGTATGTATTATAGAATCGATACATGAAGTATGTTATCTGTGTTATGAATATGTAAAATGCATTGACCTTTTGATAGATGTGTATGTCACATATTTATATGGGTAGAATACAATAATAGTTAAAACTATGCTTAGTTATCAAGAAGATGGTTTTGGTGATTCATCTTCCAAGCTGGATGATGGTTGAGGAACCTCTTAGAGCATATAGATAGGGTGAGTCAACACATAAATGTGTTATGGAATACAATAAGTTGAAAATTGTTGATACTATACGGCATGTGACAGAAAGGAACATGGATATATGAGTTGTAAAGGGTGCAAGAGTCAACAAGTAGGAGTAGGAGTAGGAGTCAATGCAAAGCCACAAGGTCTATGAGGGCATGAAAGTCAACAAGAAAGTGCATGACTTGGCATGGTGATATGAGATATGCAAAGGTGAGGCACATAACTACGACCAGAGGTGATCACTGCACAAAAGTATAAAAGTTTAACTAAGACTTGTATGAAAGGTTTTCAACTAACTACATGTAAAGGAGCATGCAAAAATGGGTGATATGTTCATGCACAACACAAAAGAGAAAACAAAGAGTGAAATCGATGGTGTAGAAGTTGTGTATAGATCATTCACCCTTTCTTGGAGAGTAATGGTCTCTATTGCATCGGTGCACATTTTCATAAACTATTCTTGAAGTTTTTACAAAGTATAACACTTGTTTTGATCAGTGAATTGTCCAACCTTGACCATATGGAAAAGTTGATGTGTGCCATGGTAGGTGCATCTGTATGTCACTTTAATGATTTATGTCATCTCTTTAGGATGTAAAAGTATGAGATAAAAATCAAAAGGATGTTATATCACTAATAGCTCAAGAAGTGATAGAGTTTAAGGTTTAAGAAGCTCCACATTGAGTACTAGGATCATACCTAGGTACATAGGTAGATCAAGAACAAAAGAATTATGAATAATTGTACATATAATAGTGTAAGGACCATAGCATAGATTCTTGATCTTGTGATGTGGACATTTAAAGCACTCTTTTTAAATTTACAACTATAATTTATAACCAAATCCATATTTAGGAGGTGTGTGATGTGCTTCATGACACTCATTTTATTTTAATTGGGTGCAAGAGAAAATCTACTGAACTTGCTAGTGAACAGACTGAATGTGATGCAAAAAATTCTTAGCTTTGTCTATTTCCCATTCATGTATGCATGAATCAGTGCCCTTAGGTGAGTGGTACGAGATGTTGAAAGGTGCAAAAGTTGAAACCCAAGACATGTCTGGAATGGACTATTCCTAGTAGATCTATGAAGAGCCCTATTGTAGGCATGTTGAATGTACAAGAGATTATCATCCCAAGTATGAGCATGTTCATAATTGTACATTCATAGAAGATGAATAAGTGTACGATTAACCACCTTGGTTTTCCCATCTATCTGAGAATGAATTTTTTTTGACTAATCTAGCAATGTACTTATCAAATCCCATAATGGTTGCTAAAAATGACTCACAAAGTGTGAATAATGGTTGGAGACAATGGAGGTTGGTAGCCCAAAATGAACCCAAACATGGTTGAAGAAAACCTATGTAGTGCCAACTACATCAATGTCTTTTTGGAAAGTGACCATGATAACCATCATGGAAAACTGATCCATGACAATGAAAATAATGTCATGTTGTTGTCTCATTGCAACAGTCCAGCTATAAAGTCCATGTTGATGGATTCCCATGGTCTGTATGGAATCAGTAAAGGTGTGTTGACTACTAGCTTCTTATTTGTGGACTTGGAAATATAATAAGGAATACGAGACTTGATGTGACACTCAACATCAATGCACATGTGTTTCCATATTAAATGTGACTATAATGTGACTAGAGTCATTGTTACACTAAATTGTCCTAAGGTCTTGGCATAGTACACCTCCCATATCAGTCATTGGTGAGGTGCACTGGAGGGAACATAGAGATGTCTGAGCTTATTAATAAATTGGTCAGACAAGTAAAACTTTGGCACTTGTTTACCTTAGGTGATGTTTGTGCAAGTCATTGTGAAGTCTAGATCATTTGAGTAGAGAGGTACCCAATCTGTGAAGTTATGGTTGCATGTATATAAAACTATGATAAGTGCATGAACCAACAGTTGACTAAGGTATTCAGTGACCTTGTTATCCTTCCCTTTCTTTTGATTTATCATGAGATGTAATTTTTATAGGTAAGTCATCTATTTCATATGGTGCACATTTTCTAGCTTGTTCTACATTTTTAAGAATTGAAGTGTTTGATGGTCTAAATGAACAACTCTATCTTTCATAAGAATATAGTGGAACCATTGCTTTATGGCCTACACAATAACATAAATTTAATCCTTAAATGTGGAGTACCTTTGAGCCATATCACTGAATGTATTGGAGTGGTATGTAATTAGATATCTATGTTTTATGAGCACTACACCAAGTGCATAGTTAGATATATCAGCATGGATTTCAAAGGAATACATAATGTTAGGCACTAAAATAATAGGTGTTTTTTTAGAGGTGGTATCCTTCTTAGACCATTTTATTACACCTTCAATACTCAAAAACTTGATTTGGAACTTTCTTCATACACAAGGTTCATGATAAGATCTTATTTAGATAGTACATAAGCATTTAGACTTAGATCTCAAACATAGAACTATATAAAAAGATCCATATAATATAATTAATAATATAGAAACAATAAACACAACATATCTAAGATAATCACACCTAAATATATACCTTTGAATGATCAAAAGACACACCCCAAGCCATAACGCCTTCTTTGCTTTGTTGATGGTTTCATGGGCTTGTAGCTCTGTTGACCCTCTTTTTGGACCATAAATTCTCTTATATTCCTAATAAAAAAAATTAAACATTCTTTGGATACACATTAAGAACTTATACAACATATCCAAGATTCACCTAGGGTTGTTATGTAAAGATTAGTCCTATGATAGACTATGTCATACCTAATTAGGTCTCTAAAGTACCCTATTTTGGGGATACAGAGAGTTTGAGGGGGATTTGATTATTTAAAAACATATGGAATATGTTATTTATAAATTTTAACCTATATAAATAGGAATCAATCATAACATAATCCTAAATCATCCTCAAGTCACCCTATCTAAGTCTGCCTAGGCATACAAAGCTAAAAATAGGGTTAATCTTAGAGAATAAGCTTACCCATTGAGTTGATTATTGAAACATCAGATAGTAGATGCACACATTGAAATCACAAGGATTTAATGTTTTTATAATTTTCTACCTTACGGATGCTGAGATCAATAAAGCCCTAGTTTGGGCATAGTGAACATACGAAATAAGTTACAAAGAGCATCGTAAAGTGTCAAGACTTAAAATAATTTTTTATGATCTTGTTTTTGTCTCTACTAAAACCCTGAGCACTCACAGTTAAGAAAGAAACCCATTAACCATTGAATATCAAAATTGAGCTTGTTGTCCTGTCTGATATGCACCTATAATCATGATAAAAGCATTAACAAAACACATGAAATTTTCCTTTAATATTCAATACTTCCATTCCATGTTGAAATCAACATATTTCATCTCTTTTGGTTGAATTAGTCCCTCATCCAAACTGAAAAACTCAACTTAGACACCAAATCTCTATTCTTAGACCTTACACAACTAACTCTAAGAATGGAACTAACAAATTTTCCAAACAAATAAGATTCCAACCATCCAAAATCACATACAAACAACCTAAGATCACATGAAATATGATCTCTAAAAATATTTTGGATGAAAATATATAAAATCTTGGCCTTGAGACATGTTTTTAGGCTTTATTACAAGCTTAATAGACATATTAGCAAATTTGAAAATTTGAACACTATAGTTTTGGAGGGAAAACTAACTAAGCACATAAAAGTAACCTCCACTAAACCAAAAATAATGAAAATACATTGAAGACAAGAAGATGCTCTTTCATCATTCTTTCAAGGAGTAAAAATAAGCATTCTTCACTTGTTGTTCTTCATCAACTCTTCCATATTTATGCCTAGTTTGAGAATGTTGCTTCCAGTGAACCATGTTACATCTCCATCTTCCTTGCTTCCATGTTGACTAGGATCCCAATTTTTGTCTTGAGATGAAAAATAATATCTCTCTTTGGTAGGTTCTTCAAATGAATTATTTATCTCCTTGATGTCCAATTTTTTCCTTGCACTTGCACCTACAATTATCTTCACAATGTTAGACAAAAATAAACCTTCATTTGCTTCTTGAATCAGTTTGTTGTCGTCCTCCCAAAGTTTGATGTTTTCATAATGATCACTACTAGTATATGCTTTAAGGTATCCATTCATCAAAATCTTCATTTCCTCATACATTGCATGCTCTCTTTCATTGATATTTATACTTATTATTACTATCCACATGATTTTCATCAGCTTTCCCTTACCATAGCCATCAAAAATCCATTCTTTATCCCTTTCTCTTGGTCCTTTGGTAGAACTAATTTCAAAGTTTTGATACTGAAACCACAATTGTCTAACTACTTCTATTGAAGCTCTTGAAAACTCATCACCCTTTGTCATAAATTATTGACTAATATGGTTGTCACTATCATACATAAGATTCTCACTTTGTTTTTCATCAAAAACAACAACTAACCTTTCATCTACAGTAGCCTTATGATCTTATTTGAGAGTCCTTGGATTCATATCACTTCTAACATCATTTTCCACATTGCAACCTTCACTGCCAATGTCTATTTATTCTCTATGTTTTCCTACTACCATCATGCAATAGGTCTTGAATTATGCATTGTCAAGGAAATTACTATCCATTACATGGGCTGATTCAAGTAAATTATCTTGAAAGACAATCAATTTACTCTCAATGTTTTATAAAGAATTTTAAAATTCTACAATAGCACTAGAATCATCAACATACATATTTGGAGTATTAGTAACCAAATTTGTTACCTCTTCATGTTGATTCTCCTTATTTTTTAAATTCTGATTTGGCTTGCCTTCAAACAACTCTTCCATCATCTTTAGCTCCTTTTCCCACCTGTATAATTTATTTTTTAACTCCTCATGATGTTTTCCTTCCTTTTAAATCAAGGTTTGACTAAAATCTTTAGCCTTCTCCTCCATGTTCAACAATGGTTTCTCATGCTTTGTCTCATTATTTGAGACTTCCTTCATACTCACTAAGCACTTGTGATGTTGCATTTTATCAACCAAGTTGTCTTCCATATCTACAATCACATAAGTTAAATGATATTCAAAAATTATTACCTCATTTTCATTACCATTGATTATGCCTTCCTCTTCCTTCACTTGTACAAACTCCTTGTCATCTAGAAACAATGCCTTGGACTCTGATCCACCTGCAACAATGTCTTCTTCTCTCAAGGGTGTGAGAGTATGCTTTACTTTACTCATCTGAAATATATAAGTATTATTTCTCCTATCATTCATGACTTTCCTATCAAATTGCCATGGTTTTCCTAGTAATATATGACACAAGTCCATAGGCATAACATCACATATAATTTTATCTTTGTAAGCATCAATCTGGAAGTTTACCCTACATTTTTCATCCACTAAAAGATGATGTCCTCTTTTTGGCCATGACACCTTGTAAGGTGTAGGATGCCTATCTTTCATTAAACCCAACTTCTCCACTATTTCAATTGAAACCAAGTCATTTGTGTTCCCGCTATCTATTATGAATTTACAACATTTACCATTACTCTTGCATTTTGTCTTGAACAATGTTTTTCTTTGAGGTGGTTCCACTATATTTGTGTTAGGATTATTCAAAATTCTTTTCATCAAAATAGACTCAACTTCCTTTAGAACATCTTCATTAGTTGTTGTTGGTCCTTCAACTTCTTCTTCATCTTGGGCCACATGCACACCTCTATCATGACTGGTAGGAGGGTTATCTAGACACTCATATTCTATATGTCCTACATATTTGTTGTACCTAAAACATTTGCACATGAATCTTCATCTTTCGCTTGGTTTATAGCTGCCTCTTGAGCTTTGCGAGTTGCTAGCCTCTTCTTGTAATGTTTGCAACTACCTTCTACCTCCTTATGATTCTCTTCCTCTAATGGATTTGTTCCTTCCTCTTGAAAAGGAATTTTGTTTCCTTGCAATCTTCTCCTCAGACTTCAAGGCAAATTGGTATGCTTCTTCAATTGTCGTGGATGTGAGAAGGCTAATCTCATCTTTGATTACAAGCTTAAAATGATTAGTAGACCTTTCTACCTTCTTTATATCATCTAAAATATGTCTTGATATTATGATTAGCCTATAGAACTCTTCAGTGTTTTTCACTACAGACATAACCTTTTGTTTCAAATTTTGTAATTGCTTAAAAAGATTTGCTTGACAATTTAAGGGAATGAATTTACCTTTCATTTTTTCTACCATTCTATCCTAGCTCCTAATCTTTGGCCTTCCTTTTCTCCTCCTTTCCTCTTACACACTATCCCACCATAGGGATTATGGCTTTTCAATTTGGTCATGTCATACTTGACTTTCTTATCATCTTCTTCTATCCCTTCATACTCAAAGTACTTGTTAAATGCAATGATCCATTCATTCAAGTTTTCATCATACATTAGAACTTCCATATTTGGCTTTGCATTCACCTTCATAATGGATATGATCAGCCTCTCTTTAGTTGTCTCATCTTCTACCACTAATTCTTGCTCTAGTGGCTCTTCTTCTCTATCACTGACTTCACCAATGTCAGCACCTCTCCTTTGAGCCATCTCTAGGTCTTGTAAACCTAGCTTGCAGGTTCCTAAATTTTACTAATTTTACCATTTGTCCTGTTGGTATCCTTCCTTCAGCTTTACCTCTATTTATAATTCTCATGGCCATCTTGGAATCTTGGTTTTCTCTCAAAAATCACTTTCCTTTTCTTGCTTGGATCTTGGATTGTGCACAATCCCTTTTGATCTGATACCAAAATTGGTGTCATTCTCATAACATATAATGACACTTTCAATACCCAAAAATGTTTTTTGGAACTTTCTTCATACACAAGGTTCATGACAAGAGATTCTTTCTATAATACATAAGCACTTAGACTTAGATCTCAAACATAGAACTATATAAAAATATACATATATAATAAATAATAATCTAAACACACTATACACAACCTATCTCAACTAATCACACCTAAATAGATGTCCTTGAATTATCAAAAGTCACACCCCAAGCCATAAAGCCTTCTTTTCTTTGTTGATGGTTTCATGGGCTTGTAACCCTGTTCACCCTATTTTTGGAGCATAACTTATCTTATATTCCTAATAACATAAAAATTAAACATGATTTGGATACCCATTTATGACCTATACAACATATCCATGATTCACCTAGGTTTGCTTTATATGGATTAGTCCTACTATAGACTGTGTCGAACCTAATTAGGTCTCTAAAGTACCCTAGTTTGGGGGCTACAGAGAATTTGAGGGGGATTTGATTGATGTAAAACATATGAAAGATTTTATTTATCATTTCTAACCTATCTAAATAGGAATCAATCATAACATGATCCTAAATTATCCTCAAGTCACCCTATCTCAGTCTACCTAGGCATACTAGGCTAAAAACAAGGTTAAGCTTAAAAAGTAGACTTAATTTTTGATTTGAATCTTGAAACATCAGATAGTAGATGCTCACATTTAAATCATAAGGAATTTATTTTTTTTGTAATTTTATACCATACAGATGCTGAGATCAACAAAGCCCTAGTTTGGGCACAATCAACATACAAAATAAGCTACAGAGAGCATCCTAAAGTGTCAGGAATTCAAATAAATTTTGTTGAGATTGTTTTTGTTTCTACTAAAAGTTTGATAACCCATATTTAAGAAATAAACCCTTTAATCATTTACTGTTAAAATGAATCTTGTTGTCTTGTCTGATATGCACGTACAATCATGATAAAAGCATTAAAAGAACACATGAAATTGTCCTTCAATATTCCATACATCCATTCCATGTTAAAATAAGCATATTACATCTATTTTGGTCTAAGTAATCTCTCATCCAAATTGAAAAACTCAACTTAGACACCAAATATCTATTCCTAGACCTTACACAACTAACTCTTAGAATGGAACTAACAACTTTTCCAAACAAAGATTTAAACCAATCTAAATCACATAGAAATAGCCTAAGATCACATGGAATATGATCTTTGAAACTATTTTGGATGCAAATCTATACAATCTTGGCCTTGAGACACATTTTTAGGCCTTATTACAAGCTTAATAGACATATTAGCAAATTTGAAAGTTTGAACACCATAATTTTGAAGAGAAAACTAACTAAGCATATCAAAGTATCCTTGACTCAACTAAAAATAATGAAAAGACATTAAAGACAAGAAGATGCTTCTGCATCAAGAGGTATTGCTTGAGTGCCTCAAAAGAACATTAATATGTAGAAGTCTAGTCAAACTTAGCTTTGGTGTAGGTGAGCTAACTAAGAGCCCAAGAGATGTGTGAGAAAGCAAGGATGAACCTATTTTATAAGTTAAAAAGTCCAAGAAAACACCTTCATTTAGTGAGATTATGCATAATAGGACAATATTGGATCACTTTGATATTTTGTGGATCTATGGTGATGTCGGTGCAATCAATAATGTAACCCAAGTATTGGATCTGCGTGATGTAAAATTTATACTTATATAAGTTGGATTGTAAATTGTGTTGGCACAAAGTATATAAGACATGCAAGATGTGCTCCATATGTTCGTCTTAAGTCTTTCTAAAGATGAGGATGTCATCCAAGTAGATAATGATGAAGGAGTTTAGGAAATGCCCACGTAGATCACCAATCAATCACATGAAGGTGGTTGTCACATTGGTAAGGCTAAAACATATGACCAACCATTCATAAAATCCCTCTAGTATATTAAATACTATCTTTTAGATGTCTTCAGGATGGACTAGAAATTGATGATAACCTTACATCAAGTTGATCTTGGTGAAGTATTATACACCTCAAATCTGGTTCAATAGGTCATCAATGCATGGAATTGATATTGATTTTTCACCATGATTATGTTGAGCATGCAATAGTCAATACAAGGTCACTAAGACCCATCCTTCTTTGGTTCAAGGACTATCAGACTCCTACAAGGCAAAGAGTTAGGCCTAATCTTGCCCTGATCAAGGAGCTCTTGTATTTGGTACCAGACTTCATTATTATCCCAAACTGATCTATGATATAGGGGGCTATTAGGAAGAGGGGATCCAAGAACCAAATCAATGTAGTGTTTTACTATGTTATACATTCTAAGGACTTTAGGTTCTGTGAAGACTTTAATTTGTTACACCAATGACTTTTCAAGTTGTTACTACTATAATAGTGTGTGAGTGTTGCACATTATAAGGTTGTACTTTATCATTTTGTGTTGTGCAAGGTATCAAAATGGATCATGAGTAACACACACTTTTTCACATGTAATATGAGCTTGCGACACTACTTGGTAGAGACCAAGGTGACTTTAGTCATGGGTGCTAACTCAAAAAGGTTGTAGAAATGATCTTACACATAAATAGTCCAATGATATGGCTTGGATTTGTATGTAGCTTTAAGGTCATATAAACATGGTCTTCCTAGCACCATGTCAAAAACCTCTAAAGGTGAGATGTCACAAGTGACATTGTCCTCCATAGGTTTGACTTTGTACTAAAAAGTGCATTATTTCTAGACCTGTATATCCTTCCGCTACTATAGCCAGCTTAGAGAGTATGGCTTGGAGTGTGTAGTCGTGGAAAGACTAAGGAGTTGAACCATGGAGTGAAAAATAATGTTATTTTTCTTATGACTATTGATGATGATGTGAATAGGTTAACCCTTCACCTATAACTAGGTGTGGAAGAGGCATTCATGCTCCTGAGAGATGTTCATTATAGTAGTGATCGTCCATCAATGTGGGTCTTGATGTAGATTGGGTGAGGAAGGATTGCTATGCATGATATTTAGATTGGAAGGAGGGCGGTTGAGCAATGGCAATAGTACCACTCATCATTGAACTTATTCTTACCTTTGTCTAAAGTAAAAGATGTTGGGGCCTTTGATTATTGAGTAGTATTCTAGTATTGCTCTTCTATATGATAAGTGTGTTTTTATTACTTCTATGCAGAAGGTTGTGATGCAGATTTATGCATAGGTGAGGCCTTACATGCTACATTAGATGAAGACATAGCACACTACTTCATCACTAACATAGATTCAATTTTGGTGATTTTTTGATAATCTTTCCCCAATGTCTTAGAAGTCAAGAACTCCATCTTTGTATAGATGTAAGGAAACAGTCCATTGATGTAATTCAACACCTTACATGACTTATCCAGGTTCTCATATAGGCACATAGATTAGTCATGGAATATGTTTCTATAGTCTTCCACATACTACTATTTGTATTGACATTATTGTTGTAACTTGATATGTTCATACTTAATATGGTATAGAGGGTAGTATTCCTCCTTCAGTGTGTCAACAAAATTCTTCCAAGATTCGATTGGAATACACTCTTTTATACGTTACACAATGAAAACCTCCCACCAATGAGGAATCATAATGGCAATCTTCACCACTACGAAGGTGATCTTCTCATCCTTAATGAAGTGATTTATTAATAAGTATGCCTCGAGTAGTCAAATTTAAGAATCCAATGCTTTGGCATCGATCTTGACTTCAGACATAAGGATGTCAATATTGACATGCACTTTGAAGGGGGTCTATTTCTGAAATTATTATTGAGAAAAATGTGGAGGTGGTTTAGAAGATGTCGGATTGAACTGTACTAGCAAGTCATATAATTGTCCAAAAAATGTGGTGTGTTGTGCCTCTAGAGCATCTAGAATGAGATTCTAAATTTATAGTGATACCTTAGGTTGCTTTTGGGTGTCATTAATCTTACTTTTATTATGACATTCTTTCAGGTATTCTAAAACAAAACTAATTGATAAACTTTTCTTCTCTAGTTGTGATCGTGTGTTTATAGACATATAAATAGGATAGAGCTTTTTGATCTAATACTAATGATCCATGCTAAAGGGTCTAGGACCAAGTACGTGGGGAAAAAATGAGTTTGGTTATGCATAGTGAGTTAGTAAATCTAATTCAGATAGAATTAACCAAACACATTCAATGTAGTGAAAATCTTATTTGTAGGAAATGCAACTTCTATTTATTAACGGTGAATAGGGAAAACTTTTACCAAGTGATATAGTGAATTTATTACAGAATAGATTTACAAATCATGCTATCTATGTAATGAATTTATAAAATTCATTAACATTTTACTAGATACATATGTTACATATTTATATAGGTAGAATAAAAGAGAAGTTACAACTATTGTTAGCTACCAAGAAGATGGTTATGGTGCTTCATCTTCTAGGTTGGATGATGGTTAAGGAACCTCCTATAGCACATGGATAGGGTGATTTGACACGTAAATGTCCTATGGAATATAAGAAGTTGAAAATCCTTGAGACTATAGAGTGCACAGGATCAATGCACATGGATATACGAGCTGAGAAGGACATGAGAGTGAACAAGTAGCAACATGAGTCAAAATGAAACTATAAGTAATGTGAGGGCACATAAGTTAGTGATAAAGTGTAGCACTTAGCATGGTGATATGATATATGGAAAAGTTAAACATGTAACTAAGATCAGAGGTGATTGTTGCACGAAAGACTAAAATTTTGCATGGGACTTGTGTGAAAGGTTGTCAGCCAACTATGTGAAAATGAGCATGCAAGATTGAGTGAGACATGCACACATTGCATAGAAGATCAAATGAGGATTGAAATCAATGGCATATAAGTTGTGCATAGATTAGACTAGGTCATAATAAGTTCTCAAATCCAAAAAAATGGTCAGGCAAATGAGAACAGTAATGGTGAGGTGATGCAAAAATGGATGATAAAAGTTGTTATTAATTTTCTCATCAGTGGTTATAATTATGAAATAATGACATAACTCTATGATACTAATTTACCCATAGGCGGTTATAATACATAACACCCACCAAATGTGAATGAAAGATAACTTACCAGATCAATTGTCACACTACTTTCATAAACTATCATTTAAACATGAAATTATAAAAATACTGAAAATAGATCAAAATCCCCTCACAAAAAGTGTGGGAAGAACCAAAGGAAATAATATCAAGACAATATTGGATAGGATTGCTAAAATAGGCTTTGGTATAAATAGGGATGGCATGGTAAGATGGTATATGGTAAGCCATTTTTTAGGACGATGATGGCATGAAAATTGGATAAAATGGTGAGAGGGTTTCCCCCAAGTGATAAGGTGAGGTTAAATGGCATGGTATAGATCAATGTAAAAAGGAATGGTGAAATAAAAGGTATGGTTTTTAGCCAAGGTATGGTAATTGGAAAAGTGGAAAGGTATGACTATGTCATATGATAATGGTATGGCATATGTTTTTATTATAGGTAAATGTTTCTAGTGTTCTTGTTGATGTGGAGATGCATGTCTTGATCAGCATATGACACAATCAAAATAAGTAGTCATATACATTGCTAGCCCACACCTCATATGAATTGTTACTCTATCAGGAACTAGCTGTAGATTTAGATGCTGAGAATGTTGTTATGATTTTTATTGGTCATTGATTATGTTTCCTATAAATATCAAGACAAGGTATCTTTGTAACTTTTTTAAAGGAAAGTGCAGCCAAGGATGGTAAATACGAATAAACTATAGGTGATAGGTTTGATTTGGAAATGTATAGGTGGATGGTAATGTAATATGTAATGGTTGGGAAACAAATGAAGATCTGGGTTTTTAGGTAGACACAATGTTATTGATTCTATATTTGACATAACTTTAGTTGTGGTCGGGTTGAATACTTCTAAATATACTCTTGATAAGACCATTATATTCTTCAGTTATTTGGGCCTGAGAGTAGCTACCATCTGATTAGGCTCTAGATTGGAAGTTATATTGATTTGAATTTTGATTTTGTCTTCATCAAGTAGTGAAGAAATTTTGTGCTCAGCTATTGGTGCCTCAAAGAAGATTTTACCAATGAAGTTGTCTTGATTGTCCCATAGCACCTCTTAAAATATTTCATTGAGGAATGTTGACTATTGATTTTTATTGTCTTCTAGTGTCTCTGAAAAGGTTTCACTAGAATATTTTAAGTTTGAGCTTGGATTATCCCCTAATGCCTCTAAAAAGGTTTCACTAGGAGATTTTTCTTCTTCTACATGAATGTGTTATTGGCCTCCCTGATGTTGTCCAATTGATATGTAGCCATGGATGCAATTCATTAAGGTATCATTATGTCAGTCCCAATAGATACTTGTGGGAGGTGGAAAGTCAATAAAATGGCTAGGTTGGTTAGTGGTAATGGCATGTGGAATGTTAATGGAATGGGAGAAGGCTACACAATCATCATAGAAGATACTAGGAGAGCTTATGTCGAAGCTAAAGTACTCATCCTCAAAAATCATAGATGGATCATAAATGTATTCAAACTAATATACAAGACATGTGTAACCAATGTTTTAATAGCCAAAAACATGTTTTGATTCTAAATCTAATTCCAACTCAAGGGATTTTGAATCTGATGTTAAGAATGACGTTGATTCTACTTATAATGCTAAATTTGATGTTAGTTAATGAATAAAACATGACTCTAATGCTGATTTTTCATCTGATGCGAATGCTAATATAGAGATGTTTTATTGAATGCTTGGTATCAGATAAGTAACAACATGTAAGAGCATAATGGGATCCATAAAGACTATTTTGTCAAAATGAGTCTCCTCTATAATTGTAAAAAGTTCAAGAGACAACTCCTTAGATACAATCTTGTCAAACGAAGGTTCTTAAAACATAGGCATATGGTTGAGGTAATTATTTTCCCAAAGGTGGTTATAATCACTAAGAAGTGACTTAGCAAAGGATGAATTGTTAGAGTGAGGCTCCTTGATAATGGGAATAGCACTATGATGTGATTCATCATAGGTGGACTCACCAAAAATGATTGGTTCAACAAAAATAGTGCAAATTCATTAGTTCTCTTGGTCTTGGTTTACAAGTAGTTGTAAAATACCAATTTTAAATACATATTAGTCCTCAAATGATTGGCTCCATTGGAGAGGTATTGATTGGATCAGTTTGGGTTAGATAATTATCAAGGGTTTTCTAAAGTGGGGAATGGTTGGCAATGGATGAATAATGACCGACGTTTGGATAATGATAGGGCATTGAAAAGCTTAGTTACTCACACAAGCCAAAGGAAAATCTCCTAAAATGGTAATGGTAGGGTGTTGTGAATCTTGGTTGCTCACATAAGCCAAAGGATGAGGTCATAGAATTGTAATGGTAGGGAATCATGGATCATGGTTGTTTGCACAAGCTAAAGGATGAGGTCATGCAATGGTAATGATAGGGAATCATGGAGCTTGGTTACTCAGACAAGCCAAAGGATAAGGTCCTAGAATGGTAATGGTAGGGCATTGTGAAGTTTGACTGCTTACACAAACCAAAGGATGTGGTCTTGGAATGAAAATGGTATGGTGTTGTAGATCTCAGTTTATTTTATAAGCCAAAGGATGAGTTCTTATAATGGTAATGGTATGGATTTGTGGGGCTTGATTACTTACACAAGCCAATGGATGAGGTCCTAGTATGGTAATGGTAGGGCATCGTGTATCTTGATTTCATAAACAAGCCAAAGGATGAGGCCCTGGTATAGTAATGGTAGGGCATTGTGGATCTCGATTCATTACACAAGCCAAAGGATGAGGTCCTGGTATAGAAATGGCATTCTTTAAATGTGGTGGATCTTGGTGGATTGTGCAGTTCAAAGGAGTGTTAATGGTATAGGTGGAGCAATGGGTGGTCACTAAAGGGTGAGAATCATATGTCAACCTACCAAAATAAGGTATCACCACATGATGTGCTTGAGGATCTTGAATTTTTTCCCTTGATTGATTATTGTAAGGAGGATAGGAACCCATTGCACAAATAATTTATTTACCATAGGGGTCTTGAACAAAGATAATTTTTATAACCATTATATCATATCTTGGATGGTACACAACTCCATCATAAGTTTAGTTAGACATGTTTTCCTCAATAATGAAAGCTTCGCAAAAAGGCCTAGAGTTATATAAAATTTGAAAATGCAAGAGGTTCAAACTTTATCTAACTTGGTCTAGGGGAGTTGTATTTCCAAAATGGTTTGTTCTAAAAACTTGGTATAAAAAAATTAAACATCAAATGTCTCACACATAAATGGTCAATTTTATGAATATAATCTAGCATACCAAACTCTAAGTACAAAGCATTCCAAATAGGTCTAATCTAGGAAAATAAAATGCTGCTAGTTCTTTTGACCAAACAAGGCATGTGTTAATACTTTTGGCCAAATGCAACGTCGAAAGCTTGACATAAAATAAAGGTTAGATTTTAATCTAATAAACTTGGAACAATTTGGCATAGATTAGGTAAACAAAACATAAACTTGGCTAGTTGGCATAAGGCATAAAGCTAAAGGCATATGGAGAGATAGATTGTTTTCTCCCAAACAAAAAACACAAACAATAATGAAAACTAGGCTCTTTTAAACAAATAAGCTAGACAAAATTAAATGATAGAACAACACTAGGAAAATATCTAAGCAATATTTTTCAAATTTGGGTAAAAAATTAACTTAAGTTGCATGATTTAATAGTTTTAGAAATATTGGTGTATTATTCCTAATTTTGTTAAAGGGTCTGAGTAATAAAGTTAGTGAATAAATATGTAATTATTGAGCTACTGATTTATGTAATTTGATGTTAATTCGAATCTTTCTAAAAATAGTAATAAGGGAAAGGAAACAAGACGTAGGTAGAAACTAATTGATCCAATTGAGACAGAGGCTAGAATTCACTATGTAGGATTGGGACACTATCATAAATTAAGATCTAAACATCATTTTATGATTGGATAAGAGTACCACAACTGGACAGGAGTGGAAATAGTCTTGTAGTCCACCTTTGACATTATTATCTTCAGTATCTAAGATTTTTGGGTTTTATTTACCAGGTCTGTGTGACTCTGTCCTTAATGTTTTGGTAGCTAGAAGTCTATAGAGCTCCATATAGAGCAAATTTTTATTTTAAACCCTATACTCTATTCTATTTTGACCAATTTTGAGAAAGAGGTGGGTGGGGGGGGAAGTGTGTTTAAGATTCACTGAACATGTATCCACACCCCTTGTGTGTGCACATCGACTACATACCAATAATCCAAAGAGGAGTCAAGCCATATGTAGTTATCCCACTTGATTTGCTTTATGCAATTATGTGTATCAAGGTGTAGAGTGCTAAAATGAATGTACTTGATGTGGCTAGGGACTGGTGTAAGGATTTGAATAAGATTGTAAATGTGTTGTCTATATATATGCAGAGAATAGGGAAGACTTCTTGAGTAGTGTTTCTTGTATTCTTGCTTGCTTAGTGATAATTGCCAACCCTTTGTAAATGATCTTTGAATGGAATTTTATAGGAATCTATTGGTCATGGGTTTAATTTACTCATGTTAGGCTGATAAGTATAATAATGGGAAACCAAAATAAATTGACCATTGAGGCAAAAAATGAACTTGAACAAGAGCACCAAAAACAAATAAGAGTGACATCTGTGCTATAGTCCTAGTGTGGTGCTATTATCTTGAGTAGACGGGACCTAGGGGGATTGAATTGTCATGAAAAGAGGAGTCTGGCTTAGCTAAGATCAGGTCTAGAAGGTTATGGATGATTGAGAATCAGTGAAAATATGCCTAACAGAGTTAGGAGAGCAAGCAATAAGGACCTATTGGTTGGGTGTTATTATCCATGCTGAAGTTACCATTTTTTATATTTTATATGACTCCATCCCCTCCCCCACCCGCCCGCCCTTTATTCTAGTGATGCAACAAAGCAAAATCCCAGGATAAAAGAAAATAGAAAGTGTACCTAAACTTACCTGCTAGGGTGAAGATCATAAAGTTTTGGGATGTTAAGTGTGCATAAAGAGAACATGTTATGAAGTATGAAATATGCAAGAGAAAATAAAGAGTAGATTCGTTCTTACTAGATACATTATATCTAAAATAATAATGTAAAAAGTTGGGTAAAAGAGAGACGAAGAGAAAGGAACTAATACACCTCACTAGGTATGCAGAGTAATACAAAACCTATTGTGCTATTGAGTAACGTTGGATGATGTTGTACCAAGAGTAATATCACGAATAGAGTTGAGTGCTTAATTCCCTAGAAGTGGCTCAAGAATGCAAAGGCTATCCCTTTGGCTCCATCATCACCCACTAAGTGAAGATAGGTGATTATGTATGTACTAGTTGATTTTTGAACTATGTGTTCAATCCATTTGAATAGGTGGCTCAAGAATAAAATGAATAACTAGTCATTTGGCTCCATCGTTACCCCATGAAGTGAAGCTATGAACTGATACTAGTATGAAATGTGTGTCATATGAGGTGGATCCTCAAGTCCTTGAATATACTATGATCTAAAAATTTTGGTGTCGATAGTCGAATGTATACTGGAAAGTAGGCCACTTTTGGCCACTTTGAAAGATGAAGGTTAGGCTTGTATGAAATCCACTCTGAAACTAGTGCATTAGACTTATATGAAAGCCACTTGAGAACTCAAGAAAATATGAAGTTAGGATTGTATGAAATCCATTCCAAAATGATGCTAAACACCTATAGGTGGATTAAGGCATGCAACTACTTAGAATTATTAGGTAATACTAAACTCAGAAATAAATTAAAACAAATATGTTGTGCATATTGCCCCCAATCACTTATGTCTGAAACATGGATTTTGATCTAGAAGTCATATCAACTGCCTTATCTAAAATTGAAAGTGAGAGCCATCATGTCATTATTACCCTTATATTTAGATTATCTAAGTGAAAATGTATTGAAACTACTGATTCTAAACTATTCTAGCTATGCAAAACTATAATTGAACCTACTTTTTCCCTACTTTTAGAAACTCTAGTTTTTTTGTTGTTTAGATAAGAGCACTGAATGTGGACACTAGTAGCACTGATGTTGTATTAAAAATTGGGTTCTATTGTCCTAGGCCAAATATGGTGACTATTATGGTATTCTCAGTATTTTGTCTGGTCTATTCTAACTATTTTGATGTCTAGTTGTTGTTTTAAGTATGTTGAATGCTAAATTTTTGACTGTTACGAGCTTCGATCTCTATGAAAAAACCCTATTTGTTTCCCCCTCTTTTGAGGGTATAAATTAAGACACTATGATGACTTCCCTTAGAATAAAGAGACCTGCAAGTGTGTTATGTTGTAAAGATACATGGTATAGCAATGATAATTAACAAGTTATCTCAGGATATAGCATGATTTTTATTGAGAGATTATTAGATAAATAGTGGGATGCCTAGATAGATATAATCATGTAATATCATGTGTAATGTGCTAAACTAGAAATGAAATTCTAGTTAGTTTTTAGTTGTTAGTTAGAGGGATGGAGCATGATGTCCATCATGGCATCCAAAAAAAATCAAGATATATGCATGATGTCGATAATAGAATGGCAAATAATTGGAAGCAAATAATAAAAAAACACATAAATAAAGAAGCAAAAAACATACAAAGGTGGACAAGGGGCCAAGCAAACAAGGGACATAGACACATGTCACTTAAATTAGAAAGGAAGCATACAAAGCATGTTCAAATGCTGCATATACATAGAATTGAAATAAGCAAGGTTGACATGAAAGCCACAATCACATATAAGAGTAAAAACATAGGACATTGGAAAATATCCTAAGGCACACATAATACATAGAAGCAAAGGAAATTAACAAATATCCTAAGGCACATACAGGGGATAGATAGGAACTGAGAAATGCAATCACATTCAGCTACACTAAGAAAGAAAAGAAAGCATAAAATAAAGAGAAATACAATCACATCTAACTAATCAAAGAAGAAAAGTATGCAACACATGTTATTACAAGACAAGGTATATGCTAAGAAATACATAAGTTCTATATACTAGTGAGTGTTGATAGATTAATTTATGTAAGCTAGTAAATAATATACATCAGCGTTAGAACTAGAGTGTGTGGTGTAGGAATGACATAAACTGGATGGTTTAGTAATGTAGGATATGCCCCCAGTGGGTATGCATATTGATGTGTGTCTTGAATGTATACGTAAGATGCCCCTCAATGGGTAGAGTGAAGTAATCAAGGAGCTGAATATCATTGCACACACTCAAAAAAGATCAAGTGAAGCATGCTAATGTAGATAAATTGATAAACAATAGCATAGAATAGAAAATGTAAGTCTAGCATAGTAGTAGAAATGTAAAACATGGATAATGCATATAATCAAAATATTTTTGGTTTTTTCAGTTATTTGTATGTTTTTGTATTTTTAAATATTTAAATATTTTTGGATTTTTGATATATTGTATTGTTTTGGTATTTTGGATTGTTATGAGCTATGTACAATCAATCATGAGGAAATTATGTATGATAAATTTGAAAGGAAGTTATATAGAATCAAGCTAAACTATTATATACAAGAAAACTAAGAAATTATGTACAAGTAATACTTAGAAGAAATGATACTAACTGATGAGTCTCATGGGAGAGTCCCTATCATGGTGTCTTATATCAAATAAAGGAATTGTGCATTATTGTGAAGCACAAGGTAATGGCTACAAATATGACTATAAATATTTGTACGCATTGTCGCTATCTTGAATATCATAATAATTTGTATTGTACCACTCATCATTATCATCTTGATTTTGAACCAATGGAATGCTAGTGTTGACTTTTGTTGTATCTAGATATTTTCCTTTGATAAATTATGTCCATGAATGATTTGTCTTAGGATGTTCAATAAATCCAAAACCTTAGTGATAAATATTATCATTTGCTACATTAGGAGTAGTGATGTCTTGAGCTTGCTTGCTAAACCCTTGACGTTGACAATCAAACTATTTTAGATATTTTTGAACAAACCCATACTACTTTGAAAGTCAAGCCTCATTTTGGAGAGATATATTTACATCGTTTTCATCCTTTACATGTGCCTATGGTATTGTTCCTTTCTTTGATTTTTCTTTTTGATCCTTTTATTATTCTGAGTTATGCTTTGGTATCCACTTTTGTACTGTTTATAAATTTGACCATTTGTGAATGTATACCTATGCCACTATGGATTGATTGAATGATTTACCTTGTATAGGGTCTTCATTAGAAATTATCTATTGTATATGTTGTTTCAATGCAAAACATGAATCTGTGTGATGCCCATGTATTCTATGATATGTATAATATTATCTAGATCTTCTCACTGGATGTAGAAGAAGTAGTTTGATCAAATTAGATTTAATAATTTCTCGTAGTACCTCACTTGAAATCTTTTTTTATTTTTGAATGATTTTTTAATCACTAATTGTAGATTTAATTTGTTGTGATTTCTTGTTTTGATATGTAATGTTGCTTGTAACTAATTGCATAGGTGAAGGGATATACACATGATTGAAACTAAGATGCCTTTGAAGATTTTGTATTATAATATAATTTTTCAATGTTATGATCTTGTCATGTAATAGCTGATTTTATGTTTGTAAATTCGAAATTAATTTGATCATACTGGTGATTTGATCTCATAGAGTCTTACAAGTGCAAACCCTAGTTGCTTCAGATTGAACATGTAAGCACATATGTTGAAGATGTTTTAAATAACCTATAGACTAAATGTATGCATTAAAAATAATAGTATATGATGCCTCACCTTTTAGAGGGGTGATAACAGGTTAGAGGGGAAGTAGTTATCACCCTCTTGGGGGAGAGGAGGAGAAGAAAAATAGTCAAAAGTAGCCAAAGAGTTAGATACATCTAGGTAGAAACCATGTATATGAGATGAAATGCACATAATTTGTATAAAAATAGGGTTACAAAAAACATTCCACATGAGAGATAAAAAGCAAGGGATAGAGAGCATGAAACTTTGCACTAATGCATAGAAAACTTTTACATGTGTTATGATATGTCTAATATGTGTATCAAGATAAACTTGAAATTTTTTTCATATGAGAGATAGAAAGTAAGGTATAGAGATCATCAATTTGTGCAAGAATGCATAAAAACCTTTGACATGTGCTATGATGTTTCTAATGTGTTTAGCATGATAAAATTGAAGATTTTTTCACAAGAGAGATAGAAAGTAAGTAATGAAACCTTGTATTAAAGATAAGTAAACTTTGCTTTAAAGGAGAGGGATCTTACTATGTTTAACAATAAATTTTATAATATCATCCCGTATTATTAAAAGTAAGTAAGAAATGCAAAAAATGAAGCTTTGCATTAACATATGATAAACTTCATCGTTCATGTACACGATAGGACCAATAATGGTCTCCTTATTTTTCACAAGAAATGTAAGAAAAATATGTAAATAAGTGAGATCCATTTTTGAAATATGATTTTCATAATTTAAGGTGGTATCTCAAAAGCAATAGGGCCTAGTGTATGCAACTAGGGTTTGAAAATTGATTAATTTGAAAATTCCTATGAAATTTTAAAATTTAAAGTTAATCTTTGAGTTAGATATGTAAGTAAAAGAAATTCATAAATTTATTGGAAAGTTTGTGATTAAACGGGACCTGGTATATGCAACTAGGGTTTTGAAAAAAAAATGTTTTTGAAAATTACTTTTGAATTTTAAAATTTGAAATGAATTTTTGATTTTAATATGCTAGTAGAAAATCAAAAAACTATTGAAAAATTATTGGAGAAAATACTAGGATCTAGTATGGGCAACTAGGGTTTGAAAAAAAGAATTAAAATTACTATGAAATTTTAAAATTTAATGAAGATTTAAGATTTTATTATACAAGTAAAAAAATAGAAAAAAAATAGTATAAAATTTACCCTAAGATTTATAGGGTTTTTTATACGCAAACAAAGTAAAACAGGTTCATCAAATGATTTAATATTTTTTAGAATATTGGTGTATTATTCCTAATTTATTTAAAGGGTCTAAGTAATAAAATCACTAAATAAATATAAAATTATTGAGATACTAATTTATGAAATTTGATTACAATTTGAATCTTTCTAAAAATAGTAATAAGTCAAAAAAATAAGATTTAGCTAGAAATTGACTGATCTGACTGAGATAGATGCTAGAATTCACTATGCAGGACTAGGACATTATCACAAACTGAGATATGAACTTTGTTTTATGATTGGATAGGAGCACCAAAACTAGATAAAAGTGGTACTGAAACTATACTCTACTTCTACCACTATTATCTTGAGGATTTGAGCTTTCTAGGTTTTATTCACTAGGTCTGTATGACCCTATCATGAAGTTTTGATAGCTAGAAGTCTGTATAGCTCCATGTAAAGTAGATTTTCTCTTCAAACCATATATTTTTTTATTCTTAGACCAATTTTGAGAAAGATGGGGGGTTAGTGTATGTAAGATTCACTGAACATTTATCCACACCCCTTGTGTGGGCATGATGCCTACATACCAATACTCTGAAGAGGTATCAAGATATTTTTAGTTCTCTCACTTGATGTGCTTTATGAAATTTTATGAAGATGCATAGTGTTAAACTAGATGTGTTTGAGGTAGATAGGGATTGGTGTAAGGATTTTAGTAAGCTTGCAAATGTATTGGCTAGCTATATGCAAAGAATAGGGAATATTGCTTGAGTAGTCTTGCTTGTATTCTTTCTTTCGTAGTGATAATTATCAACCATTTATAAATGATCTTTGAATGAATTTTTATAGGGATCCATTTGTCATGGGTTGAATGTATTCACATTAAGCCAATAAGGAGAAGGATGGGAAACTAGAATAAATTAACCATTGTGACTAGAAATGAACTTGGACAAGAGCATCAAAAGTGGATAGGAGTGACATTGGTGCTATATTATTTAGTGTGGTACTATTTTCTTGAGCAAATGGGACCTGGGGAGATTGATTTATCAAGAAAAAATGAGTTTAGATTAGCTAGGATTAGGTCTATAAGGTTACAGATATCTAAAATTTAGTGAAAATATGCCTAAGAGGTTTAGGAGTGAAAACAAAAGGTACCTATGGGTTTGGTGTCATTATCCATGCTCAAATTACTTTTTCTTATATATTATATGACTATATTACACAACACAAAACGGAAAAATCAGCGTCTAAGCCCCAATTAAGCAAGATATAAACATAAATCAATAAATATTTGAATTTAAACTTGGCAATTTAATTACAAACTCAATTTAGGAAACTAGGCATCTTCAAACAAACAACAAGTTATACAAAATGGAATGGTATGGCGATACAAGACAAAGATTCCAATGACATGCATGGCATTGGTCTTGAAAAATGGCATAAAACATAAGGCAAAAATGTATTCAAATAAATTGAGTAACATAACAATGTTATCCATCTCTAAAGATGTGAAAATGATTTTTTCAAAGAATCCTAGGCTCAAAAGCTTGAAATTATTTGGACTGCATAACATTATCCATTTCAATTGAGATACACACATAAACAAGTTTGGTAAAAATCTAAGTTAAAGGTGTGTGACAAAATGGCCAACATAATGCCTACTCAAATAAGGGCATGGAATACAAATAAAAATTGGTATGACATGGCATAAACAAACAAAAAATTTGTACTCAGACCAAATAATAAAAGGATGAAATCACATAACATCTAATTGTAATGTCCTAGATCTTATAACTGACAAGGTTGGTCAAATGGGGTTGACTAAAACTATAGTTTTTAAATTTTTAGATTGGTCTTAAGCATGCATAATGTTAGACATGTATCACGTCAATTAAGTTCATATCGATTAACTTATTATGTAAGATTCTATTCCTTTGCACATTGATTCTATCTATGGACCACATAGTGGAATCCCCTGATTAATCAGACTTGAATCAAGAATTTGTTATGAAAAGAGAGGTTAGTTGTTCAACCTCCTGCTCTCATTGTATGGATACCCTCATTTATATACCCCACAATAGACAGGGGTTGAAACACTATCAAGAGATGAAGCCCTAGGTTAATGCTTCCATAAATAACTCATAAAGAGGCAATAACCTCCCTTCCACAAGCCAAATTTCATGAAAATAAAATTGAGTGGAAAGACTTTAGAGGTTGTTTTTAGATCACCCAAAACATATATATTTTGGAGAGAGTCTAGACAACATTCTTTCCATGTCTTGGACTAGGCACAAATTACAAGTAAAAATGCACTTCTGGTCACCCAAGTTCCCTATAGGAGATGGAGGTAGAGCATACAAACACTCTTTATTTTATGAAAACAAACATGGCATAAAATGAATGTTTTCCAAATTACAAACTAAGTGATTTAAGGTTCATTTTAAGGCACTAAAAATAAGATGTGTTGTGAAAATTTTGGCCCCTTTAGCATTAGTTCGAACTTGCAAAAACTTTTAAAAACATCCAAGGCATGAAAAATGAACTATGTTATTTTTAAACACCAAAAGATGAAGTGAGAAGCTTAGACACATTCAAATGAAGTTCCTTGGACCCTTGGATTATTTTCAAAACTTGTAAGAACTTTGAAAACACAATCTAAACAAAAACGCAACCATGTTCATTTTAAAAACTTAACTCTAAATGTTCAAGATTTAGCGTAATTCATGTTAAACACCCAAAATGAAATGTTAAAACCATTTAAAATTGAAAATTTATGATTAATTCACATCTTGGCCCTACAAAAATTATAGAGTTTCCCCCTGCTTAGAAGCACTTTCAATGATGAACAAACAATATTTTAAAACATGGCTCTTAGGTTTTTATTTTAAAAACACAGAGACCAATATTGGTCAACATTACCAATGCCAGTTACCAGGGAACTGACATCAATTAGTGATAACTGATATGGGCCAACAAAGATTGAGATCAATTACCTGTGAACCTAAAGGCAAAACAAAAATGAAGTAAAATTGTTAGTTATCTCAAATATTAGATAAAAACTCAATAAAACCTAAAACGAGATGATTAGGTAGAGCGTTTATAAACCAATGAAACTAAGAAATAACAATTAGGTATGCGAAAAAGATTCAAAATCAAAGTTTTTAAAATATGTTTCCCCTTCATCCTGAATGATGACGGTCATATAGAATCAAGCTCGATTAGGCATAAATAATGTCAGTTAGGCATAACTAATGTTGATTATGCCTGGCCCATGTCGATCTTTGTGTAAAATTGAGTTAGCACAAAAATAAAAAATATATAAAAACAAAGGTAAAACTCCATTTTTGATGATATTTAAGCATTAATTTAAAGATTTATGAGTTGTATCTTGGTCTCCTTGGGACATGGGGTGCTTATGGTTCCACCGAGCATGCCATTTATGATCAAGGAATCTGAGAAGGGTGGTTAGATCATGTGTTAAAACAAGTAATAAAACTTAAATAAAAATACACTAACATGCATAATACTTACTTGTCTAGATCATAGGGGGAGCATAATGAAAAAAACAATTAGAAACCCAACTAAAATGTAAAAAATAAAAAATTCGTTGCCTTCCTTGAATACTCTAAAAGATTTGTTATCTGGTTTGCTCTGCTTGTGTTAAAAAAGTCTTTGGCAATAGAGCTTGGCTATTTCTTTCTCTCCTTGGCACCATGGTTTGTGGCTTGATATTGGCTTTGGCTTTTTATTATGGAATTATAACTTTATAGATTTGAATCATGTACCAAATCCTGTATTATAACTTTACTATATTCAGTCTCTTTAAATGAAGAGGTTAGGCTTGTATTTATAGGTTTAGAAACTAACCCCAACTGAAGGTGAGTTAGAGTGTAGTTTATTCATGAAATGGGTTTAAACCTAACCTAATTGAGTTAATTAACCTTGGTAGAGTTAAAAGGTGATAAAACCTTATGATTATCAATAAATATACATGGGTGAGATATTTTCAAAGACTTGACAAGTCACAAATGTAATCATGAAAACCTAGGATATTCTTGATTTTTTAATTTCCTTTTTTATAATTTCATTAATTGCTCAAAGATAATTCAAATAGGTGTTTAATTAGGTTTAACATTTTAATTAAGTATGATTAGGGATTTAACATTTCCAAGATTTGATTTTATGTGTGCACTTGCCTCATTTAACTGGTCTATAGGCTAAATTGTATGTTGTAATACTGTGGAATGATTGGAGATGAATCTGTGAGAGGTTTTTGTTGCTTATGGAAGGATACTTCAATTATGGATGTCTCAATGAGATTTTGAGCTTTGATGGATTATGCAAAAGCAAATTTAGGATTTTTTGTGATTCTTAAGCTTAATTTATAATGGTTGGTAAGAATTGGTCTGAAATCTGATATGAAACCATTAGTAGCTAGTTTTAAGTATCTATAATAATCATCGTACATATTCGTCAAGAGGAAATAGTAAAATTAAAACAAAAAGTTTGTCAAAAATTAAAAGATCAAAAAATATTAGTAAATAAAGAAGAACCATTTATAACTTCCATAAAAAAAAAAAAAAAAGAAATAATTGTAGAAGAAATAATCATGCATATAGAGGTCAAAAGTATGAAAAATATCATGTCAAATTTCATTACTTTAATACATATAGCCATTATGCAAATAAGTGCACAAATAAATTGTTTTGTATGAACAAGCACAATGTAAATTAATCTATGGAAAATGAAACTGAAGACGAAAAGAGAGGATACATATTTATGACATGCAAAGCTTTTGAAAACATCAAAAAGATTTTATTATTTCAATATTGGGTGAAGCCATCACATGAATGGAAATAAAAATATGTTTTCAAAAATCAATGAATCAATTCAATCAAAAGTAATAGTTAAGAACAATAATAAAGTGACAATGATGTGAAAATTAATAATAATAATATTATTATTTTCAAAAATCAATGAATCAATTTAATCAAAAGTAATAGTTAAGAACAATAATAAAGTGACAATGATGTGAAAATTGATGATGATGATGATGATGATGATGATGATGATGATGATGATGATGATGATGATGATGATGATGATGATGAACGAAAAAATGATTTACTTAGCATTGTGAAACTTAAAAAAAAGCATATAAAATCGTTTTCTTATTTAAAAAACATATATAATTTGTGATAAAAATGAAAGAAATAAATAAGTTTCAAAAATATTGATAATAAAAAATAATATATTTATTTTAAAAAATTTAAATTGTAAATACAAAATTTAATTTTAGATTTAATATGTTAATCCTATACACTTAAAAAATACTAATCATCACTCAACCCTTCAATTCATAACCTTTTTTTTTTTCTTGCTGCAAGGCTCAGTTTGCCATATTACTAAGCTTAAATCTCTATCCTATAATTTAACTCTGATATTCTTATGACCCGGATCACTTGCAACCCCCTCATCGCTTTACGAGCTTTAACTGCTGCGTGACGGTTAGAAGATTGTTAATTTCCACAACCCAACTCGGTGAAATTAGTTTTTGCTTATCATTTTTCACCTGAGCCCGCCGTAAATAATGGGAAGCACAGGACAAATCTCTTAAAGAGAGCTAAGGATTTCAACTAATCCGATTGACAAAACATGGGAATACATAACCAACAGTAGGAACTAAACTTTTCGCTGGTAAGGAATTTTTCATAAAATGTTATTCGTTTCTTCTTTTATTTGCATGTGGTGGGTGTAAGCGACACCTTTCGCAAACATAAGCGGAAAGCAGACAGACCCATCATTTCCAGTTCGAATTTCGTGTTGCTTTTTCTCCGAGAATAAATATTTTTTAAAGTTATGCATTATAATAATTGCTCTTCCACTAATCTTATATTATACTCCTTTATCGAACTCAATACTTATAAATGTATGTTCATAACAAACTAGATTACTGTAAAATTTTGGTATTTCATAGCAACTTCTAAAAGTTGCTGCCGTCCACTTCAACGTGGCCCAGCGAAAACATTCATTATAAACCCATTATTTTGAATATTCCATTTTAAAAAAAAATACTTTGGAGGTAAATTACAATGGATTTTTGTATTTTTTTAACTGAAAGCATGTATATATATATTTCTAAGCAAAGCACCTAAGAGTAAGAAACGGTATGGAATCAGCTTTGAAATTATTGTGACGGAAGAAATCTGTATTAGGGTACGAAACACCCAAAATGTTATATGATTGCCGTTGCAGTTGGGCCAGTGGTTGTAAGGGATGGCCAGTGCAAACATGATATCGAATGGTTTTGTCACAGTGCCTCCATTATTAGAAACAACAAGAGCCTTAACAATGCCATTTCTCCTTTGCCATCCCACTTTTCTCACCTCATTTCGCAGGAAACAAAAATTTCTGTCAATAAAAAAACTCTTATACCTTTCAGTCCCAAACCACCTTTAGAAGGACAAAAAAATAAACCTGTGCAAGGCATACTACGCCATTACAAATGCTGAGCGAAGCCTTAAACTTTGAATTGACAGTAAAATAAGAATAACAAGTTAAAGAACACCTAATGCCCTGCATTTTAGTTGTGGGGAATTTGATCCCGAGACCTCTGAAAACAAAATAAAATTTTATTCTTGTTCAGGGTTTTGTTGAAGTATGAGGGTTTTTTTTAATGCGTGCAAAAAATTAAGGTGAACATGGGGGTCTCCGATGGTGCGAGGGCATTATATGTTTGGACGAGACTTGTACCTCCAGTGCTCAGCTAAGTGGCAGAGCTATCGAAGTGGCAAACAAACTACGTGTTCTTTCTTTTCTCTTTTTCTTGGTCATGTGACATTCACGTTTTGTATTTGATATTTTTGGGAAATTATATATATATTTTTTCATGCTATATTTTTTTGTTGTTGGCTATTAAATAAAATTTAATGTGTTGGTGTTGTTAGTCCCTCCTAAGGTAAGGTATTAATAGTTTTAATTTGTAAATAATTTTTATGTTTAAAGTAATTAATATAGTTGATAAGATATTTTATTTTAGAAATTCTAAAATTTAATATTAAAAATTTGAAGCATATTTTTTAATATGTTATTATAGAATATTATATTTTTATCAAAATAATAATTAGTAGTTGGTCCAAACGTCTATGTAATATTGTAAGGGATTGTTTAGTAGGATATGGTTTAGTGAAACACTCTAGTGCTTAATGCTTAGTGGTTGGCGTCTAGTGTCAAAGAGGGGGAAGAGCTTTCATCGCAACCTACTGCTTTGCATGAGGAAGAGGTTAATATATTAGGAGGAGAGGAGGTGGCAACATCACAACTTGTTTATAGCCTTCTCCATGCTTTGCTATGTGGCATGATCTCGGTGAATCTAGGCCTCCTAATTTCTTGGACTATCTACCGCTTCTTATGGGCTCTGAATGCATGGGATGTTGCCATGTGGTGACATATTGGGTTTTTGGGTCAAATAAACTTTGGGGCAACTGCTTAGTCCCTTGCAGGACCATGTTACCATTGATTGAAAGACATGTGGTGCCTCTTGTTTCATCTGTCTTTAGGACTTAGACCATCACAGTCATTGAGGGTCTCTGTAGATGTGAGGTTATCCATTTTTCTTGGTGCCGCCCATTGATTTTAATACATGCCAAGTTAGGCAACTCAATAGGTGTTGTGTAAGTAACTAAACAGATATTTTTCGTGTGGCATTTGATCATTAATGTATTTTTACGAGGCCATTATGATTCTCACCCTAAGATGTATGGCACATTCTTTTTTCTATAGTTATGGTATTTTTGCCTTAATTTCATTTTCTATTATGCATGCAAGTATGTTAGTATATATGTGTATATGTATATGTGTGTGCATGAGTACTTGCACATGCACACATGTGTATTTAGTTTTTAGTCTTTTTGGATAAGTGTTTTATTTTATTTTTTGGTGTAAATTCCCCTTTTAAGTGTGCAACGTGGGCACCCCCTAATGCTTGAGAATTAAACCCACTAATCCTCACTTCCACTTGGGATAGATCACCAATCGACCACCTTTTCTATAAATTGATGACTCCTCTACCATAGCATTCACATTGTATCATGAACTATTCCCCTTCATACACCCATGTGGCATGTAATTTGCAAAATCTTCAGTACTCACTTAAATCACAACAAAAGAAAAAAATTAAAATCCATAACCTCAATGTATTGCCCCCACATTAGCTTTATTGTGGAATATGTATGTTATGGGCCCTCTAGTGTATGATATCACATGAAATATGTTGTCATTGCACCTCATCATCATCGCCTAGCTCATTTTGAAATCTTTCACCACTTGTAATTTTTGTATAGCCTTGTTATAATTTATTTAGGTGTCAATAGATTGACATCATAGACGAACATAAGTTACAATATAAACTTTGGAACCTAATTCTCTTGGCTCCATATCATTGGTATTGCAATGTTTACTTGAGTTGCACATTGAACATTGGAGCCTTCTCATAATCAAATCAACATCATGTTATCCTCATTGACCCTTCACAATGTAATATTATAGATTAAAATTTATACAATAATATTGATATTAATATTAATATTAATATTTTTGATAGATAATGTATTATATTTTATTTTTGTTAACCAAGGTATCTTGCTATTATCAATCAACATTATCACCATTGGGGACCCAAAAACCTAGCACATAACTTGCAGTGCAAGTTCAACAAACTAATCCTCAAATGATGTGCTAATACCCCACCCAACACACCACGGTTCAATCAAGCTCAAACCTGTGAACTAGTGGTCAATGTTGTAACAACATACGATTGAGGAGCCACCCTAGGGGCATGTATTATATATTTTTAGCAATAGCGATTAATATTAATTGCATACTAAATAAATTAATCATAATAATATTTTATATTAAAATAATAATAATAATAATAATAATAATAATAATAATAATAATAATAATAATAATAATAATATGATAGATATATTATTATAATAGTTGATATAAATTTTTACTATTATATATTATATACTAAATAAGTTATTTTTATAATTATATATATATATATATATATATATTATAAAATATTATTTTTAATATTAAACATTTATTTTAAATATTAATATTTTATATTATATACTATATAATAATAGTAATCTATCAATGTGTCTGAGTAGGGATCATTTAAATAATTCTACATATTCAAAACATAATAAAATTATGTGTCCACTTGCTTGGATTTACATGGGGCATGCGATAAAATTTGACACAATTATGTGTTACCACTAATCATAACTTTCATAGGTAGGACAATAACTAGGACCAACTATGCTATAGTTTTAACTCCTGTAAGGCCGGTGTTTTGGTCAACATTAAAAATTAATAGTGGAAGATTCTAATATTTAACATTATCATTCTCATTTTTTTAAGCCAAAGGATTATATGGTGGTCAAGGCCCTCCCAATTCATCTCATAAAGAGATAAAAAATGACATATTCCATTATAAATAACCTAATTTTGAGTAGTGTTGGTTTGGGGGAGTGCACAGTGGTTTGGTAGAACATGATGCCATTTACATCATATAGTAGTTAGGAGTTTGTATGATGATATTGGCGAAGAATATGGGACCAATACAATGCTTGATTATTGGGAAGGAGGGAGCCTATATTATAATTTAACAACTTTTTATCAGCTGCTTATAAATGTTATTTCTCTAGAAAACATTTTGACGTCTCATTATGAGGAATCACTCATTCCTATAATGTTTTCTCAGTTCTGCACATATTTTTTAAAATCTTATAACAATTCAATCGATTGAATATTTTTCCTCTTCATAATGCTTCAATTCTCTTTGGAAATATATTCAAGATTTAATTTGAGGAAAATTTCAAGTTTACCCACTAACAAAATTGATTCTTCATGTAATCATTTTTTTATGTTGATCATTGGTGTTACGATTATCTTTGTGCGTGCCATAGATTTTTACCTTGTGTTCTATTTTTACGCTATAATGTTTTTATGTGTTTACATTCCAAAATAAAATAAAATTCCAATGTGTCTTTTACAAAAGAAATCACTTCATTCCTCAGAAATTTTATTCTCTTTCCATGGTTGAATCATAAAAAACTATTGTTGTCAATTGTATAATGTTTTGCATACATACACAAGTAGATTTGGAAAATCTTTAGTTCTAATTCACATTGGCTAGAAATAGTGTTTAAGATTTAGGTGGATTCTAATAAAAGTCATTTTCAGCTTGTTAGGTCACAAACACATCCACTTAGAGAGGGGTCCCATGTTAGGGGCTAAAAATTCTATAATTTTAGGTATTTCACTCTAATACACTATGAAAATTTAAAAAACTGCTTATAAAATATTTGCACCTTACATTAAGGAGGAACTACTATTTAGGAAGAATTTATAGAGGGGTGAGAAATAGAAAGGGGGTTGAAGATTGGTGTGGTTGCTCCTATTTTTTTGGTTACCAACTATATATTGGTATCCAATCAATTTGTTTGTTTTTCTTTTAATAAATTTTTAAAATAAGCCACTTCTAATTTTTCTAAGCAACATATATTGCATAAATTTTTAAAAAGCATGAGACTACTCATCAATAAAAGCTCTCCTATAATTTTTCAGTAGCACCCCTTTAAAATAATTAGCTATCTCATAACATGGGACCATGCTCTTACAGGGAAGTAAAAAGGTGTTTTGCTTAGTAGGTGATGACCATGAAAAAACATGATTCTTATTGGTTAATATGATGAGGACAGCCCACTTGTGGTAGGAAATAATTTATTTATATTATATTAAATGAGTGAGAGATTGATAGGTATATAGCAATGAGTCAGTGACCAATAATTGTTAGGGTAGTGGTTCTAGGAAGTATTGTTGTTGTCTATTCCATCATGAAAAAGTATAAGGATGCTAATGTTGTGTCTATCTTACATTAAAAAGTGATACTATATCTCATAAAGTTTAGATTGAGGAAGAAAATAAGAATAGATTTTTTGATTCTCCGTAGGTATAGCCAAGTGGGGAATCACAATGGACTACTCAATAAATATAAGATTGTGAGGTTAGATTATTTTTATTTGCAAATAATTCAGCATTAAATTTCACTGTCAGCTATAACTATTAAGCAATGATTTTTTGATGGTTGATTTCAAATGATGCCCTTCACCCTATTGATTCACTCATTTTTTTATTGAGGGATAATTTTTTTTAAAATTAAGAGTTGGTATTAGGTATATTTTGTCCCTAATGTTACGGACTTGGATATATCCATTCTATTATTTTTGTGGATTATAATTCACTTTTAATATTTATAATGTTTAAATTTTTTGTTTAGAAAAAATTAAAAATAAGAATTAAATTTGATTTTCAACTTTATATGTAAAGAAAAAAAAGTAATAGTTATTTTTTTACAACTATTATTTATTAAATACTATCTATAGCTTATATATTTAGTTTATTTTTTTTGAATTTTTGATGTTCTATTGAAAATTTCATATCAAATATGATAAAAAAAATAGTGATCAAATTTAACCCCTACATAAAAGTCTTTTTATGAGCCAAGCAAATCCACATTCACATAACTTTCAATGCCATGATAATAAATAAATAAATATGTTTTTTTATTAATTAAATCTTAAAATAGAGTTCAAAGTATATAAGACAAGCATAAGTAAAATTTCTTCAATTTATAAAAGTAAAACCTTGATAAATAATGTGAAACTCATTCTTTCCCAATAACCCTAACCCTTAACTCTTAAAAACATTAATTATATAATAAATCTTATAAAGACTACAAATATGAATTTTAAATGTGAAAGTTAGGACACTCTTTACTCAAAATTTTACACTTAAGGTCTAAAATTATCAAAATGGATAAATAACCATCAATTTTATATTTACTCACTCTAGTAATGTTTAAGTTTTGAGGAAAAAAACTAACAAAGGTCTAGCCACTATAACCATAGATAGGTTTTATAGATCTCATTTTTGATACCCTTATTTATATTTATTTTGAATATATATAATATATCAAGTGGAAAATAATGTGGAGAGAATCTATTGATGTCTATATTTATAAAATCTAACACAACCAAAACCCTAACATACAAACCAAATTAAATCCTTCATTATATTTATTAAATAGAAGATTTGAATATTTAAAATATATACCTAATGAAAATTAAACTCTTTAAAATTATAAATCATAATTACTACATAAAAAATCATAATAATACTTAATAGACTCTACCAATCTCAATAAAAATAATATCTTAAAGAATTAATGTTTTGATATAAAAATACAAAAAAACACTCGTTTAATTCAACTTCCTTGTTAACTTTCATAAAGTACATCTCCATGTTCATCAAAAAATATCTATATTAACCATAAATGAAAATGAAATAGCTATACATTCCTTCCAGCATAACTTGCACTTTTGGGATAGCTTTTAGTAATAATTTAATGTCCAATCATTTTCATGACTCATACTATACAATGATTATATCTATATCTCCGTGCTTAATCTTAGTTCAGAATTAAAATTTTACTGATTGTAATAACTGTTAATTCTTTTTACACAGATTTACATTATTTGAATGCTTATTTCTTCTAGAATGTAAATACTTAATATATTTCTCTTATTAGTGTTTTTTATTAGCATAGTTAAGGGGTAGGCATCATAACAGCTAGCGATGGCAAAGTTGGTGTTGGGTCAGGGAAAAAGAAGTCAATAGGTATTGTGTGAAAAAATAAATAGTTGTGAGGTCATTGATATTCATAAAATTTAAATATTATATAAGATAATATTTATATATATTTGATATATTATATATTAATACATACTAGATATAATTGTAAAATAAAATTATACAATTCCTCCAGCTTTCCTTGCATCTTTAGGGAAACTGCTAGTTAATAATATTCTACATAATTGGTAGATGTACATTTAAAAACAACAAGTGAGATATAGGGGTGATTTTTAGTGTTCTTTGTTTTCAATTTTATAGGGAAGAAAGGTCTAAGGATTATTCATTATCCTCTAGATTATTTGTGTTTTTTATTGGTACTATACAGTTTATTACATAATAATTGATTTTTTTCTCTAGTTTGCATTTATATGTGGAGGCTAAGATATTATGTTTTTTTCCATATTCATAACCTCATTCCAAATCCTTGCAGTTAATGCCATTATGGTTTGGTACTGTGAATCTATAAAAAAGTAGCTATGCCCTCACATCTGACCTTGAATTTATCACATGCTTAAAGGACTAGATGAGGTGAAACATAACTATGTCATTCATATCCTTTTAAACCTTCACAACCGAAAATCATTTTTTAGTTTTTAATATTGGCAATACTTATCATCAACAAGTATAATTTTGTTCAACTTCCTCCCCAACATTGAAAGACCTTGTACATATTTTTTCCTTGTATACACAATGCAAGCATCTCTTTAACTTTGATTATTCATAGGAAATAAAGTCCAATGGAAATCCAAATTATCCAACACCAATGCATTAACTATAAAAACTAGGGGCATGAAAACAAGATTCACATATCTAGGAATATTTTTCCTATGTGAGATACATATTTGTAGTTGGCACCCAAATAGAAACGTCTCCAGTACAATAATATGATAATTGTATACTAATAAAATATGTATATATATGATTTTTATTATATATATATATATATATATATATATATATATATATATATATATATATATATATATATAATTATAATATAGTAATATAATAATTATATAATTATAATAATTTAACTATATATAAAATACTAATTATTTTTTAATTAATTATTTCATGGTTTTTACGATTAGTTATTTGTATTAGATGATTAAACATGTAGATGGTTTAAGACTAGTTTGTATGACATTAATATAATGTATAATAAGGGAATAAAAAATAGTCATACCTAATAACATCTTATATAATTATTATTTACATATTTTATATCAGAAAATAAAATCTATACCTTTTTTCTAAAAATATTGCTATTATCTCAATAATTGGTATGGCAAGTCATATTTTTCTGACTTTTAATTAAGTCCATAGGGTGTTTTAGTATGCATCATATAAATTGTTCATTAAATTTTATTATAAATTAAAATATATAATATATTTTATATTGAGATTAATTATTTGTCTGAATATATTTATTAAATGTGTAAATATAATCTAATAAATTTTATTTATTATAAATAAATAATGTTATAATTTTATGGGATAGATAATTGAGGGTTAAAATGTTACCCTCACCCACAATATACATCGAGAAAAAACCTTGTTTGCCTCATATAAAATCTATGAGGGAACAAGAATTACAAAACTACCATAATAGACCTAGGCCAAAAAAAGACCATGTAATACAATGATGGCCTTTAGTTAAAAAGAGAAAAGACCATGTAGGAACTAGTATATATAGAACTAGTAGAGTAGCAAAAAACTTAAAAAAACATCCAAACTAGCTAAGAACAAAGAAAGCAATGCCAAGATACATCCCCTCAGGAGAGGCCTCCCAATTATCCTATGAAACCAAAGAGTCAAAAGGGACATTACTAGAGCCATTCAACACCACCCTTTCTTGAGATGTTACTCCTACCACACCTAAGACCACATCAATGCTTGCCTCTATCACACTCCTTGTGTTGAGCCCATACTAGTCCTAAGAACTGCTGATACCATATTCCCAAGCTAAGTTTGCCCATTGTCCAAACCTTGCATAAGAGGTGGAAAACCCTTGTAGAAATAATTGATTGAAACTTTGATATATTGGTTACTTACCAGAATCATAAATATATACAATGAAAATATAGTTAAATTATAACTATAATATGCCACCTGTACCTAACCAAAACACCTAACTAACCTACACTATAGATAAATAATGTAATATTAATGAATTACACCAACATTCCACCCTTTATTACATTTTTTTACAAATATAACCTTAGAATAGATTAAATTTCACCTTACCAAGAGACTTGGTGAGTATATCTGCTATCTGTGAATCCATCGGGTAGTACTGGAGTTGAATGTGGTAGTTCAAGACTTGTTATCTTATGTAATGACATTGAACCTCAATGTGTTCAGTTTGTTAAAAAAAATGGATTCTTCACAAGCTTCAACACACCTTGATTATCATAGAATAGAATTGGTGGATGATCTTCAGGATTCTCCATACTAGACAAAATGTGACGTATACATATTGCTTCACACACAGCTCCTCATGTAGCATGAAACTCTACTTTTGTGGATGACAGAGAAACTACTGACTACTTTTTGTTTATCCATGAAATGGGTCTAGATCTGAAATGAAAAATGTATCTTGAAGTAGATTTTTTGTCATCAATAGATCCAACATAGTCTGAGTTAGTGTACTCATGCAAGAAGAACTACTTATTCTTCTTGTATTCTAGACCATACTCAAGTGTGCCTCAGACATATCTCAAAACATGTTTTGTTGTAACCCAGTGACATTTCTTTGGATCTTGCATAAATATGGAAAGATAGCTCACAACAAAACATTTATCTTGCCTGGTGTAGGTCAAGAAGATGAGACTCCCAACGAGCTATCTATAGAGAGTTGCATCCACTTGAGGGGAATCTTCGAATCGAGAGGGTTGTAAAACTTTCTCCATTGGTGTTGAAATAGGTTTACAATCTAACATTTTATACTTTCTAAGAGTGTCTTGGCATATTTCATGTGGGAGATAAAGATGTGATTCTATTTCTACTATATCTCCAAGCTAAGACAATCATGTAGTATACACAAATCCATCATATCAATGGATTTCTTTAGATCATTCTTTACTGCATCAATAAGATTATCTGAACTACTAGCGATCACAAGATCATCCACATACAAGATAAAAATGACAATATCTGTACCAACCTTCTGGATATACAAATTAGAATTCGAGGGGCTATGAATGAAACCATGCTATAATAGGTGATCATCTGTTTTTATGTACCATGCCTGAGGTGCTTGTTTAAGTCCATAAAGAGACTTAACTAGATGACATACCTTTTATGGAGGTTTGTCATCGATGAAACCTTCTGGTTGGGTCATGTATACTTACTCTTTCAGATCACTATTTGGGAAATCACTCTTGACATCCATCTACCAAAGTTTCCATCCATACAGTGCTGCCAGTTTACAAACAATTTTGATGCTCTTGATCTTCATAGTGGATGAAAAGGTCTCCTCATAATAAATGCCTTCTTGTTGAGCATAACCCTTTCAAACAATTCATGCTTTGTGGTTTTTGATAGATCCATCTACTTTGTACTTTATTTTGAAGATCCATTTGTAGCTAATGAATTTCTTCCCTATAGGTAGATAAACAAGTTCCCACATCCCATTCTTGATGCATGCATCATATTATACATTCATAAATTTATTCCACTAGGTTTGACTTAAGGCCTCTTGAATTGTCTGTAGTTTGGTGATATCAACCACTAAACTCATGAGTACAAGATTGACTTCATGTCTCACCTGATTCTTGCTCAAACTCCTGATGAAGTGTCTCAAGAAGAGATAAGGTGTGAGTCTTTGATTGTGGAATCTAGCCATGTAAGACGTCGATGCAGTTACTGAGTTGATGAATAACTACTTTGTAGATTACCAATATCAATGAATAATTCTCCTTCTTATATCTCACCTTCTTCATGCTCATCATCTAACTATGGGAATAGTTTGTGAGAGGTGTTCTGGTCTATCTCTTTCTATGCTAATGAGTCAAATGATGATTCATCATAGACCATATCAATAATTTGATAAATATTCTTAATCTTAGGATACATGAGATGATATGATTTGGAGGTAGTGATATACCCCAATAAAATACATTAGAGGGTCTTTCATTCAATCTTCTTCCTCTTCTTATCTTGAACATGCATATAATAAGTACAACCAAATACTCAAATATGGGAAATTGATGGTTTATGACCACTCCATACCTCTTTTGGTGTCTTGCCTATCAGGATATTTATTGGTGCTCTATTGAGTAGATAGACAGTCATCTATACTACTTCTGTCCAAAATTGTGCCATCAAATTTGTAGTGGATGGCATGCAATGGGCCATCTCTATGACTAAGCAATTATGTTGTTCTACTATTCCATTCTACTAAGGCATGTAGAGAGCAGTCAAGTTCTAATTGATGTTGTGTTGCTTTAGGAATGCTGATAACTCTTTCAATGTGAATTCCCCCCTTAATCTAAGCAAAGGAGTTGAAGTTTCTTCTCAGACTATGTAACAACATGCTGATAGAAGGTCTTGAAATGTGCAAGAGCTTCACTCTTCTATTTGAGAAAGAACACCCAAATCTTGCAATAAAATTCATCAATAGACAATTTAAAGTACCTGAATCTTTGATGGGATGCTGGCATGGGTCCATACAGATCAATATGCACAACAAAAAGTTGTTCCTTAGCATGTGAGTAGCTTGACTCAAATGGAACCCAATGTTGTTTTCTTAAAAGATAAGCATAACATATTGGTAAAGCATGGAAAAGCTAAGGAATTCCATATACCATTGCCTTATAATTAAGATGAAAGAGGAAATCAATAGATATAATCCCATAGTGGTAGTGCCAAACTGTAGTGGATTCTAATATAGAGGTAGCGAGTACAACTTTACTGCTTGAAACTGCATCTAAGGAAAATAACTGATCTTTCAAGAAGGATTTAAAAAAAACTTGACCTTATCGAGAAATGAGACATGATTTGATGCCTTCCTAGACTAGAAATTTTACTTTTATCTTATGATTCAATAGTTGATTAACAGATAAGAGATTTATTGTCAAACCAGTGACATAGAGTACCTTTGTGAGAACACATCTTCTTATCCTAAGAAGAATGCTGACACGTCCAATTCCTTCTATAACATACTCTTTATCATTAGTAATTAAAACTCAATCTCTAGTTGGATGAGTTGTTAGTGAATTGAAGAGTTCCTTATATCTATTCATGTGCTTATTGGCACTAGAGTCTATTAACCAAACTTTTCTCACTACTGTCCAGGTTTAGGAGACTAGTACAAGGTTATCATGGGCTCCATATGATATTTCTTCTACTACTTCATCATCGAATACATTCTCCTCTTGTATTTGTTTTTTTATATGCCCTTTATACTTCTAATGTCGAGGATGTCTCTTAAATTTCTTTGAATCTTCTTTATTGGAAGAGCCCTCATGACTAGATTGGGCTTGAGCTAAGGCATTATAAAAGTAATGATTAGTATTGTGTGTGTGGGTTTTACAAATGTAACACCACTGCTTCAACTTCTCAGTCTTCTACTAAGTTCATGTTGTTGTGGCTGCTTCTAAGGTCCTTTCTTGAGTTTTGGACCCTGTTGCTTGGAGATCAAGGCTTTGTCCTCAAATTCTTCATGCATGGATTGTATTTCTTCCTCTTATTGAATCAAATTGACTAATTATTTGAATAACACCACTTGTTTGGTAATGTTGAGTAATGTAACGAATGTGTAAATCTAACATTGGAGATCTCTCAGCATAATCAAAACAAACATCTTATCCTCAATATTTTCTCCAAGAGAAACAAGTTATGCTCGTAGTTCTACAACCTAGCGTAAGCAATCTTCAACCTTTTCACCTGATTTCATACTGAATGTATGAAGAAGTGATAGCAAATGCATAATTTTGGTCTTGTTCTTTGCCTCATAAATTGTGGACAAAATGTCCCATGCCTCCTTCAATGTCTATGCATCATGACCATATAGTTGTAATTCATCAATAATACTAAGAGTTATTATCATGAGCCCTTTCACATCTAACTTGTCAAACTTCTTTTGCTCATCTAGTCTAGCAGGTTAGGTTACTGTTCCAGTGACCCTGCCCCATAGTTATTTAAATTGAAGAATCATTCGCATCTTCATCTTCTGGGAGGTAAAATTTGTCCCTTTCAAGAGATGGACATTTGATAGTAACAACTTGGGTGCAGACATGTTTGTGTGTTTCCTTACTTTATTTTTACAAGAAAATTACAATCAAAATAGGATATATTGCTTCAAAGCTTAAATTTTTTTGTATTTGAAATGTACCTTGCAGTGTTTTTCTCTAGTTTTATTCCTCAACAATTCATGCTATGAGTTTGTTGTCTGGGGTAGATTCTCCTAAATGGAATGCTAATCTTGATGAGTGAAGGCACTCTTATTAAATTTAGGCCTCAGATGATTATCCCAATGAATCTTACATTTCTTTCCATAGCATTATAACTACAAGTTCTTGTGCATAGCATATCAATTTCCTTGAAATGCTACCTTATTCTTGTGAGTTGTAGGTTTAGATGGCTTAGGCAAATTTGGATTGTAGCAGTTTCTAATTTCACTTCCTTTAGACAACATCCTTATACTAGTTATTTACATCAACTAGATATTTGTAGGCTTTCACTTCTCTATGGGCTTCCACACTTCTCTAGCATAAAGGCTTTTATGCTTTGATTTTTTGTCTCATCTACAGGCGTTCTCAATCCATTATTTTCAATACTCTAGGATTTAGGCTTTCCCTTCTACACTTTCCCTTCATGTTGTCTACCAATCAAACTTTCCCTTTAGGCATTGATCAAGCTTAAGAAGATCTGATACTTGATTTTATAAATAATTGATTGAAACTTTGATATAATGATTGCTTAACAGAATTAGAAATATGTATAATGAAAATATAGTTACTTTATAACTACAATATGCTACCTGTACCTAACAGAAACACCTAACTAACCTACGATATAGATAAACAATGTATTATTAACTAATTATGCCAATAACCCCTACCAACCCTAATGAGCTTAGTTAGAAGACAAGCTACATTATGCATATGGGCATATGATCAAAGATCCAACACCATCCCTTGTGATGCAAGGGGGCTCCACATGGCAATAATGTCCACCATTATGATTTTCCTTCTTGAATCCACTGGAGCCTTGATGACCCTTGAATATGTTCAATAAAATCCAAGAAGTTTTATAAATGAACCTCTAACTCCCTAAACATAGAAAGGATTATAAATGTAGGTGTTTATGTGCCTGAGAGTGGGCGATCAACTTGGATTTTGAGAGGGAAACTTTTAATGGATTCTACCAACCCCACTCAATAATGAGCCCTAATCATCCTTTCTATTAGTGACATAGCTAGTTCTCTATATTCCATGACAAATAAAAAATTTCTAATAAAAAGTTGCACTAGATCATAATTCACCTTGACCCTACATGATGTTTACAAAAATAAATAGCCCGCCATTATTTTCATAGCATCTAATATTTATCCATATTGCTCCACAAAATCATCCGTAATTATAATGTCACTCACCGAACCTTCAAAAGACATATCTCAAAGCTGTGTTCTGACACTCATTAATGAATCACTTAGATCTAGCTCCATAAACCAATCGATTGATCAAAATTTCTAAGACTGAGAACAAAGTGTATTGAAGAAATGAAACTTTGATGATTTTGAATTGATAACACAAATGACAATATATATCATTTCAAAAAGAATTAGTTACAAACAACTAATTATAACTAACTCTATGTGGCTTCTACTAATGTAAGCAACTGCCAAATATGTAATGCAATATTAATTACACTAAGATTCCCCCCTTTATTACATTGTTTTTACAAATTTACCCCTGAAATATATCAAATTTCACCTTGCCAAGAGACTTGATGAGTATATCTGCTATTTGTGAAGCCATCGGGCAGTACTGGAGATGAATATGGTGGTTCAAAACTTGTTCATTGATGTAATGACACCGAACCTCAATGTGTTTGGTTCATTCATGAAAAACTAGATTGTCTATAAGCTTTCAAACAACATGGTTATTTCAAAATAAAATAGGTAGCTAATCTTTAGGAATATCCATATCAGACAAAATAAGATGTATCCATATTGCTTCATGTATAGATCCTCATATAGCATGATACTCTACTTCTCTAGATGAGAGAACAACTACTAACTTATTTTTTTAATCCACAAAATGGGTCTAGATCTGAGATGAAAAATGTATCTTGAAGTAGATTTTCTGTCATCAACCAATCTAGCATTGTCCAAGTCGGTATACCCCTACAAGAAGAACTAACTATTCTTATTGTATTCTATCCCATACTCAAGTGTGTCTTAGACATATCTCAAAACATGTTTTGTTGTAACCCATGGACATTTCCTCAGTTCCTGTATAAATCTAGAAAGATAGCTCACAACAAAACATAGATCTCATATGGTGTAGGTTAAGTGGTTGAGACTCCCAATGATCTATCTGTAGAGAGTTGCATCTAATTGAGGGGAATCCTAAAAACAAGAGAATTGTAAACCTTTCTCCATTGGTGTCGAAAGCGGTTTACAGTTTGGCATTCTATACTTTTCTAGGAGTGGCATGGCATATTTCATCTGGGAGATAAAGATGTGATTCTATTTCTACCACATCTGCAAGCCAAGAAAATAATGTAGTATCCCCAAATCAATCATATCAAAGGAATTTTTTAGGTCATTATTTACTACATCAACAAGATCATATATACTACCAGTGATCAAAAGATCATCGACATATAAGAAAAGAATGACAATATCTATACCAATGTTATTGATATATAAATTGGAATCAAAGGGGGTACGAATGAAACCATGCTGCAATAGGTGATCATCTACTTTTATGTACCAAGCTCAAGGTCCTTGTTTGAATCCATAAAGAGACTTAAGTAGATGACATACCTTAGATGGATATTTTTCATCGATGAAACCTTTTGGTTGGGTCATATATACTTTTTCTTTCAGATCACTATTCATGAAATCACTCTTGGTGTCCATCTACTAAAGTTTCCATCGATACAATGCTGCTAGTGCACAAATAATTTTGATGGTCTTGATCTTCACAGTGGGTACAAAGGTCTCATCATAATCAATGCCCTCTTCCTGAGCATAACCCTTTGCAACAAGTCATGTTTTGTGTTTGTCAATGGATCCATGTACTTTTTACTTTGTTTTGAAGATCCATTTGTAGCCAATGGATTTCATCCCAATAGGCAGATCAACAAGTTCCCATGTCCCATTCTTGATGAGGGCACTATATTCTACATCCATATCTTTCTTGCACTAGGGTTAAATTAAGGCCTCTCAAATTATCTCTATTTTGGTTATATTAACCACTAAAATCATGAGTAAAATATTGATTTCATCTCTCACCTATCTTCTTGTTTGAATTCCTGATGATGTATTTGGAGGAGAGCTCAGGTGTGGGTCCTTGATTGTGGAATCTAGTCATTTAAGACATCATTGCAATTGCTGATTTGATGAATAACTACCTTGTAGATTACAAAGATCAACAAAATAATTCTCCTTCTTGTAACTCACCTTCTTCATGCTCATCATCTAACTATGGGAATTATTTGTGAGAGTTGGTCTGGTCTACCTCCTTCTCTGCTAATGAGTCAAATGATGACTCATCATAAACCACATCACAACTTTCATAAATCTTATTCATCTCAAGATCCATGAGACGGTATGCTTTAGAGGTTGTGATATACCCCAATAAAATACATTGGAGGGTCTTAGGTTCAATATTATTTCTCTTCTTATTTGGAACATGCATATAAGAAGTACAACCAAATACTCAAAGATGAGAAATAGATGGTTTATGGCCACTTCATACCTCTTCTAGTGTCTGATGTAGCAAGATATTTATTGGTGCTCCATTGAGGAGATAGACATCTATCTGTATTACTTTTACCCAAAATTGTGCCATCAACTTTGTAGTGGATAGCATGCAATGAGCCATCTCCATGATTGAGTGATTACATCATTCTTCTATTCCATTCTATTTAGGCATGTAGTGAGCAGTCATGTTTTGTTTAATGTTGTGTAACTTTAGAAATGTTGAGAACTCTTTTGATGTGAATTACCCCCTTGATCTGAGTGGAGGAGTTAAAGTTTCTTCCCAGACTATGTAACAACATGCTGATAAAACATCTTGAAATATGCAAGAGCGTGACTCTTCTTTCTAAGAAAGAACATCCAAATATTGTAAGAAAATTCATCAAAAACAATTAAAAGTACCTAAATCCTTGATGGGATGCTTGTATGGTTCTATATAGATTAGTATGCACCATAATAAGTTGATTCTTGGCATGTGAGGAACTCAGCTCAGATAAAAATTCATGTTATTTTCCCTCAAGACAACCAGAACATATTGGCAAAGAATGGGAAATCTAATGAATTCCATGTACCATTGTCTTAGAACTAAGTTGGAAGAGGGAACTGGTAGATAGATGCCCATATGAGTATTTCCAAAGTGTAGTGGATTATACTATAGAGGTAGTGATTGCAACTTCACTACTTGAAATTGCATTTAAGGTAAATAACTGGTCCTTCAAGAAGGCTTTACAAAGAACCTAACCTTCTCAAGAAATGAGACATGATTTGATGCCTTCTTGGACTAGAAACTTTACTTTTATCTTATGATTCAATAATTTTTTGATAGATAAGTGATTTATTGTCAAACCAGGGAGATAGAGTACCTTTGTGAGAATGCAGCATCTTATCTCGAGAGGAATGGTGATACATCTAATTTCTTCTACAACATACTCTTTATCATTAGAAATTCAAACTCAATCTCTAGTTGGGTGATTCATCAGTGAATCAAAGAGTTCCTTACATCCAGTCATGTGCTTGCTAGCACCAGAGTCTATTAACCAAAATTTTCTCATTATTATCAAGGTTTTGGATACTAGTACAAGATCATCATGGGCTTCATATGATGATTCATATAATGCTTCATCATCTGATGCATTCTCCTCTTACTTTTATGCTGATATATGCCATTTTTGCTTATAATGTCAAGCATGTCTCATAGATTTCTTTGAATCTTCTTTACTAGAAGATCCCTCTTGACTGGATTGGTCTTGAGCCAAGGAATTATACCAGTAATGATCAGTATCATGCATGTGTGTTTTAAAATCACATTAAATTCTTAGTCTTCTATTATTATTGATGTTGTTATGGCTACTTTTGAGGTCCTTTCTTGAATTTTGGACCCTATTTCTTGGAGATCAGGGCTTTGTCCTAAAATTCTTCAAGCATGGACTATATTTTTTCCTCCTATTGAAACAAATTGACCAATTATTTGAATGAAACCAATTTATTGATAATGTTGAGTATTGTAAATAATGTGCAAAATTGAGATGGGAGAGCTCTCATCGTGATCAAAACTAGCATCTTGTCCTAGATCTTTTCTCCAAGTGTAACAAATTCTGCTCATAGTTCTGCAACCTAACGTAAGAACTCCTCAACCTTTTCACCTGATTTCATATTGAGCATATCAAAAAGTGATTTAAAATATAGAATTATAGTCTAGTTATTTGTCTCATATATAGTGGATAAAATGTCCCATGCCTCTTTCGATATCTATGCATCATGAACATGCAGTTGTACTTCATCAGTAATACTGAAAGTTATTAGTATGATTGCTTTCACATTTGACTTATCAAAATTATTTTTCTCATCTTGGTTGACAGGATGGGTCATTTTTCCAATGATGATTCCCCATAATTATTCAAATCGAAGAATCATTCACATCTTCATCTTTTAGGTAGAAAATTTTGGCCCTTTCAAGTGCTGGGCATCTGACGAAAGCAACTTGGGAGCAAAAGTTTTGTGTATGTTTTTTTACATTATTTTACAAGAAAATTCAAGCAAGAACAATATAAATTTCTTCAAAGTTTCAAAATTTCTATATTTTTATTTATTTACAAATAGTTATAACTTTTTTTAAAAAGGTTTTACACTATTTTCATCAACAACGGTATGTCATAGAAAGATGGGATCAGTATGCTAGTGCAGTCAAATGTGGATGCTTATTAGGGAATTCTTCTTTGTGTTCATCATTTTCATCATAGCCTTCTTCAATATTTTTTCCAATATTATAAGGCTGATACTTCACATCGAATAGGAAATAGTTGAGGAGGCCCTGGCATACTAGTTCATCAAGTTGAAGATTGCCGATGTCTTTGAGGGTAGCTTGTAAGGAAAAATAGAATCCTGTGGGATTCATTCAAAGTTATTATTTTGAAATTTCAAAAACTTTGAAATGTACCTTATTTGGTGGCTACCATCTTTCACAATCTCCTTGTTGCACTTGGCTCCTTCACACCACGTGATCTACATATCTCTTTGCAATTTTTCCATGGCTCTCCTTCTTATACAAGATTTTTATTCAAGCTTTCAATGTCCACTTCTCTCTAGTGATTAATAATTTCAAAAAAACACCTCTCCAAATTTGTTTTCTATGATTTTATATAGGTAATGGTTTTTCAGGCTTTCATTATCACTTCCTCTTAGTGACTGGTCTTCCTTCTTCATACAATGGCATCGACTAAGGATTGCATGATCCTCCACTAACTGCATGATAGGATCTCATGCTAAAGACATAAAACACTATCTTTATGTTCTCTGGGATGCTCTAGACTCTTCATTTGATGACTATGTTCAGACATCATGGCTTGCATCCCAGGCAACTAGACGTGGTTACTCTGATATCAAAGTGAGAACAGAGTGTATTGAAGAAATGAAACTTTGATGATTTTGAATTGATAACACAAACAATAAAATATACAATTTCAAAAGGTATTGGTTACAAATAACCAATTATAACTACCTCTATGTGGTTTTTGCCAATGTATGCAACTACCAAAAATGTAATACAATATTAATTATAATAACAAAGAGTACACGAGAGGATCTTCTCAATAGCTATAAATCTCCAAAAGGCAAATCATATGAGTGAGATAAAGGGGCAATGAATGATAGCCTTAATCTTAGCTTTCCATGATCTATCCACTTACCAAGCCCATAATAATGAATACAATATAAACATTAATGATTAAACATGCCAAACGAAAAAAAAACCAAGAAGAGCAAGGAACATTCCAAAAAAAGTACCAAAAATATTAGAAATTGGATATAAAGGGGGTAGACATAGGCCACACTCCTAGAGAGTTATCACAAAAATGTCTTCAACCTACTAAATACCTTAATTTACGAAAAATGTGCTTCAGAATTCACTTATCGGTAGTAATGATTAGTTTTCCAAAGAGAAAAAGAACTCAGATTATCCTAGGTTTACCCCAAGATATTTTCAATGTGTCATGCGCATGCATGTATTTTATGTAGATATTGGATTATGACCATGGAAACCCCTTTGATTATCACCTTAGAGATGCCACATATAACCCCCAAATTGATCCCCAAAGACAATGCTTGGGCCTACACTTTAATTTTGTTACCATCAATTAATTTGAAAGTTGTTACCTAGATCAAAGATCCCTCATAATCCTATATAATACGCCCTACCCCTGAGGCTATAGGGTTTCCCCTAGATGCCCCATAAAAATTGAGTTTGAAGACTCCCATGGGATGAGAAATCCAAAATAAACTAGTCACCCTATAAACATTATTATAATATACCCTAGACCCATTAATAGAGGGAGAATTAAGAAGAGGCTAGCTAGCAAGGATGTGCTTGTCCTAGCCTAAAATAAAAACACTACACCTTTTTGTGTGGGGTAATCTAACTTTAGACATATCAATCAAATCCATTCATAATATTTTACTTAGCTGACATTTTTTTTTTAAATATCTAATTTCTTTATTTCTACTTAATCAAAATTAGAATGGTTGGGAAAGACACTTAAATATTGGCAAAGGCACTCTTTGGAAAGATCCCTAGTCAAGGAAGAGAAATATTCCAAGAGAGATATCAGACTGGCCCAACTCAACCCTAGCCTAGAACACAACTAATCTCAGTACTTAGCAATGAAGGGACATCTAAATAGGGGATGATTATTAGCTTCTTCAACAAAGAAACACATGCAACACTTATATGAACCTTCAAAACCAATATTTTAAATTTTTTTAAAAGCAAGAATCCTATTTTGAGATGCTAACCATGCGAAGGAACTAGCCGTAGAAAATTTGAACTTATTTCAACACAGTACCTTCACCCAAGGGAAATAATCATCCTCATAGGAAGACACATTATAATTAAAGGTAGATGAATAACTGTCATATTTAAAACCAATCTAATGTAAAAAATCATCTTTGGCATTAATGCATACTTTCCATTTTAACAAAATGTTAGACCAAATTTACTTCTATCTATCTAGAATGTGAATGTGCTCAAACCTTTTTCAGTTTTAATTTATCATCACAACCCACGGGTAAGGTTTAAGATAATCATATACCTTGCTTCCCTAGATATCAAATATTAAGGCTTTTAGCTTTTACAACCCTATAACTTCCAGGATTGGCTTGTGGCCATTCTATGAATCTCCCAAAAAATTAGCTTTGCACCTGTTATTGATTGTCCAAAAAACATGGTTTATGATTTAAATTTTTAGGGTTATGGATTAAAATACCTAGGTTGTTAAAGGGTATGAGTATATTAAATTAGGGGAAAAATATGAAATAAATATAACCACTAATTTGTAATAGAATTTACCTATTTTAACCTTTCTAAAAATAAAAATAAATGATGTAAACAAGTACTTAGCTAGAATTGACTAAGACAAAAGATTTGGAGGCTAGAAACTAGGAAATGAGCTTATCTAGGTGCCATAGATAGGATCAAAGCGTTAAAACCCTTACTAGATAGTAGTGCTCAAAATAGAAAGTAGTACCAAAGGTGATAGTGTCCTTATTTTGGCACTGGTTTCCTTTGTATAGAAAAATTTTGAGCTTCTTGTTGCACCTATATGCAAACACTAAACTTCCATGTTGATTGGGCATCCAATTATCACAAGTAGGAAAGAGTGATGTTAGTGGGTAGGATGTACATCTTCAACACCCCACTATGATGAGAGTTGACTACATACAAATATTTTGTAGAGGGATCAAGCTCGATGTAGTTCTCCCCACCTAGGTGCTAGTGCAAGTGTAAGTGAAGCTAATATTAATTCTAGTTTAAGTGATTTTGAGTAGATATTAAGACTATAAATTTGAGTATTATGAGCTTCGGATGGTTATGGATGTTGTATATGGTTGTATGAAGAAGAAGGGTAGAATAAGGATTGATAAACTTGATTGTGCAAAATTTATTTTGAGTTACTTTGTGTTATTTACATCTGATTTACATCTAATGAATAAAGGTCTAAATTTCATGTATATATACTATTTTTTTATTGATGTAGGTATTAAAAGAGGTCTAGGATGACCGTAGGTGTTTATTAGTTTGAAAAGGAATTTGTTGGTGGATAAAGGTGGGAAAAGGACAATAGTACCTAAACTGGGACACTAACACCATTGGTGTAACTATCCAAATTATGGTGCTAGTGTCTAGGTGGTAGGTCACTAAGGCACTATAGGCCAGGATTCTTAATTGAGGGTCATATAATACTTTATATAAGCTTAAGGATGTGTGTGGCCTACATGAGGGTTGGATAAGTGTCTAAATAGGACCTAAGATAGGTCTAGGGCTAAGTAATTGATGGTTGGTCTCAAGTAACACTCTTAGAACTCAAGTGTCATTTTTAGATGATTATCATTTACAATGATATGGAAAATTTTTAGAATGAAATTTGATAGGTATAATCCTTTGGGTGGGTTTCACAAAGAGATGATATTGGTTGAGTCAAAATTAACAAAATACTTGTGTTGCAGAAGCTTATTCTATAAAGCCTATGGTTGAGACACCATGCACCAAACCAACTTAGTTCCCAAAGATAAGTTTTGTAAGGGTATATTATTAATATCCATGCCTATATAAACTTTTAGAAGACACACTCCATCCCTTTTTAATAGGGTAGCTTACCTTTTCCTTGTTACTACTTACCATAATAATTTTTTTATGATTCAATTGATTTCTTTAAGTACATTGTTAGTGGGGATAGAATCGACATGAGATAAGTTAGCAAGGCATTGAGAAATTATTTGATTAGTGTTATTATTCCTTACAAATGTAACCATATACCCTTCCACACCTCCAACCTAGCCCAAAAGTACAAAAATAAGTTATCCCACAATCTCACATTATAAGTTCCACCAAAGAGAAGGACACCCAAATACTTGGTTGGAAGACATCCGATATTGAAACTTATAATATTAACTATACGCGATTGAAATATCCTCTTCCTATTCACAAAAAAAAATTCTTACCTGGTTTCACTCACCATTAGGCCTAAAAATTGCTCATAGTTTATAAGAATGTACATTATCCTAGCTTCCTCCTAAGTAGTGATAAAGTGAAAGAGCATTATGTTAGCAATAAACTATTAGTGCGTGAATCTATCCACTCCATTAGCTACTTTAATACCTTTCAAGATACCTTTAGTAAGTGCCCCTAAAATTACTTTGCCAAGAAATTTTTCCATAATGATGAAAAGATAGAGGGTCCCCTTGCCTTAACCCTGTATAGGCTTCACAGAATAATGAGGGTTATCGATTGACTAGAACTAAGAACCAATGACAATAAATGTAGCTAAAGATATAATTGCACCATTTTTTAACAAAGCCAAATTCTTCTAGAACATTGATAAACAAATCTCCAGTTCATTATATCATAAGCTTTGTTGCTATCTAATTTCAGAAGATCACACCTTTATGTCAGGAACCATGAATGTAATATATAACTTCATGAGTGATTGGAATCCCTTCTCATATTTTCTACTTGGAATGAAACCCCCCTGCTCATTAGAAATTAGGAAATAAATAATAGGATTAACTCTAATTACAATGGATTTGGGGATGATTTTTTATATGGTATTACACATGGAGATAGGCCTGAAGTCATTGAATGTCAATTGCATCTCCTCTTTGAGAGTCATAGAGATAAAGGTATTATCAATATAAGGTGAAATTTTTTGCTTAAACTAGGATTCATTCACCATACTCACCACATCAACACCTACAATGTCCCCAAAAATCTAACAAAAACTACAAGAAAACCATCGATCCTAGGAGACTTATCTCCACCCATAAAAAATACCACCAACCTAATATCCTCATCATAGAAAGATGCCATCAAATTCACATTGTACTGATTCAGAACTAGGATAGGGATGCGGTTCATATTGTTGAACTATGCACTTAGGGAGGAAGGCACAAAATAACAAAGCAAATATTCAAAGAATCCCACTAATACCTCTTTTTTTATTCTTGAGTTATATTATAATAATATATCATCCTTGGAAAAAATATTCAAACTACAGTTTGCTAATCTAATCACATGAATAGAGTTATGGAAAAACTTTGTGTTCTTATCCCCCTCTTTAAGCCACAACTCCCATGACTTTTGTTTCCAATATGCTACCTCTCTTAGATGGAGCTTAGATAATTTTGCCAAGAGAGATTTCTCTTCTTTATTTAGTTATGCATCAATACCTAACTCTAATACAATCTCGTTGATGGTTTCCATCTCAAATTCCAATCTATCAATTTATTTGAAAATACTTTTGAATCTCACATGATTCTAATATTTTAATCATGACTTAATGTGAATAAGTTTCTTAATCATCAAATACATCTTAGTACCTTGAATCTCACATGATTCTAATATTTTAAGCATGACTTAATGTGAATAAGTTTCTTAATCATCAAATACATCTTAGTACCCACAATGGGGAAATTTATTCCACCATTCATTTACAAGGTAATGTAATGAGTGATCACATAGCCACATGAGCTAAACTTTGAAGGGACAAAGAGGATGAGCATTATCTTCTATAATCTAAAGTTCAATTGGAGCATGATATGAACCTCAAATAGGTAGATTATTCATTTATAAGATTCAATCCTTGTTTATATATTTTAGGGAGATCAGAAACTAATCCATCTATTCTGGAATGTTATAAAGCCCTTACTAGTGGTTTGTCCAATAGAACAATCCATTTCTTGGAACCATATCCACCAGCTCAGTTGATTCAATAAATCTATTCATAATCCTTATGAGATTGAGTATAATTCCCAAGACCACCTCACTTTTCCATTCCATCTAAAATGGAATTCAAATATCCACCAAGAATACAAGAGTCAATCTTTAGAAGAGAAAGATATCCTAGTAACTCCTACCAACTCTGAGATTTGAAGGGCACCGCATTAGGACCATACACATTTAACACAAAATAGGAAAGGCTAGAAGAGTAACATGAAACTTTGAAGAGCTAAAAATTGGCCCATAATCCATAATTATCCACTCAAATGTTGTGTGGAGCCCACATGATCATGAAACCACTAATATTCCCAACAAATTCCATGAAAAGACCCTTCCATCTAATCCAAATTTTGATATTAAGAGCCTCTATCTCAACTATTTTAAATTTTATTTATTTAAAAATAAAAAAGATGACAACCTCGATTATTCAATTGGTATCTCACTAGACACCTCTGTTTAGGGGAATTTAAGCCCCTAACATTGTAGGAAAAAAATTTCATTGTTCAGTTGGGGGGTCTTTCACACCTTGCTTTTTAGAAAAGAAGGACCACTCAAGGGTAGATTGCTTACCTTTGGATCCTTCTTCCTCTATGATGACTTTTCTAGACTTACTTCCTCTTCTGCTATTAGAACCAAAGTTTGGTTAAGAAATTAGATAATATTTTTACGAAAGGTAGAGAACTTCCCTAGAATTTAGTTCCTCTTCATCACCCAAATCCCTAACGATTGGGGATAACTAGAGATATCCTTCCTATCTCATATATTCTACTATAATTTTTAGTAGGTTTTCAAAGAAATACTCCTTTGACCCTATTGTACTCTCAAATATATATTCCTTAGATGCAAATTAAATCTACTTGTCTAAACATTCATGTAGCTTCTTCACCTATGAAGAGAGAAATTAAATTTTCATGTAGAGAGTATTGAGCAACACAGTATTTCATCATTCTAATTTTTATTTCAAACTAATAGTAGATTTGACATTAAAAAATTGTTCCAAAGGGTTATCTGACCCAATATCCTTAGAAGGGGCTATCTGTCGCTTGTTCACTCGATACACTCCCTTGTTCTTATGACCAATTTTAGAAATCTAGAAGCGATTGTCCTTAGTAGAGTAATTTATTTCCATTAGCATTCCCTGTAGGTTGCCCACCATTTTGACATTTGAAGTAGTAAAAGGGTATTCTTTCCACATCAATGGACTTCCCCTGACACCTTCCCGAGGTATGAAATAGAATGATTTATAGGATTTTAGCTTCCATGTCCTCCATCACACACATTCTAGCATAAGAAGATAGAACACCTTCATTGGTAACTAGATCAAGAGCCACAATTTCCCAATCATCCCTCTAATTTGATTAAAGAATTGATCCTTCCAATATTCAATTGGGAGCCTGCATAGTCAAATCCAAATTAAAAAAATGACCATGTTTTGTAGAAGATATTTTAAAATTAGGGCACCAAGTTTGGAGGCATATCCCTACATCCTCTATCGTCCATGGACCCCCATCTAAAATTTTGATTTCTTTTTTACACAGGGTCAAACAATCATGGAGAATCCCTACAAAAAGAATTAAGGATGATGTCTAGACCCTAATATTTCATCACCCATAATTCCACATCACCAATGGCAATCCATTTTCCTGTGAACTTCCCAATTAGGCCCTTTTCCTTGAGTTTTGCTAGGTTATCCCCAAACCCCACTCCATAAAAAAAAAGTTTCACTAAATCCCTCCCATCTAAACTAGTGCTGCCATCCACCTCCAATATTTGGTTTGAAGGGGTATCCTTAGTTGCTTCTACTCTACCCATAGCCTCGAGGCCACCCTTTGGTGACTAATTGCTCCTCCCTAGGGGGTTATTGTTATCCCCCAAGGCCACTCCATTTCTCATATTAGCCTTAAATTGATTTCGCTTGTCATGCGCCTATTCATTTTAGAGATTAATTCTTAGAAAATTGAAATTTTATATAGAATATTTTTAATTAACATTTTAAATCACCATTAAATTTTGTGTGTGTGTGTGTGTGTGTGTATATATATATATATATATATATATATATATATATATATATATATATATATATATATATATATATATATATATAATATGAACATTTATTTATTAAAAAATAGTTTAGAAAAAAGTCTCGATATTATATTTTATTAATGAAAAAAAAAATGTTATTTACATATAATATAACACTTTTATTAAATCTTAAAAATAAATTTAATATTAAAAATATTGAAAAATATAATATCCCACGTTTCAAAAATATAATATAATTAACAACAAAAACAATAATATCTTATTTATCTTTAATACAAACAATGCTATCCAATTTAAAAATGTAATATGGTTTCCCTATCCGACAAAACTCAATAGTGTATTTTATTTTTTGTTTTTAATTTATTTTTTATTTTATAGATCTGTTAGTCCATGAAGAGTATAAAGAAGAAATAAAACAAATTCATCTTACGCTTGCTATTGTTTTTCATGTTAGGCATTTGTAAGTGATGGTACACGTATAAATGATGATTCTGTGAAATCATTTAGATTAATCCCGTCCATATGAATATGTCTGCAATTCCTAATGAATTATGGATATACTGAGATTTACGGCTTCTCTAGTCCACATTATTCCCGATGCATACAATTGCCTTCTCTTGAAAAGGATTTGCACGTAGAATTCTGTTACAACAAAGCAAGAAGATGATCTTCTTGACATCGATGTTCTTTTCCATGGTAACCCTGAGGTGGAATTTTATATTTTAAATTGATTTTGTGAACTGGTTTATAATCATTTCTATTATCGTGCATGAGATGTCAAGCAAAGGCAAAGAGGCCAACAAGTTACGAGCAAGTTTTCTGGCAATCGAGAATGGGTGCAGCATTTCACATAGGGTAGTCATGCCTGTTGGAGGGGATGATCAATGCAATATAGTGATGCACTTTTAGTGGATGGATTTCCCTATCTTTCAATATGTCATGGAAGTTACTATCGTAGGGGAGGCCTCATTGGGAGAAGCACTGAAATCTATATTTAATATAATTGTCGGAATAGTTCACTTAGCTTTCCCCATGATCCTCATCCTATGGGTGATCAAACACGAGGGAATTTTTATACATGGGTAACCAACCTGTGTGTTACCATTAGCAACTTTGTGATCTTGTTCTCAGATGGTTATTAAAGGGAAAGCCAATTATATATAAATATATCGATCACTTTTTATGAGCCTACTATTCAGATAGAGAAATAATAAGTAGAGATTGTGTTGTTTAATGTATGACCAACTACACTGGACTAAAATAGGGAAATTAATATATTCAGTTTTTGTCTTGCTCTAATTACAAATTTAACATGGCCTGCGTCGTCAGTTGAAGCCTCCCCAACATGTGTCATCACATTCGTAGCCTTAAAAAAAAATAGTTTTTATGGTGCTTTGTGAGACGAACCTTTGGGGAATTCACCCCAATAGAGATGCCTCTTGAATAATTAAAAATTCATTTATAAAAAATAATATTATAATACAGTACATTAAGGATATCTATTAATATTAATTGTTAATGTGAAACAGAGATGTAATATTAAAGGGTATGTAATTTGATTAATAATGTTAACTAGTATCAATTTTATAAGAATAAGGTGGCCTCAATTCATTTGTATTATTATGTTGAATTTTAAAAAATAGATTTTGAATGATATATTTTTAATTTTAATTTTTGTTTAAGATATTACAATTTTTTGATTGAATTTTTTAAGTATGTATTTTTTCTATATAATAATGAAATAGATGTCACATTTAAGGATGGAAATTTATTATTATTGTCGAATAGACATTAAATTTAAAGATAATCATTATTATTAATATTATGTCTATTACTAACCTTCCTTATAATTATAAGTCAAATTTATAAAACTATCATACATATTTTAGATAAATATACGTATAAGATATCGAAGGATATCATTTTTGAGGCACCTATATTATATTAGATTTGTGATATATCTTAAATAGGTAGTTCAAGAATGATATCTCTTAGCATATTTTACATATATTTATCTAAAATATATAAGTTCGTTTTAAAATAATAATATATTGTGTAAATTTTAGATATAAGTATCTCATATGAAGATTTAAAAAAAGTTTGGACAAACAATTGTTTTGTAAAACATAGTTTTATTCGATAATTTTTTGGTGTAAATAATGAGCAAAATTTTCATTGTGATAGTCTACAATTGAATTTAAATAGTTGTTATTATTATTATTATTATTATTATTATTATTATTATTATTAGTTTTTTGTTTTTTTCGTTTTAGTGAAAATTAGTTGGGCTATGATTTTGATGTTTTATAATTTTTGAGTGTTTCTTTTTGTATCATGTTTTAATGGTAAACATGATTAAGCATGTTTTATATCCTCATATTACTTACTTACTTACTTACTTACATACATACATACATACATACATACATACATACATACATACATACATACATACATATTAGAGTATTAAAATAAAATATCTTTTGCTCTCATAATTTTTGTGATCTTGGAGATAAAAAAATATGTAGAACTATCTTATTAGAATACCCTTAATGTTATGATTTAACCACGAAAAGATAAGTAAAGAAAATGATGCAAAGGCTTTGTTATTTTGATTCAACAAAAAATGGAGGAGTCCATCATTATGAGGATTGCATAAATTAATAAATCCAAAATAAAAATGTAAAAGATTACGAAGTGTTTATCAGGAATAATTAAAGTGAAGATTATAAGATTGTGGGTTCTTTAAAGTGAATTTAATAACCTTCAAATGAAATAATTAGAGAATATGAATGGTATTTTCAACTATTCAATGGGTGTTATGAACCAATCAAATTCTCATCGAAATACATCGCTGATGAATTTGAATTTGAGAATATCTTGAGAGTTTTAGCAGCAATATTTAATCTTATAGTTGTAACTATTGAGGATTATAAATATTTATCAATGTTGACCATTGAAGATATTATGGGTTATTTAAAGAAACATTAACAAAGGATAAATATAAAAACTAATCCCTCTCTTGAACATGCATTAATGTCATATATGTTTTTTAAAGAAAATAGAAAAAGAAAGAATTATCATCATGGAGATTCATAAAGAGGAAGAAATAGAGGTAGATTAAGAGGTTTTTTGAGAGGTAAAACATATGTTCTCCTATCAGTTTACAAGATCACTTACCTTGTTTTGGGCATGCAAGTTAAGTTTGCTAGAGATTTAATGTATGTTAGAGAGCTATATAGTGATACTATATTGGTAGTGGGAATGTTCGATCATCATATTCATCTATATAACTTATCACACTTTGATCCTAACTCTCCTTTGAATTCTTATTCTTTAGGCTCACCTGAACTTGATGGAATTTTTGAGCCTAAGCACTCATCTAATATTGATGACCCATTTTATAGCACAAATGTCTATAGTAGTGATAGGGACACACCTCCACCATATCCTTTCCACCTTCTAGATATTAAGAAGTTATTTCTTGATCAATATACCTCTTGTCTACTTCAAGAATTATAGGGAATAGGTATAGTTATGTAGGACACATCAAATATCAAGTAGTCTATTCCATAGTTTTAGGGCATTCCACTATCCTTATTAGCCTCTACTCCCATTACACCATCATTTCATAGAGAATTTTCCCCTCTTACCTTGCATGAGGATGATTTTTCCATATATTGGAATCATACCTAGGTTGAATATCCATTAGGGAATTGGTGGACATATTCACTGTTTTAGGGTGATCCACTCTCCACTTCATCTATTCTGATCCACAGTCACCCTTAGGAATTCCATTGCATGATACATGATGGACACAAGTAGTTATAGACTTTAGTGTGGTTGTTTATCCCTATTATCTAATTTGATCTCTTTTTGGTGAAGTGTCCTTTTCCTACAAGTTTTCTCATTTTCTCCACCTTATGGGAGTTGCATTGTGTTTGGGTACCTCATCAGGCCTCACTACCAGGACCCAATTATTTTACCCACCCAAGCTACACTTTAGTGGGGTGTTAGTGTAGGCTTGTTCCTACTTAAAGTTTTACATATATGGTTGTTAGTATACATAATGTACCTCCTTTGTAATTTATGAATAATGGACTAATATGAAACTCAATTTTCATTTGCATTATTATCACCTACTCCTAGGATTTTTTGTGCAATATTAAACTCTCATAGAACATGGAGTGATCTAGCATAACCCTCCCATGAAATTATATCAAAAGGCATGGAATGAATAAAAATAAAAATTCATTCATAATAATCCAAAAAATATATATCAAGCACTTCTCAAGTTCACACTACATTTTAAAAAATCCTTTAAAAAATACAGTTATACTACTAGGTATTTTTCCCTATTTCAAATTTATTTATATGGATAGTCTTATTAAACATTTTAAGAATTTAAAGAGAATAACATGAGCATAATTTATAAATTTAGAAAATATATGAATAGATGCACTTATATATAACATATTGCACAATTGTTCACACAATTCCACTTAAGGGGGAGAACTTCATTGACCTAAAACTCTTTCTAGAGTGTATGGATATATATAACGTTTTACAAAGTGACAATACAAGTTGGAGGACTTGAGTTTTTGAGTAAAATATGTATTCTAGGAAGTTATGTGTGTGATATGAATTGATAGTTTCCAAGGCCATAGTGAATCCAATAATGTACATGTGGTTGTTAGATAAAATATTTTGTATTTTGAGTGGGAAAAACTATCGATGGTAGTGTTCAAGTTGGTAAAATATAATTTCCAAAATATGGTAAAGAAAGGCGTAACATTATCCTAACTTCTTCTACAACTATAAATATAAGATCCATGTGTGCATCATTAAGTATTGTTTCTATTTCCTATCAAAATATTTAGAATATTATTTGGAATTATATGTTTTTACTTTTACCATATTCTCATATTCAACATATTTATCAAAATATTATAAATTTGAATTCATTTAATTCACCTTATTTTAGATTAAATTAATCCATATCTAATTAGGCTATTCCCCACATCTGGTGAACCCAACCTATGTGTCTTCTTATGAAACCTTATCTTTCCCTAAGGTATTCAAAATTATAGTGTTTTAGATTACAATAATTATTTACTTCTAATTTCCATTATCATGTTGGAGCATTTTTTAGAATTTATATCTCTCTTTTCTTGTTCTCATATTAGCACTTGGAACATTTAAAA
>JARHVA010001610.1:2185000-2202500 GCA_037957365.1 Torreya grandis
CATGTCCATGCTATCACTAATCTAATGTGTAAGGTAGAACATCCTATAGTACCAAATTAAGGAAACCATCATATCTTTCCTTAACCTCCTCCACATGCCACATCTCCTATATATGGTGTGTGTATGCATATTCCATTTTATGTTCCTAGGGTTTGTGATTTTGAAGCCCTCAAGGATAAAATCATCATTACAGCTTCAAGTTAATAGAAGAGTTGAAAAATTAAAATAAGTATTTTTGTTGAAATATAACATCATTGTAAAATATATTCACATATGAAATAAATCTATAATGTGCTAGTGTTAATCATTCATTTTTACCTTCATATTAAAATTTTATTCCTAACAATACTTCATATCTAAATGTACATCTACAAGTAGTGATTCAAAACTTATAAAAAGGCTAATAAGAGTTTAAGTGAGATTATAAGTGAAATGTTTGGAAAGAATTTGAACAAACTACCTCATCTACATCCTCTAAAGAGATCAAAATTCTATTGTGCATATAATATAAGGAATGGACATCATGTCTTTGACAAATAAAATACAAAGTAAAATTAATAGTGGTGTTCCTATAATAGATACATCAATCAAGAAACACACTCACCTTATGAATACATATTCTACTACATGAAAGTAAAAATTATTTGTATGGATATAAAAGTATATTTTAGAGCAAAAAAATTCAATTGAAATAATTAGAGAAATAAAATATTCAAAATGAACAATTAGAACAAGAAATGATTGAAAAGGTAAAACTAGAGCAAGAAATGTTACAAAAATGTAAATATGAAAAAGCAATGTTAACAAAAGATCAAGATGAACAAATGAAACTAAAAAATATAGAATATTAAAAATAACAATTATAAAATAAATGTATCACAAAGACAATTTTATAGAAAAAATAACTAATCAAACTCAAGGTAATAAAAAAGGCATGCTTAAAACATGGTTTCTAAAAAAATATGGTAAAAATTAAAAGACACTTCAAAAATTTAATCTTTCCAATGTGGTTAGAAATTGGGTAATCAAAAGTACTTTTGGATATCAAGATCCTTTTATCATCACTACTCACATGAGTGGAAAGTAATTTAAAAATATCAAGATTATGGACTATCAAAATACAATTTTTTGTTCTCTATAATTTCTTATCTCTCTTGGAAATAAATATCCACTATTGGTTTAAACTATTATATCTCAAAAATCTATGGGATAAATTGATTTAGGATTTTTTTTTGCTTCAAAAAAGCATCATATTACCTTTCATTTTAGTTAAAATACAAGTGCATACAATGTTGTGTTTGGAGGATCAAGAATAAAGAAAATAGGAGAAATGATTGATATAAAAAAAGTTTTAATATCATTAGATCATCAAGGTCACATCATTTTCCAATGAGGGAACACATTTAGAGGAAAATCAATACAAATAAAGCATGTCTATAACTAGTTTACAAATAGATATAGGTAATGACATATAAGTAGGGGCACATGACACAATACATGTTGTATAATAGAAAAAAAATTCCAATCCCATATTATGGGGAATTTATCTATTTATATTAAAAAAAACAAAATATAATCTTGGAATTTAACAAATTAAACATCAATATAATCCATATTGCCATGATTATCATGATACAAATTACATAGAATATGAATATAACACATATCATATAGGGCCTTCACAGAGTCATCTCATTGATCAAATATTGGGCTTGTATAAGTAATTTACCTTGTACATAGATTCTTTGTTCTTTACTTTAATGCTTATAATTCTATATATTCTCTAAACATAGTTATAAACGAATGTATTTATCATTCATTTTGTGGACACTTGCTCCATTATTTGGAAAGATAATTAGAAAAACCTAAGACAAATATTTTACTAAGATTTAAATTTACACTCTTTATCCTAACTTATTTACTTACTATTTCACACCTATACATGCTATAGCTCCCACTTATACCTCCATAATCACATTTAACTACTTTTACATGAGTCCACATGGTCATACTTCTATGTTATGATTTACTTCCTTGCTAAGGGTTGTTTATATCTTTCCTTAATTATATTTTTAAACCCTTTCTTCTTACCTTATTTTGATGGTTTTTTCAATTTCATTCATGAAAACTTTAATTTTCAAATAATCAAGAAATACAAAACATTCAAGTAATGGAAAAACACAAAATTATTTAGCATTCACATATGTAATAGATTTTGGATATATGTTATTGACATTATGTTAGTAGATATCATATAATTTAATTTGTATACACATATTTTCCATGGGTACTTGAGTGTGATATAGGGATTCAATAGATACATACATATAAATGTTGGACTTTTCCTCTGCCTACATGACAAACTATGTTGAGTGCATTTGATTCATTTATTGTGATTGGTATAGGTTAAATTATTATATGATAAATTTAAATTACCATGATTGTGATTATATACTAACACTTGCACATGTCTATACATATGTTTACATATTACACAATGTGCTACATATGCTATGCTATAGGACATTTTACTAACACATGTGTGTATGAACTAGTATGATATGCTTATGTTAGTTACTTATTATTCACTTTTGGGTAAGTACAAAAAGTATGGGGACATAAATGGGTCTACATGTGGCCATGTTTTTCCTAAAAATTGACAAATATGAACTTCTATAGATAATTTGAGATGGCTACACTAAAAATTCAAGGATGGTGTAAGAACATGAATTGTAGAATTTTGAGTATATTTTAGAAAACACAATTGTTTTTTTTTAAAAATGGCTAATATAATTAGTTCAAACATATAAAATTTTAATATGAACTTCTAGTTTTTTAGGAAAATAGAGTAGATAGTCAGTTGTGTGGCCCCTAATTTTTTTAGCTTCATTTAATATTGTTTAAAACCCTATGGTGAAACTCTAGATAAGATTATCTAGTTTGTAACCTATACTTTTCTATAATTTTTAGTGAATTTTTTTAATTAATTTCATAATTAAATATATCCTAAAAATTGAATGGTTGACTGTGTAGCCCCCCCACAACTACCTCAATAAAAATGAAAACTAGTTTTTTTAATGTGTGTAGAATTAAGCCTAGTTTGTAAGCATATAAGTTTTTTTTTATTTTGATAAATGAAAAAATATACACAAACATATATAGGCATGTAGTGTCCTAAAAAATATATCTTTAGAAATCAAAATGTATATAAACCTTAAAAGAGTACAAAATACAAAACATCATATATTTGGAAAGGGGAGAGTGTGATTATCATTGTGGTAATAGGATTATTGAATTGGGTTGTTGAAAATAATAGTGTATTTGGTGATGTAAGTTGATTTTTATTTTTTTTTAATTTAATAAATAAATATTGGATTTGGTTGTGCTAATAGGTCTATGCCTTTGACTCTATAATCTAAGCCATTTCCAAACCAAAAGGCTTGGTTTTCAATTTCAAACTCACAATAGAGCATATGTGTATTAGAGCATATGCATTACTACCTACATAAATTCAAATTGAAAGAACATGTGTGTTTGAAATTAAAAATAACCAAAGTGCCTACCTGTTATAACACATACATTTTATGGTCCAATAAAGTCATGAGTAAATAAAATACAAAAGGGGGATGCATTAGAACATGGGGAGAGAGGGGGGCAGGGCATTATTTAATATTTTGAATTTTAGATTTATATTCTTTATAGTTTATATTTATATTAGTAAATATAATAAATTAGAGTTTCTAAACATCTAGTAAAATTGGTCTCACAATTGTATGTCTTATGATGTGGAAGATAGTTTTTCAAAATCTAATCTAGTTAGTACTTAGTCATTTTCAATATTTTGGTATTGAAACTCGGGATTTTAGGGCATAATTTTTACAATTGATATCCATTTTGAGTAAATATATAGTTATATATTAGGTTTTTTGACCTTCTAAATTGCTTTTCGGTATTTTGAGGAGTCATAGATTTGTGAAAATCAATGTTTAAAAATAAACTTGTTGGGTGAATATTTTGTCACCAGCTAACTAATGAGAAAAATAGGTCTCTTCAACCACAACATAGGGAGATTGGTCAGCCAGATGTGCAGGTTTACCACATCAAAAGGGGACAAATCTCTCCTCTCATCAAGGGGAGGTTCCCTATAAATAGGAGGAGCTATATACTATATATATATATATATATATATATATATATATATATATATATATATATATATATATATATATATATATATATATATATATATATATATATATATATATATATATATATATAAGTAGAAAATAACACTCAGGGGTAGGATAACACCATCCATCTCTCTTTTTTCATAGATGATGTTCACAAACAAAGGAGAAAATCTTGGTGAAAACATTGAAGGCACTTCTCTTCTTTCAAAAGTGATCTTACAGGAAACAACAGGATTTTCTTTCAGGTAGTGACAAGTAACTGGTAACAAAGGGCGTAATAACTAGCAAACTGAGATGTAGCACAAAGTCTCCATGTCAACTTCCCAAGAGTGAAATACGAAGGACAATGAGAGCAAAAATTCATCCCAAGGTCCTTTACACAGAAAAAAAATAGACAAACACACTAAAGACAATTGTAGACATCACAAAGTCTCTCCACAGTTGGCTTCAGGACACCTTCCTGATTACTTCCACTAGTTCTACTTATTTTAATAAAATGGACAAGAATGCATTCAGGAAATAGACATAAGAACAATCTCCTAAAATGACACAAGCTATAACAACACAAATTCTGAAAGTAACTTGCTTTCTCATTCAAACAAAGAAATATGATGAACAATCTAAGCTCAAAGTCTCAGCAATCACCTCTCAATTTGGGCAGAGTTTCACTTCTATAATGGAAAATTATCCTTTGCATAAAGTAAGAGAATATAATATATAGCAACCAAGAAAGGCTTGGAACTTTGTTCCATGGAATGGCCCATGCTACATTCAATGCCTTGAATGCATTTTCAATTTTGTCAAAGAGCCCATGGTGGAATAGGGCAGCTACCTTAACTGTGGCATGTCGATTCATCTCAAATGTCTTCTCCTAGGATTGAGTCATCTAGTCTATCACCTGATGTCTACACAACTATCCACCTCATCTTTACTCCAAAGGAGACAAACAGGTTATGCCTTCAATGTTTGCAAGTTCAAATATCTACTTGGTAGACTGTTCCACCTAATGGAATAACTCCAACATAGATATTTCTAGTCTTTCCCTCTTTACTATTGTAGTTTGATCTCTTGGGCTATATTTTCCCCCTTTTACTGGCCTTTTCATCTCCTTCAGCTAGGCACTAAGTTCACTTTCAAGTTCTATGCCACTTTTTGAAAATCAATAGATATTTCATTAGTTTGAATTTGATTTCTATAGGGACATCAAAGGTTCAATGTTTCAATGGTTCGGGTGGCCTCCTTGGTTCATCCACTTCTTTGGTTCATCCACTTGAACCTTATCCTTGAACTAGTCTCTGGAATCTTCTGCTTCTTATCTTTGCTCAGAACTTTCCTTGAACCGTTGAACCTGTTGAACCTGTGAACCATTTTGGTTCAAGGTTTAACGATTCATCTTCTTCCTTAGAAGCCTTTATTTTCTCTAAGTCTCTCAAGTTTTGGAAGAGTCTATAGAAATATGTCTGCAGAGTTTGTAGAAACATGTCAATAGAATCAAGCCTCAAGATTTCATAGAATTAAGCCTATAAAGTCCATAGAATTGAGCCTATAGAACCAAGAAACCAACTTGTAGAGTCTGTATAACCTAGCTTACAATGTCTGTAGTTTTGAGCCTGTAGAGTCTATAGTTTTGAGCCTGCAGAGTATATAGAATCGAGTCCATAGAAATCATCCTATGGAGGTTGTATAAATCATCCTGCGGAGTCCATATAAATCATCCTATGGAGTCTATAGAAATTGGGACTTAATATATTTGGAACTTCTTGAAGGGAAGGTGACCCTTCGGGCCTTGAGAAGGTCCATTTTATAGTCGTTAAGAGTCCCCTGCAAGGGCACCTACCCTTCAGGGTCCTTCAGGTGGCCTTCGAGCTTTTATTCCTTCAAAGGGTCTTTGGGCTTCAATTCCTTTGGACAAAAAGTTTAAAAGAATTCTTTCAAACAATTTGTCTGAAGGAAATGTTTCCTTGGCTTCATCTACTTTCTGTTAGGCTTTTTCTTTCAAGCGAATTCCTTCAGACAAAAGTCTAAAGGAATTCCTTCGGACAATTTATCTGAAACAATTTGCCTTGAATAAATCTGAAGGAATTCCAACTTTTCCTGCCTTGTTCGTTTTTCTAAAGAAAATCTCTTAGTTCGCTTTTACTCATTGCCCTCCACAAGGGTACTTGGCTTTGGTTTGCTACCTTCTGCTAGGGCACTTGGATTTGGTTTGCTGCCCTCCGCAAGGGCACTTAGCCTTGGTTTTCAGGGCACTCCTTTGAACCATTTGATTGAACCAACCGATTAAACCAACTTTGGTTCAATGGTTGAATGGTTCATTCCTTTGATTTGCTCACTCATTTGAATTCTTGAACCAACCGCGTTGAACCAATCGCTCGTTGAACCTATTGAACCGTTGAGCACATTGGACCTTTGAACCAAAATGGTTCAATGCTCAATGGTTTAATAGTTCAATCCTTCTTCTTTTTATTAAGTGTTTTGAAGCTATTGAAACCTGAAGCAATTGAACTTGTTGAACTTTTTCCCAAGCACTTAACTCTTTAAGTTTGCCAACGTCATTGAAACATTGAACCTGTTGAACCTTTGAACCTTTTGGAAGTGGGGTCCAATGGTTCAATGGTTCAATAGTTCAATCCTTCCTTTGAAGTTTTCTGATGAACATTTTTGGCTGAACCAAGGAACCAATCTAGAAATTTCCTAAGTGTTGGGAACTTGTTCCTTTGTGAGAATTCACTTGTTGAAGCTATTGAACCAGTTGAACCTGTTAATCCCTTAATTGAAAAAGCTTGAATAATGAAGAATTTGAATGCTCAGAATAATTTTTTGAGAAAGGAAGGGATAATTTTGGCCTACAGGACCAAAATAGTTCATATATTGTCCCAAAAATGAGTGACAAATTTTGAGAACAATAGTTGGCTTCAGTTGGGGAACTTCCTTCAGTTGAAAACTTGGAATAGCTGAGGGGAGTAGAAACCAGAATCTCTAGTGCCTTGAAGTATGCCATTGGGCTATGGAGTCATGCTACCCAAAAAAGAAAGGAACCAAAAATGAAAATGAACAACACAAAATAGAACTAAAGACTATACAAATATGCATATGTACATGTGAACTTATCTGATACTTTAAGAATTAAAGTGCTTTAAATGTTGCCCATTGTGAGGTAGAGAAAAGGGCATGCCATCTTGATAATTCAATAAGAAACTATTTTCACCATTGAGTTGATGGATAGTAAACGAACCTCTCTAAAGGGAATTGAATTTCCCATGCATTCCCTTTGGTTCTCTTCTCTTGTCCCACAACAGGACTTGATCCCCAACCAGGAAATCACATTTTTTTGATTTCTAGTCAAAGAGCTTCTTCACTAGACTTTGATGTGTAGAAATTCGGTCCACCACTATAGTTCGTTACTCATCTAGCTCAGTCAGGCACATGATTCTCTTATCGATGGAGCTTTCATATGTTTGATCTTTAACTACCTTAGCTAATTTCAATGCTGGCAGTTCTAAGGTGATTGGTATCTCAACATTAAGACCATAAATAAGTTGGAAAGATGACATAACAATTGCCCTTTTGGGTGTAATTCTATCTTCCCATAAAGCATCAACCAATGCTTTATCCCAGGTTCATTGGTTTTCATCCACCAGCTTGCTGATGATGGTCACCATGTTCTTGTTGCTTGGTTCTGCTTAGCCATTACCTTGTGGAAAATAATCAAAAGAGTGGGAGAGGGTAATCCCATAGTAAAAATAGAACTGAGTGACCTCATGAGAAGTGAAATAGGCTGCATTATCTGTCACAATTTTGGTTAGGACCTCAAACATGGAAATGATGTTCTCTTTGAAGAAATTGCACACTACTTTTGAAGTAGCCTGCTTTGTTGGAATGGCTTCCACCCACTTGGTGAAGTAATCTATGGTTGTGAGGACATAATCATGTCCAGCACTTGAATATGGGTTTATAGCACCAATAAAGTCAATTCCCCATTGCTAAAATGGTTCTTCTATTGCTACTAGCTTGAGAGGCAGAGTAGCTAAATTGGGTCTTCTAACAAACTGTTGGCACAGTTCACACCTTCATACCCATTTGTATGCATCTTGAAACAAATTAGGCCTATAATACCTAGCTCAAGAATCTTGTGGGCAGTTACAGGAGCAAAAAAAGGTCCTCCACAAGCTAGATTATGGAAGGACTTCAAAAGTTGGTTCTACTATTGTTTATCTATGCAGTGAAAGAACACTCCATCAAGGCTTCTCTTATACAGGCCATTGTCCTAGAGGACAAAATTGGTAGCTTTCAATTTAACAGTCCTCCTTTCTTTATGAGATAGGTGAGCAGGACACTCACCATAAATAAGGAAATGAGAAATACTCGAATACCACTCATTCATGGTGGAGACAAAGAGGATTGTTGGCATGTCTTCCTCTTCTATTTCTTTATGTTATGCTTCTTCAGGTACATTGTCAGCAATTAATTGGCAGAGGCCCCTTCCCTGCACTAGCTTTGTTGGTTTGATAACAAGATCAAACTCCTAGATTTTAGCAATCCAATTTCCCCTTTTTGTTCCAAACTCCTACTGAGTCAATATGGATTTAACTATGGCATCAGGAACGAGGGTAGTAACACATGAATTCAAGATGTAAAAGTAGAAATGATTCACTACCTTCACCACTGCATAAGCATGCTTCTCCATGTTTGAATACTTCAGTTCATGAGCTTTGAGAGGACAGCTCATGAAGGATATGGGAGATTCCACACCTTGTTGGTTCTGTTGAACCAGAATGGCTGAAAGTGTGTGCTCACAAGCATAACTGTATATGGTGAAATCCTTGGTATAATCTAGACAAACTAGAATTGGAGTGTGGGCAATAGTTGTCTTAATATATTGAAATGCCAATTTGCCTTCTTGAGTTTAGCTGAAGGTGGCCTTCCCTTTCATCATATTTACGATATGGCGAGTCTTCTCTGTGAATTTGGGAATGAAACTTCGTAAAAAGTTCACTTTTTCAAAAAAAGAGTGAAATACAGTCTTACTTATAGGAAGGGTAAGCTCTTGGATGGATTTGACTCTGTTTGAGTCAATCTTTATGCCTTCTTTAGATATGAGGTGTCCAAGAAGTTTCCCCTCTATCACTACAAAGACAGGCTTCTTGGGATTAAGATAAATGCCATTCTGGCGGCAACGTTCCAGCACTTGTTGCAAATGGTGGAAATGGTTAGGGCGATGCTTGGAAAAGACAGTCAAGTCATCAAGGTATACCACAATGAACTTACCCATTTCATCTTTGAAAGCAAGGTCCATTGCTCTCTAAAAAGTGGCACCAACATTTATCAAGCCAAATGGCATTCTTCTATAGGCAAAGGTGCCCCAAGGTGTGGTGAAGGTAGTCTTATGCTGGTCTACTTCACCCACTTCAACTTGATTATATCCTGAGAAGCCGTCTAGCATTGATAACATATCTGAACCAGTCACTGTCTAAAGCACTTGATCCATGATTGGCAGAGGATAGTTATCCTTTAAGGATGACTGATTCAGATTTCTTAAGTCCATACAGAGGTGAATTTTGTCATTCTTCTTCCTCACAGGTACTATGTTGGCAATCCATGTGGAATGATGGATTAGAAAAATTATCCTAGCATTCAACATTTTCTATATTTTTGACAGAATAGTACCTTATATCTTTAGATTGTACTACCTAGATTTTTGCTTGTAAGGCACCGAATCATCCTTGAGAGGAATTTTATGGTGAATTTCATCAGGCATGAGCGACTTCAGATTATCATAGGAGTATGCTAGGACATCCATATACTGACGGAGTAGAGTAACAAATTTGAACTTCTCTTCCAGAGTGTAGTACTTCCCAATGTTCACCATCTTGGAATTTTCTTTGGTACCCAAATTTATCTAATCAAACACCTGGGAGGAGCTTGAATCCGTTTCTTGTTGTTTGATGAATCTGTGATGCTTGTCAAATAGATTCTCAAGAGAAACCAAGCCTTTGGGAATTTTATTCTGTTTTAGTTTCAATAATTCATCACTTGCATTTGAACTTGATTCAGAGGCTAGTTCAAGTTTCTAAGGTTCACTGCCTTCGAAATGCAACTGTTCAAAGCTATCTTTTTTTTCCAGGAAGGCAATGATTTGGTGGTCACCATTGAATGCTTGCCAATGATTGGTATTATCAGGCACACTTGGTCGAAAGACCAGTTCAATAGTGTACCTATCTCCTTTAAAATTAGGGTGAGGGAGCAGAAGAGTTGCTGAAATAGCCAATGCATCAGCTCTATTGTTGAATTACTTAGGAACTGTAGAGATACAAAAAGCATCAAATCTTTCAATTTGCTCCCAAACTAGATTATGGTAATGATGTAATCTCTCATTTTTGGTTTGTTATAGGTTTCTCACCTAAAAAACCACCAGCTCAATATCTCCTTTGGCATGAAGGAACTTGGTGCCCTTGTTTTGAGCGGCCTTCAATCCAAGTAGCAATGATTCATATTCAATAGTATTGTTATTATTGTTGAACTGTAATTTGTATGAAGAAAGAAAAATATCTCCTTGGGGAGATATTAGAATAATCCCAACTCCTAAACTGGTAGACGAACAACTGCCATCAAATTCTATTATCCATACTTCATTTGAAATCAATCCTTTCTCAGATTTTTCTTTGTGTGGAGGGGAGGATTTTTCTACGCTTGCACTGCGCTCTATCCTATCTTCTACTAGTCCATCTAAACCAATTTTTAGACTATCATTTTCAAAATTTTGATTAGCTAAAACATGAACATCCTTTGTGGTCAAGAAATAATTACCCATGCTTGAAGACTCAAACAAAATTGGAGCTTCAGGCACTTATGTTTGAGTAGCCACATATTTTGCTTCCTTCTCAGGGAGTAATCTCTGCATAACACATTTGACTGGGATCCTCACCTTAGATAAATCCATGCTCAACTCACCACCAACATCCTTACAGAAATTTTGCCCAAGGAGGATGCCGTATGAAGCTGAGACGTCGGCCACAAGGACAGTCATCTTAATTCTCTTCTCTGGGAATGTTGAAAATGCAAATTGGGCATCCTTAATTTGTCCCAGTAGTGGCACTTTTTTGTTATCCATATAAAAACATCTCCTAAATGTCTTGGTCAGTTTAAGACCAAAGGATTATGCCACTTTGGCAAGCATGACATTGTCTGAAGCTCTGGAATCAATGATGCAATTGCTCAGCTTGTGACCATTTAATAATAAGAAAACATAGAAAGGCTTTATTTTCCTAGGGGAAACAGGAGGAGTAATGATAGGATTTTTTGGGATGGAGATGTTCCTTGGGGGATCATGAGTTACCTTCTTAGCATCTTGTCTTGCAGGTACATTTGGGTTCTTCACACATTGGATGAACTTGTCCAACTACTCAGGGTTGGATTGTAGGAATTCAAATTTAGACATTTGAATTTTGGTTTTATTTATATGGTAAATGATGTCAAATTTTTGAAATGAACTAGGAATAGATGATGGAAGTTCATCCTTTTAATTTTTGGGAGGGAGAGGACTGGCTTACGAATTTGAAGTAGAAGGTGTAGGGATGTTTGAGGTACTCACCTTTTTAACAAGTCATCAAGTCCTTTGGCTGGAAGGGCAGAGTGGTTCCCCACTTATCAATTGAAATTTTAGGCTGAGCTCACTCTTCTATTCTTTTCTTATTAGCTTATTGGGCTGACTGGTTCTTGGACTAGGTGAAAATAGTGTATGATCCCTCAGCTGCTTTACCTTCACTTCTGGGTTCATATTGGTAATTCAAGAAACCAATGTTGGAATCATTAGCTAATTATTCTTTTCCTTCTATGAAGATATTAGCATCATCTTCAGAGTTCAATTTAGGCTAGAAGGAGAAATTTGATTTTGCTTCAAAATATCCAACTACTGAGTTGGTTGGAGGTGATTCAGTGGCAAGGTTCCCCCATGGGGGAGGAAGACGATTTGGCTACCCTTTATTCCTAGTAGCATGGCCTTGATATGACTAATTAGGGAATATCATCCTTAGTACATCTCTGTATGAAGGGGCATTTGACATTCCTTGCACCATTTGCTTTGTAAGAGCTATCAATTCATTTCCTAGCTTCTGCACCATTGGATCAGTGGTGGCTATAGGCGAGTATTCAAAAGATGAAGAGGATTTACCTTTGTTAGGATCTCTCCTTATCTTTCCCACCAAGATAAAGTCATCTTCTACCTCAGTAGCCAAATCTTGAGTAGCAACAAGGTCTATGTGGCCAGCCCGTCTCAGCAAAAAACTCACTTTGGGCAGATATGAGTTGATGAAGAATCATTTAAGGTTCTCAGGTGTTGGCTGAGCAATTGTAGGGATCTAGTTCCTCAGCTTGTCAAACTTGGAAATGAAATCCCTCATAGTTTCATGAGGTTCCTTCTTCATCTGTGTGAGCTAGGCCAGCAAGGCATACACATCTTCTATAGGCTTGAACTTGGATTCAAATTTAGCTTTGAGAGTGTCCCAGTCAGTCACTAACTGAGCTTGTATATGGTAGAACCAGTCTACAGTAGCACCTTGCAGTGTTTCCACAAACATCCTAACTACTATGTCCTCATATTCGACACCTATCACACCACAAGATATGTTGAAGGCAGCAATATGTTCATCAGGATGAACTTTCCCATCACCAAAGAACTTAGGGAAATTCTTCTTTGAACTACGTGGTAGCTCATGAAGAGCTGGAGTAAGATTGAGTGGAGCAAAAGAGTTACCCCAGGGACCTTGAACCACCATGATTTGATTATGATAAAGGGGAATAAAAAATTTGGGTGGATTATGCATAGGCAAAGCTCTACTAACAGTATAAAAGGTAGCTTTGCCTTGTGTTGGTGACCTGGTACAAGTACGAGGAACACTCTTGGATTGTTGAGCTTGAAGTTGGGGAGGGAACAAGTTAAAATTGTCCTACTGTACCAACTCAAAAATAGGGTCAACAACACCTTGGGCTCTCTAGTTTATGGTATAGCCTAGAGCTACTAGATTGTAAAACAAAAATAGGAAAGAACTGGCCCTACTTCAGCTTGAAGCTTTATGTTTCAAACTGTGCACTCTTTCCCCAGTAGATCTAGTTTGTAGACCAAATTATAAAATGGAAATGGATATAATATAAATGGATAATGAAAATGGATAAGGATAGGGACTGCTTTAATCTAAAACTTGAGGCTTTAGACTACACGTAATGTCCCCAGTGGAGTCACCAAAAAATTGTTGGCATGGAGCTAGAGGAAAGTGGTAAAGCTATAATGATAATGGATAAGACATAGACCATAGTCACCAGAGTATATAATGGATAAGGGTAGGAAATGTTCATCGGTCACCATCAAAGTCACCAAAAATTGTTTGGTGAATATTTTGTCACTAGCTAACTACTGAGCAAAATAGGTCTCTTCAACCATAACATAGCGTGATTGGTCAACCAGATGTGAAGGTTTACCACATCAAAAGGGGATAAATCTCTCCTCTCATCAAGGGGATGTTCCATGTAAATAAGAGGAGCTATTACTATATATATAAGTAGAAAATAACACTCATGGATAGGATAACACCATCCATCTCTCTTTTTTTAGAGATGATGCTCACAAACAAAGGAGAAAATCTTGGTGAAAACACTAAAGGCACTTCTCTTCTTTCAGAAGTGATCTTACAGGAAACAACAAGATTTTCTTTCAGGTAGTGACAAGTAACTAGAAACAAATGGTATAATAATCAGCAGACTGAGATGTAGCATAAAGTCTCCACCTCAACTACCCAACAGTGAAATATGAAGGACAATGAAGGCACAAAGTCATCCCAAGGTCCTTTACATAGAAATAAAAAATAGATAAACACACTAAAGACAATTGTAGATAGCACAAAGTCTCTCCACAGTTGGCTTCAAGACTCCTTCCTGATTACTTCCTCTAATTCTACTTATTTCAATAAAATGGACAAGAATGCATTCAGGAAATAGACATAAGAACAATCTCTTAAAATGACACAAGCTATAATAGCACAAAGTCTGAAAGTAACTTGCTTTTTCATTAAAACAAAGAAATATGATGAACAATCTAAGCTCAAAGTCTTACTAATCACCTCTCAATTTGGACAGAGTTTCACTTCTATAATGGAAAAGTATCCCTTGCATAAAGTAAGAGAATACAATATATAGCAGCCAAGAAAGGCTTGGTGCTTTGTTCCATGGAATGACCCATGCTGCATTCAATGCCGTGAATGCATTTTTAATTTTGTCAAAGAGCCCATGTTGGAACAGGGTAGTCACCTTAACTATGGCATGTTGATTCATCTCAAATGTCTCCTCTTAGGCTTGAGTCATCTAGTCTATCACCTGATGTCAGCATAGCTATCCACCTCACCTTTACTCCAAGGGAGACAAACATGCCACACCTTCAATGTTTACAAGTTCAAATATCTACTTGGTGGACTATTCCACCTATTGGAATAACTCCAGTGTAGATATTTCTAGTCTTTCCCTCTTTCTTATTGCAGTTTGAGCTCTTAGGCTATCTTTTCCCCCTTCTGTTGTCCTTTTCAGCTCCTTTTTTAGGTGGGCGCTAAGTATGCTTTCAAGTTCCATGCCACTTTTTGAAAATCAAGAGGTATTTCATTAGCTTTAATTTGACATCTATGGGGACATCAAAGGTTCACTATTTCAATGGTTCAGGTGGCCTCCTTGGTTCATCCGCTTCTTTGGTTCATCCACTTGAACCTTCTCCTTGAAATAGTCTCTGGAATCTTCCACTTCTTATCTTTGCTCAGAGCTTTCCTTGAACCGTTGAACATGTTGAACCTGTGAACCATTTTGGTTCAAGGTTTAACGATTCATCTTCTTCCTTAGAAGCCTTTGTTTTCTCTAAGTCTCTCCAGTTTTGGAAGAGTTCGTAGAAATATGTCTGCAGAGTTCGTAGAAAAAGTTGGTAGAATCAAGCCTATGGAGTCTGTAGAATTAATCCTATAGAGTCCATAGAATTGATCTTTAGAACCAAGAAATCAACCTACAGAGTCTATAGAACCTAGCCTGTAGAGTCCGTAGTTTTGAGCCTGCAGAGTCCACAGTTTTGACCCTATAGAGTCCGTAGTTTTGAGCCTGTAGAGTCCATAGAAATCATGCTATGGAGTCTATAGAAATGAGTCCATAGAAATCATCCTGTGGAGTCTATAGAAACAAGTCCATATAAATCATCCTGTGGAGTCCATAGAAATTGGGCCTTAATGTATTTAGAACTTCCCAAAGGGAAGGTGTCCCTTCGGGCCTTGAGAAGGTCCATTTTTTGGTCGCTAAGAGCCCCCTGCAAGGGCACCTGCCCTTCGAGATCCTTTGGGCAGCCTTCAGGATTTTATTTCTTCAAAAGGTCTTCGAGATCCAATTCCTTCAGACAAAAAGTCTGAAGGAATTCCTTCAGATAATTTTTGTAAAGGAAATGTTTCCTTGGCTTTGTCTGCTTTCCATTTGGCTTTTTCTTTCAGGCAAATTCCTTCAGACCAAACTTGAAAGGAATTATTTTAGATAATTTGTCTGAAAGAATTCACCTCATCTTTTGCCTTGAACAAATCCAAACGAATTCTAACTTTTCCTACCTTGTTCATTTCTCTGAAGAAAATCTCTTAGTCCACTTTTGCTCACTGCCCTCTGCAAGGGTACTCGGCTTTGGTTCACTGCCTTCCACAAGGGCACATGGATTTTATTCACTTCCCTTTGCAAGGGCACTTTGCCTTGGTTTTTGGGGCACTCCTTTGAACATTTTGATTGAATTGACCGATTGAACCAATTTTGGTTCAATGGTTCAATGGTTCATTCCTTTGTTCCACTTGTTCATTTGATCGCTTGAACCAACTGCATTGAACCAATCACTTTTTGAACCTATTGAACCATTTAACTTGTTGAACCTTTGAACCAAAATGGTTCAAGGTTCAATGGTTCAATGGTTCAAGCCTTCTTCTTTTCTTTAAATGTTTTGAAGCCATTGAACCTTGAAGCAGTTGAATTGATGAATTTTTGTCGAAGCACTTAACTCTTTAAGCTTGCCGACATCATTGAACCTTTGAACCTTTTGGAAGTAGGGTTCAATGGTTCAATCCTTCCCTTGAATCTTGTCGATGAACATTGTTGGTTGAACCAAGGCGTTGAAGCAATCTAGAAATTGTCTAAGTGTTGGGAACTTGTTCCTTTGTGAGAATTCACCTATTGAAGCCATTGAACTAGTTGAACCTACTAATCCCTTAACTGAAAAAGCTTGAGTAATGAATAATTTGAATGCTCAGAACAATTTTTTGAGAAAGGAAGGGATAATTTTAGCCTACATGACCAAAATAGTTCATATGTTGTCCGAAAAATGAGTCACAAATTTTGGGAACACCAAAACTCACACCCAACTCCTCCTATATATCAATTTAAATTATAATTAAGTCTATTATGGGAAAAAGGTGACACAACACCACCATAATCATTTGTGACTATTGTAAATATGGATAATATGGGACTTATTTAGGTGTGGTCACCCCAATTCAACTTGAATTCATGTCAAAATGGTGTGCATGGGAGAACATAGGCTACATTAGTGACCCATGCATACACACCACCCATTCATGTAGATTTTACTTGAAATTAAGTCCATTATAGGCCAAAACTCACACAAAAACACTATATATGCTTATGACCAAGGTAAATGCAAATAATGGGTCTACCACACTAATTCAAACCATGCACAATGATGTCAATTCAATAATATCAAGTAGTTGAAACCAATTATAATATTAATAGGTTAAGAATTAATCATCACATCATGTTATGCACACTTGGGGTTTGATTATGTATCACATCAAAATCATGAAATATATATAAAGATGACATCAATCTATTCTATGATATGGATATGTACTACATCATAAAAATCATTTGTACTATGTTAGGCATTATTCACATTGTGTCAATTTCATCATATCATAGATATCATGTTATTAATTTACTATAATTGATCATTGATACACTTACTCAATGTATAGAGTGAATTGGATATTGTTGATAACATTGATAGACCTTTGCCCCTTTAACTATATAAATTCATTTTTGGGATTGGGATGACAATATATATTTTGTCAATTAAACTATATATTGCGTCAATGCTAATAAAACTCTATATCTATAAATTTTGGGTTACTCACATGATCATGTCATTTTCCATTGATGAAAATGGTGACACCATATCATTTTTATCATATTTATTATAATTAAACTATAAAATCATATTAGGTATGCTACATTATTCACATTTA
>JARHVA010001610.1:2207500-2322500 GCA_037957365.1 Torreya grandis
TAAATGGGATGAAATTGTATTTTTTACATATATAAATTAGTATTTTGGAATTTAAGACACCCCTTCATGTCAATTTTACTTGTGATTAGGTCTTTTATAGGCCAAAATTGACACAAAAACACCATATCAACTTATTATCAAGGTAAATGCTAATGCAACACATTCATAGTGAAGTCCATTCAATGATGTCAAGTAGTTGAAACCAACTATTGTATGAATACAATAGGAATTAACCATCACATTCCTATGTTATCTTTTTTTTTATTGTATTAGGGACTTGAGCATACTTAAAGTATGATAGGAACCAAATTTAGCCTTTAGGGCCCATTGGGACATGCTCAATCTCTAAGTATCCCCTCTCTACTAGACTATATTAAGGCATGTGAGCTTCCTTCCCTTCATAGATCAAGTTTGGTAGTGAATATATTAAATATTTAAATGGGATGAAATTGTATTTTTTACATATATAAATTATTATTTGGGAATCTAAGACACCCCTTCATGTCAATTTTACTTGTGATTAGGTCTTTTATAGGCCAAAATTGACACAAAAACACCATATCAACTTATTATCAAGGTAAATGCTAATGCAACACATTCACAGTGAAGTCCATTCAATGATTTCAAGTATTTGAAACCAAATATTGTATTAATATGATAGGAATTAACCATCACATAGTGTTACCCACACATTTATTTCATTATGTATCACATCAACATCATGGAATATGTATAAATATGACATCGATCTATTCTATGATATGGAAATTAGGTAGGATAAAATCAAAGATATATGTTAGGAATAAATATTACATTGCCTTATCATGTAGGACATAGTTAAGTGGGTAGGATTTAAGAGGTAATAATGGCTATAGATAGAACCTATCCAGTTTTTATAGTGAGATGATTGGCCAATCGTGGACTAGCTATAACAATAGTTCTTTTCCTATGATCAATATCAATAATGTAGTCCATACAATGATAAACTCTATATAAACTAAATAACAATCTATTTATGATATAATCTAACCGAAATGAACAAAATGTTGAATTGAATCATAAAAAACTTTATTAGGGGTTTTTACTCAATTTTGTACTTGTTGATCTATTCTCTAATTAATTTTTTAATTAGGAATAGTGAAAATCTTCTTTCTCTCCCAATTCATATATATAAAATAATCATATTTAATATTTTTTGCGTTGAGGTTGACTAATTAATGAATTTCAAAGGAAATTCAAAATTCTCTAAAATATGTACTCGAATTTGTTTGAGACTTGGCTAGAACTTAGATTGGAAAAGAAGAATACGGTCCATGGGTTTACTTTATATAAACTAGGTTCCTACTTATCTTTTTTTTATAACTAAGAAGGTGCTCTTATACCTTTGGGAATTATTAAATTACCTCATGTAGAGTTAGTTTCACCTAAAAATGATATAATAAAGAATCTATCTACTAAAAATCAATCTTCCCTTGATAGCTATGCCTTAATCCAAAAGTAATGGAAAGCTATATATTAGTAAGGTAAAATTAACTTGATATCTTAAAATGATAGCTAATAATCTATTCTATAAATGGAAAGTAGTTTTGATAGGAACAAATATATATATCAATAAGTAATATTCCCTTGCCTTATCAAGTAGGGCATGGCTAAGTAGGTTGGATAAGAAAAAATGTATCTATCAAAAGGTAGGATTCCATTGAAATTAATAAAATTTCATCCAATAATTTTATTGATATTGTACTTATTTACTCTAGTATGGGGCTCTAGATACACATTCTCTCCAAGATCTAGCTATGGATCACAATATAGATCTTTAAATCCCACTAGACAATCACATGATATATTTTATTTACTTATTTTATTAAAAGAGAATGAGTGAAATAAGAGTGTACTTGGGCCTTATTTGAGTTAGATAAACTTGGAATTGGAACATTATCCATTTGAACACAAGCATAAAGCTACTACACCCACCATCAAGGTATTAGATGAAGGGATTAAAAATATAGAGGGATGAGGAAGGAGTGAGTAAAGGTAATGAGGAATGGAACATGAGTTATTATTTATGATGAGGTATGGTGAGGGTCAATGAGCGAGTGATTATGGAGGATGAAGGATTGATTATGGATGATGAGGGATGGTGAGGATCAATGAAAGAGTTATTAGGGATGATGATGGATGATGAGGGTGTGATTAGGGATGATGAAGGATGATGAATTAGTGATTAGGGATGGTGAGAATAATGAGGGTTATTGAGGGATCTATTAGGGATGATGAGAGAGAGATTAGAGATGATGAGGGATGGTGAGGGTAAAATAAGGAATGAATAGGTATGATGCAGGATGAGGAAGGAATTGTTAAGGATGATGAGGGATGATGAATTAATGACTAGGGATGATGAGGAATGGTGAGGGTCAATGAAGGAATGATTAGGGATGATGAAAAATTGATTATATATGATGAGGGATGGTGAGTGTTAATGAATGAGTGATTAAGAATGATGAATGAGAAGGAGGGAGTGACTAGGGGTGATAAGGGATGAGGAGAAAGTGATTAGGGATGATGTAAGGATGATGTGAAAGTGAAATTAACAAAAAATAGCTATTTTATTTGTTAAATCCATCAATGTGACCTATGTTTTCTAAATCACAACAATTTAGCTTGAAATAAAATTGATTGTTTTGTAAATTTCAATTTTGTACAAACCTAAGACTCCTATAAATGCTAACAAGCAATCAGGAAGACACAAAAACCTAAAAATGACTATAAATTTGTAAAAAGTAAACATCAATTGCAAAAATTATACCGTAAAATCCCTAGGTTCAATACTTAGATCTTGAAAATAAATAAGTATTGACTATATTAAATTTTAAAAACTATCTCCCATATTGTAATGCATGCAATTATGAGACCAAATCTATTATATGTAAAATGACCCTAATTTATAATATTTAATAATATAAATTTAATGTATAAGTAATATAAAAAAAAATTATTATAATAAACCATCTTCCCCTATTGGATAATTATCAGTGATATCATGGAGTTGTCTAAGTGAGTGGATGAAGTGTCTTAATAGTCTAAGTGTCAATGACAAATTCTGTAGTGTGTTTGTCCTAGTATGCTTGAAGTAGGCTTGGTTGATCTTCAGTTTTGGAATGGTTAAAGATGTTTAGGGGTGAGTATCATGATTTGATAATGTGTGAGGGGTACTGCAAAAGGTTAAGGATGATTGGAGAGCTTGTGGAAATGAATGGTGTTCATCTAGTTCTTCATTATGTTAATCTTGGAATATTTGGCTCTATGATAAAAAAAATATGAGTAGGCAATTTATTAACATCATCATTGCCACATATGGATGATTTCAGGGGAGTTGGTCATATGGGTATGATCACATTAATCCCAAGTTTTTATGGTCTATATTTTAGGTCATTTGATTAAGTGTAATAAAAGTTATTAAGGTTCAAATTTGACCTTCCAGACAGATTGTAGTAGTTTCTCTTCTTAGCCAGACTATCACTGCATGTCATGAAGATATGGATGAACCAACAAGTTTTTGAATTTAATCTAGGTATGAATAAAGTCTATAATGGTCAAATATTATATTTATATTTTGTCTTCAGTTTCAAGAAGCTACCCTGGAAATTGGGAATCTTGAAGTGTTTTATAGATCAAGATATAAATCTTCAAAGTTGCTCTAGTAGACTGGGATGGGTTGGAGACCTTAAAGTTTAACCACATCAAAGACTAAGGTCATTAGTCATAAGATATAATGGTTCACATTAATTCATGATATTGATATATTTGTGTGCATAATATTCAACATGTTAAATGTTGCACATGCAGGTGACAAGTGTCATAAGATCACTAGTCTGATAGAAGATTAATGGTGAGCAACAGTTCTTACTGACAAAGATTAATGATGGGGGAAAAGTCATAGAGTCAAAATGAACATGAGACTACCAAGTGGCATATACACAAGGGACTATATGTAAAGTGATTATAAGGCACATGAGGGTGCCATGTATCATAATCATGGGAATTTTAAGCAAGTCTAATGGTGATCGATATAAGTTAAAGACCTGACTAATATGTAGAGATTGGTGATGCCTATTTTGTCTAGATTGCCATAAGAACTAGATGAGGTCAATATGTTTGAGGTTTAAAATTTGGATAGTGGTATTGAAGTTTGAGATACTTCTAAAAAATATCGATGGTGCGAATTGAGTGAGCTGAGTAAAGAGCACAAGATGTGTTTTAAGTGACCGAGGTTTAATTTTAACCATTTGGATTTAAATATTTGAATTTAGGAAAGAAAATATCATTGCCTAGTTTTTTATCCATAAAATTCAATCTATATATAATTTGATGGTATAGTAAAAGGAAAAGTTATAGAGGACTTAGAGGTGCATCTAGACATATTTATTTTAAGGTGTGAAAATTTTCATGGTCAAAGTTATTAAACTCCAAAGTTAACTGTGTTTTTTCATGCTTTGTAAGTAACCCGAGAAGGGTAATTGAGTTGGTCATGATGGTATTTCGATCTTTCGAGGTGAGATAGATAGTGGAGAGTATTTTATAATCCATGAGGACTAACTGTATGGATTTTAGAGGTTTGACCAATCCATATACTATATGAAAAAATGCCTAAAATTTGATTGTGTGTTCCTTCATGGTGACTATGTGCACAAAATGTTGTTTGAATGGATTGTGCTTTAGCATAAGAGTATTTTGGCAGCTGTGATCATTTGAGGATATCATAGGGGTCATGTGAAGTGCACATCTACATTTAGAGGTGGTCCTATGTCTCTAATTTTCTCAATTGTTAAATGTGTAAATAGGTCTCCATGAAACCTATAAGAGCTATTAAGGCCGAATTAAAAAGCGTAGCTACTAAAGTGTGAACCATGGATACTTGGCTAAACTATGAAAGTGGTATTATGGTATGTTAGATGTCTTAAGGGATAAGGAAATTATTATGGCTAAATAAGAAGATAATAATTGTGAATTCTCTATAAAATGTGAAATCAAATGTAGTGATTTAAAGATGTGAGAGGCTTGTGGAATAGAAGTGTGAGACCTAAGTGAAGAGGTGTGTGAGTTGTGGAGTGAAGGAAAGGGTGTGTGATAAGTGGATGGGTTGAATAATATAACAAGTTGATGACTATGTATATGACATGTAAGTCATATTTTTTATGTCAAGGATAGTCCTCATGTAGGTTTGAAGACAAAGGTGGTCAGAAGGACTTGATCATCTTAGGAATAGGTGTTCCTTATAAACTAAGTGGTTCACTAAAGCTGATTAGAAGGACTTGAACAAAAGTTGTTCAGAAGGAATTGATCATCTTAGGGGTAGGTTTTTATTATGAAATAGGTTTTTCAATAAATTTTTCTCAAAAGGACTTGACCAGTCTCATGTTTGCATACTTCTTATAAGACAAGTAGTCGATGTATTTGTAGGCTTGAAAGTGGGGTTTATTCCCCAAGAATGTTTGCCATATAGATCTTGTGTTGTGTGTATGATCTTGCATTAATTTTTTTATTAATTTTTATAGATACATATTCTATGAATGATTGTGGTAATTAAAGAAGGGTTTGAAAGGATTGGAATTGAATTTGAAATATTTTGCATCATTAGTTCACCCCCCCTCACAGTGATTGTACTTCTAACAATTAGTATCAGAATAGGTCCTTTAGTAAAATCTTAACATATTGAAGGAGATCCAAGGTATAATATGGGTAACCATCAATTGAAAGGAATTTTTCCACTAAGCACTGATGTTCAATGGATCCAATTATCCTTTTTAGAGTGTGAGGATGAAGACCTACATCATGTTCTTAGGGTTTCACACATGGAAATATTGATCTAAAAGACAATTTGGAAAAGGTATCAATGTATACCAAAACCTACACCATTACATAGGGACCTTTGAGACCTTTCTAATGGTAAGTAGAATGCAAAAAATGAAGCTCGTATGCTCCTTGTGCAACTAGTCAATGTTCCAATCAAGCTAGTTAAAGTAGGTCAAAGTTGGTCAACTAAAAACATGATAATCAAAGGATGTACCTGAAGTAATCTCATAGAATATAGTTCATCCTAAGCTTTTTGGTGCATTTTTAATAGTCTGATTTCAAATTCGTATTCACAATATATTACACACTAAAATTATAAGTTAACAGGCAAAAATATGATGTGGTCAAGTGATCACCAGATGAACCAATAACATAGTGACCTATGGCAAATAACACGAGGTGGAAAAAGTTATGTGGATTCATAATTAGTCTTTGATAGGTGTAAAAGGTTGGCTATCTAGACCATATCCATTGGAGTCCACTTTTATCTCGAAGGGGGACCCTGTCACCGATAGAGCTTTGGTGCATCTTATTCGACATCGACAAGTGTCAAATTGTGGGTGGTCCATGTGGTGAGTCCTCAAGCCACCATGTGGATTGCCACCACTATTTTATTATAGGATCAAAGTTTATTAAGTCACCTATCAACTATATTATTTATTATGTCATGTGGAGCACAAGGGGCCAAGTCACCATGAAACCCATAATTTCCAAGCTGCCACGTTCCAATCCCATAGTGGAGATGTTGTATATATCATGCCAAAGATGATAGACCAAGTATATTTTAATCCTCATGAAGTATGTGGGATATAACTACCACAACATTATCACATGCCACCTCAAATTCAATCTGAAGGTTCCATCAATGGATCCACATCAACCTGCCAACATTGGCTCAAATAGACATAAAAAGAGGTGACACATGGCCAAAGCCACAAACCATATAATGAATGGAAGGCAATTTAAATCCTATGCTAGCTTATCACCCCATGAATGTGGGATTATATATTGGCATAGATAAAAAAAATCATGAATTATGTGGTAACAAAATACAAATCTACCTCGTTAGGAGATTCAAACCATGCTTATTTAGCTAAAAATATTACACTTATACCATTGAACCCATGGGTCAAACCACTATATAAATTAGGCTAAATTGTATTTAAACATAAGTTCTTATCTAAGTCAAAAGCATTAAGGACTAGTTTTCATGTTTCCTTATTTTTGAGGTATCTGGAGGCATTTTCAAACTTTAGAGTAAACTAGAGATTTGTTCTAGACTCTGAGCTAGTTCCAACCATATCTTGAGTGTCTAGATACGAGATCATTTGATGTAATTTTTAATTCCTCAAAGTGAATAATAGAGTAGACTATGTATGGGCCATAATAAACAAGTTTGTGAAATCTCAAGTTTACTCTGGAATAGACTATGTAGACTATGTAGGGACTTGGAGAGATTTTCACTTCTTGGTGTAAACTAGGGAATTGTCCTAGACTCTGACATGATTTAAATGGTATGTTAAAATACCTATGATGATTTTATTGATACCATTTTTTAATTCCATTTTTGATACTTTTGTTTAAAATCTATAGGATTGCAAGATTGGATTGACGACAGTAAGGTGGAAGGTCTGTCTGTGGGTTCCAAGGATTTCTAAAGGTATATTGTTGAATTGTATGTAGTCTTAGAGTATCAATTTCATGATTATGAGGGTTGGATGTGTATTCACTTTTTACAAAAATAGATCAGTTCGTACTTTAAGCAAACCTAGAGATGTAGGCATTATCTAGCTCCATTATCATGTGCTTGTCGTAAGTTAATTTTATTTCTGCATTCTTTTTCTACATTTTGAATAATCTTGTTTATTAATCACTATTGAATGCATAAATAACTAAATATGAATAACCATCAAATTCAATTTTTGTTTCCTTACGTGTTTTTGAGAAATTGAGTAAATTGATGAAAAGTATCCAAGGCAAATGTTTTATGTACTAAATTAGTGTAGAGTTTAAGGATTAGTTTTGGTATTAGAGTGGTTCTTGTTAGTCACTAATATCTTTCTCATAGAGTGTGAGACTATTTGGGACCTACTTGAAGACATGGATTTGTATTCAAAGATACAATTTCCCATGATGATTTGGTTATTAGGCATGATGATACAAATGATTGTGTCATGCCAAAGAGAACAGACACAATAGATGGAAAAACTAAATATAATGGTGGTGAACATGAGTTCAAATTAGTGCACATAGGATTAGTGAATCATCAAACTCTATAAAAAAATAGATTCTCTTTCTAATCAGTTAGCAAAAGATTCAGGATAGAGGAAATGCCATTGAAATTATCCAAATACTTCAATGAGTCGAATCTGTAGTCATTGCTCGAGACGTGGACATGTGGCATAACATTACTAGTTTTGGCATCCTAATCATGCACCGTAGTGGTTCCAGTAGAGGAATGTGGGTAGAGGAAAATCTCCTAATATTCTAAATACCAGTCAGCATTCATAATCCCTAGTTTGATAGCAGACACCATATAGACCTTCAGATATTATCTTATGACCTGTGAGAGCCTCTAGATAGAGTATTCTAGTTATTTTAGAGTGATGTGTGATTATAATTATATTTTATGAAAACATCGAAATAGGTTATGTGACCATTGACATAGTACATAGATTGGGATTGCCAACATTGCCACTACCATATGCTAAAATAATTGGCACACAAAATGGCATTATTTGATGTATGGCAACATGTTGTTTCACCTTGAGATTTATAATTGGGAGATGTTATTAGACATGGTGAGTCTCAATATCAGCCCATTGGAGATGGATGAGATGGTTCTAGGAAATTTATATATCTTCACTTAGCAAACATCTCTTAGAGATAATGTCATAGAGCTTATATTGGATCACACTTGGATCATGCAGTTCGAGATGGGGTTGGTCTCTAGACTCAGTCATGACAATTTGAATCAAACATCAGACTCATATGTACCAAGTGACCATCAAGAACCTGAAGGCAAGCATCATGGTGATCCATAGGATGACTACTGAAGAAGCCAGGCCCACACCAAGATTTTATAGCTGGTAAAGAATATTGGGTGGTAGTTAAGGGACTTTGAGTATTTTATCCATTTTCATATACTCATAAAACTAGCATACCTAATGTGCTAGTTAGGATGTATGAATAAGACCCATATAAGCAATATTGTGACATACATCAAGCACAGTTGTTAAATGACCCAAGGGGTACAATTTATATCTGTATATACATGCATTATATAAATTACAGTTTGATATGTTGTGTAGTCACCTATAGAGAAGAATTGAGTGACTGGTTTATCATACTCAAGTTGTCTTCTAACATTTTGGTAGAGATTTTTCATTAACAACAATAGATGTAGATTAGTGTATGCTTGTTTCTGCCAAGTGTTATTCTACAATGAATAGTTTTGTAGACCTAGTAAGCATTAGGTCCACACATGTACTTTTGTAAAGAGTCATTTAAGACTATGCAGTAGAAGAGGATGTTGATGGACATGATATTATCCAAGCATAATTCTAAGTAAATTCTATTGTATCCATGCAACAAAATAAGACATGGATACACATTCCAAATCCTAGTTCTATGTAGAGGCTATTGATGGCCATGCAATAGTAGAGGGTTTGTAAAATATGTGATCAATTAGTTGTTCCAAGCATTGTAGGCATAGTTTTAGAATGTCACTAGACTGATAAGACCCATCAGAGTATGTTCAAAACCAATTGGCATCTAGGGGATCAGAAGAGTCAGATCTTGTTACCAAGAGCCAAAGCCATGTAAAGATCCTCACCTAAAGTACCTGGTCAAGTACTAGCTTTTTGAGGATAAAAAACCTTCTTAATGGGGAGGATTGATCTAAAGAGTAATTCATAAAAGGTCCCAAATGAGATATAAACCTGAACCATTGTGTATTGCTCATTGAGACCTTTCCAATGGTATGTGGAATGTAAACAAAGAGATCATATGCTCCTTATACAGCTAGTCAAAGTAGGTAAAATCTAGTCAATTGAAAAGTTGATAATCATAGGTTGTGTCTGAATTAGTTTCATAGTGTAGAGCTTATTCTAATATTTATGGTGCATTTTGAATTGGTCAATTTCAATTCCATTTGTGTAGGATATTACACATTAAAATTATAGGTCAATAGGAAAAAATATGGTGTGGTCAAGAAATCACCAGAGGGATCAATAATGTAGTGACATGTGGCACATAACACGAGGTGGTAAAAGTCATGTGGTTTCAGAATTTTTCTTTGAAAGGTGTAAAAGGATAGCTATAGGAATCGTAGCTAGTGGAGTCTGCTTTTGTCTCAAAGGGGGACCCTGTCATGGATAGAGCTTTGGTACATCTAGTTGGATGTTGACAAGTGTCGAATTGTAAGTGGTCCACATGGTGGGTCCTCTATCCACCACTTGGATTTTCACCACTATTTTGTTATAGGATTGAATTTTATTAATAGTCACCTATTGACTATATTATTTATTATGTCAAGTGGAGCATGAGTGGCCAAATCACCATGAAACCCATAATTTCCAAGCTGCCACATTCCAAGCCCACAATAAAGATGTGGCATATGCCATGACAAAAATGATAGATGAAGTATATTTTAATCCCCATGAAGTATGTGGGATATAACTACCACAAACTTATCACATGCCAACTCAAACTCCAACTGAAGGTTCCATCAATGGATCCATATCAACTTGCCAACATTGGCTTGAATAGACATAGCAAGAGGTGATACATGGGCAAAGCCACAAAACCTATCATGGAGTTAAGCATATTTAAATACTTTTTTAACTTATCACCTGATGAATGTGGGATTATATATTGGTGGAGATAAAAACAACCATGAATTACATGGTAACCGAATGCAAATTTGCCCTGTTGCGAGATTCAAACCATGCCTATTCGGGTAAAAGGATTATGCTCCTACCGTTGAACACGTGGGTCAAAACACTATATAAATTAGGCTAAATTGTATATAAACATAATTTCTTAGATGAGTAGAAGGCATAAAGGACTAGTTTGCATGTTTCCTCAGTTTTGAGGTAACTGGAGGCATTTCCAGACTTTAGAGTAAACTAGAGATTTATTCTAAACTCCAAGCCGGTTTGAAAAATATGTTGAGTGTCTATATATGAGATCATTTTATGTAATTTTTAATTTATTAAATTGAATAATAATGCAAACTTTCTATAGGCCATAATAAACCAATTTATGAAATCTCAAATTTTGAGGGACTTTGAGAGATTTTCAGTTCTTAGTGTAAACTAGGGAATTGTCCTAGACTCTAAGACAATTTCAACAGTAGGTTGAAAGAACTATGAAAATTTTATTAGATCCATTTTTTAAGTCCATTTTCAATATGTTTGGCTAAAATCAACAAGATTACGAGAATACATTGATGATAGTAAGGTGGAAGGTTTGTCTATGGGTTTCAGGGATTTTTAAAGGTCTATTGCCAGATTGTATTCAGTCTTAGAGTATCTATTTGACAATTTTGAGGGTTGGTCATGTAATCACTTTTTATGGAAATGGATTGGTTCATACTTTAAGTGAAATTGGAGATGTAGGCATTGCCAAACTCCATTATCACATGCTTATCGTGAGTTGCTTCTATTTGTGCATTCTTTTTCCACATTTTGATTAATATTTTTTATTAATCATGATAGAATGCATAAATAACTAAATATGAATAAATTTCAAATTTAGTTTTCATTTCCTTGAGTGTTTTCAATAAATTGAGTAAATTGATGAAAAGTAACTAACCCAAACATTTTGCACACTAAATTAGTGTAGAATTTATTGATCAAATATGTTGTGGATGGTTATTCTACACCTACTATTCCTCGATATACTGATAAAAATAAGAAGTTATTTAAAAACAATTCTAATTAAATGAATGATATCAGGTGTGGTCTTTTAGAGATTGAATACACTAAGGTAATCCATTACATATCTACCAAGGAAATGTGAGATAAATAGAAGACTATTTATGAAGGAGATTCAAAGGTTAATTTGGAAAGTTGAAAACTCACCAAAGACAATACAAGAGTCTTAAGATGAAGGTAGAATATTTTGTGGCATCCTTTCTACAAAGGGTTGATGAGATTGTGAACATCATAAGAGGTATTGTAGAGAATCTTTAATAAGCTACTGTAGTTCAAGTATTAAGGTCTTTATCTCTCAATTTTGATTCAAAATTGCCTGTTATAGAAGAAAGTCATGATCTTACTAAGTTGAAAATGGATGAATTGCATGGCATCTATAATGTCTATGATATGAGAGTAAATGATGATATACCACCAAAGAAGGAATCAACATTAAAGATAGAAATGAAGCAAAAGAATAAGTTTCAATGTAATAAACTCAAGGAGGATGACACATCTAATATTGAGGAGGATGAACTAATTTCTTTATTTACAAGGAAATTGAAATAGGATCAGGCAAGTATAAGGGTAAACTACCCTTCAAATGTTTCAATTTTAGAGAGGTAGGACATTTTGATAATAATTTCCCTAATAAGCATAAAAATATTGATGATGAATAGCATGATGATGGCCAAGATGAAGACAAGAAGACATACAATTATAATAAGAGGAAGAAAGGATGTAGAAGGATTGACAACAAGAAGAAGTACTTCAAGGACAAGAAGAGTCTCTATACCAAAGAAAATTGTAGCTCACCAAATGAGAGTGAAGATAGTGACTCAAAGTATGTCATGAGGATGATGGTCCTATTGAATATTGAGCCCTATTCATGGCTAAGGAAGGAAGTTTCTCATATCAAAAGGAGTCTAATTGGAGTGATTCAAATGATGATAAGGATGAGATAGATTGTAAGACTAAATTGATGAATGCTCTTGAAGAATTGAAGATTTAGAAGATTAACAAGGAAATGAAGTCCTATATCTAGGACTATGAAGAGTAATTCAATGTGTTTGAGGCAAGAATGAATGACGACACCAAGGATCATGAAGATATAGTCAAGCATCTTAGTTGTCAATTAGAAATCTTGTCTATAATTTTGAAAGATAAAGAAGATGAATGTTCAATGTATGTAATTGAAAATGAGTCATTAGAAGCTGAGTTAGAGAATAAATTTAATAATATGAAATCATTTATGAGATTTTAAAAGAGCTCAAGTGATCTAGACAATATTATATCACTTGCATGCTTTTGACCAATTCTATCCTTAGAACTAGCCTCAACTAGAAGTAATGAATGAAGAGACCAAGCTCAAGGAGAAGACCAAGGTTCTAGTTGAGGCTAGTTCTAAGGAGTGTTTGGATGATAATGATCAACACATTATGTGTGAGCAAGTTTCAAGCTTGGTTCCTATGTTGTCAAGGTCTAAATGTTATGTTATATAATGCAAAGAAGAAACTTCAGTAATCAAGGTATGTCAAGATTCCATAGTTGCTCCAAATATCATATATCCTATCATATAAGAGAAAATGGGTGATGTAGAAAAGGAATAAGTTGTCAAAGTTCAAACTAAGGAGCACAAGATAAAGAAGCCTTATATCTATAAAATGAAATCAGTGGTTACATAAGAGATGTGGGCCATTCCTAGCATCACTTTGTTTTAAGAACATTGTGGTGGAGAGGAGGTCTCTATCTATGCTTCTTAAAGAGACTCCCTTCAATGGAGAAGCAAGTGTTGCAGTGGTGTTCTTCAGAAGGTCCTAGAATGAATGATATGAGTGCTTTTAATTGAATATTTGTGTGTCAATATGGGAGAAGTTATTTGATGAGGTCAGAATGATGTCATAAGGCATTTTTTAGTTGGATTAGTCTATAGGGTCAGATTAAGGGTTTCTAGGTGGCAAAGAAGGATTTGTGAGTTATCAATGTTATATTTTTGAATAAAAAGGTGTGTTGACCTTTTTTATAGCATGCTCCAAGTGTTTTTGTAGTCTGATGGTATGTTCAAGTCAAATTGGATATTTTTTTAGTGCTCTCAGTTTTCTTAGTTTTTGGCTTAAGGGTAAGAAGGCTTAAAATGGGTTATAGGATGTATGGGTTACCAAAAGTATGGAGGATAAAATATTTTTCCAAAAGTGTGTGATGGTTGTCTCTAAGTGTGCAATAAGTTTCATAAATGTGTATTGACCTGAAGGAGGTTTGTTAACCTTTTTTGTTTTATGATTCCATAGTTTTTGGGCTATTCTAGAAAAGTGGTTTTCCTTATGAATTAAGTTCTGAGGCTGCTTAATAGGTTGAATGGAACAAATGGGTTGTCAAATAAATATTCATAGAGATATGAATGTTTGTGGTTTTCAAATTATTCATGATTTTGTCAACATGAAAGCCCAATTAGCTAGTAGGTTTGTGAAGGAATTATATTTCAAAGGAGGATCTAGGAGATTAAAATTGGTGTACATAAGGAGGTATATGAAAGTGCTCAAAATATAAAGTTTCAGGTTTTGAATGTATGTATACTAAAATTTGTGGGATATATAAGTTCTAAGTAGGGCTACAAGGAGTCTAGACATGACTAGTGTGAAGATTTAATGTTATTGATCAATTTCTCTAAAATATCAAGGAATGAGTGTTTCAAAGTGAGTTCTTAGATTGGTTTAGCTCATGGTTTATATTTTGTGAGTGGCATAAAGTTTTGTTGGTGGTCCTTGAGGTGCCTTGAGAGAGAAGGTTAGTAATCCTGTGTGGTAGTTCTTCATGCTGTGTGAATATCTAAATATGATCAAGAGGTGCAATGGCTCAAATATCTTAGGGAGAGTCCCTCTCAAATATCTCTTGGTAAGTTATATTATATTTCAATGTTTTTGTGTGTTCTTCATTCATTTGTTACAATTATTCGTTAAAGAGAGTATGGGCATATAGCAAGAGGAAGTTGTCAAGGAAATAATAGGTAGGATCAAGTTAAGGGGGATTTTGTATCATATTTATAAGGTGTTCCTCTCCTATTGGTGGATTTTTAGGTCATCAAGGTCAGTTTGTGCCCACTTTTTCATTGTGTTAAAGGGGGGTAAGTTTCCTATTTTAAGATTGCTTGAAGAGAGAGAAGAAAAGTGAGTTGTATGATGGGTGTTGATATCAATGACAAAAGGGGAGATTTTTGGAGAGTTTTCATTGATGTCATGGAGTTTTCCAGGTGATTTGATGAAGTGTCTCAATAGTCTAAGTGTCAATGACAAAGTTTGCAATGTAATTGTTTTAGTATGCTTGAAGTAGACTTGGTTGATCTTCCATTTTGGAATGGTTATGGATGTTTAGGGATGAGTATGGTGATTTTAGAATGTGTGAGGGGTTATATAAAAGGTTAATAATGATTGTAGAGATTTTTCAAGTGAATGGTGTTCATCCATTTCTTCATTATGTTAATATTGGAATAATTGGTTATGTGGCACAAAAATATAAGTAGGTGATTTGTTGACATCACCATTTCCAAGTATGGATGAATCAGGGGGATTTGGTCATATGAGTGTGATCATATTAGTCCCAAGTTTCTATGGTATAAATTTTAGGTCATGTGGTTAAGATAAATAAAATTTATTAAAGTTAAAAGTTTGCCTTCTAGATAAATTGTGGTAGTTTCTATTCTTAGCCAGACTGTCACTACACATCATGCAGATATGAATGAACCAAAAAGTTTGTGTGTTTATTATAGGTATAAAAAATGTCTATAATGGTTGAATATTACATGGATATTTTTTTATATTTCCAAGAAGCTACCCTAAAAATTTGGAGTCCTAAAGTGTTTTCTAGATCAAGATATAAATCTTCAATGTTGCTCTAGCAGACTGTAATGGATCAAAGACCATCAAGTTTAAACATGTCAAATAATGAGGTCATTAGTTAGAATATATAATGGTGCATGTCATATTCAACATGTTAAAGGTTTCACATGCAAGTGACAAGTGTGACAAAAGATAAATAGTGAGTGATGGTTTTTACTAATAAAGATCAATGATGCAGGACAAGTCAAAGAGTCAATAATATACTGAGACTTCCAAGAGGTACAAGTGCAAGGGAATGCCATTAAATTTATTATATTGCACATGAGGTTTCTAAATGTCATAATATCATAAGTTTTGAGCAAGATCTAATGGTGAGTGCTACAAGATAAAGACTTGATTGATCCACATAGATCAATGGTGAACATTTGGTGAAGATTGTCAAAAAACACGAGATGAGGTCAACATGTTTGAGTTTTAACATTTGGGTAGTTCTTCAGTATGTGTTAAAGTTTGAGATACTTATGAATAAGGTTGACAGTGTAAATTAAGAAAGATGAGTGAAGAGCATGAGATACATTTTAAGTGATCAAGGTTTAAATGTGACCTTTTGTATTTAAATATTTGAATTTAACAAAGGAAAGACTAATGCTTAGTTTTTAATCCATAACTTTCAATTTATGCACAATTTGATGGTAAAGTAAAAATAAAAGTTGTATAACAGTTATTTTAAATATTCATTTTAAGGTTTGAATGTTTGTACACTCAAATTTATTAAGATCCAAAATTGATTATGTGTTAATTCATGCTCTACAAGTAACCCGTGTAGGGTAATTGAGTTGTTAATGATGGTATTTTGATTTTTTTAGATGAGATAGATATTAAAGAGTATTTTAAAATCTATAAACACCATATATATGTATTTTAGAGGTTTGACCAATATATATAATATATGAACAAATGCTTATAGGTTGACTATGTGTTCATTCATGGTGATTATGTGCACATTATGTTGTTTGAGTAGTTTATGCTATAACAAAAGAGTGTTTTGGTGATTTGATCATTTGAAGATGTTTTAGGGGTCATGTGGAGTTAACATATGCATTTTTAAGTGGTTTTATGTTTCTAATTTGCTTAATGGAGTGTTAAATGGTGAAATAGGTCTCTATGAGACCTATAAGAGCTATTAAGTCCTAAATGAAAAGTGTAGCTGCTTAAGTGTGACCCATGAATGTTATGGCTGACCTATGAAAGTGGTATTCATATATTTTATATGTATTAAGGGATAAGGAAAGTATTAGGTCCAACTAATAAGATAATAATCATGAAGGATCTATAAAAGGTGAAATCAAATGTGGTGATTTCTAGATGTGAGAGGATTGTGGAATAAAAGTGTGAGACCTAAGTGAAGAGGTGTGTGATTTATGGAGAAAAGGAAAGGGTGTGTGATCAATGGATGGGTTGAAGAGAAGAACAAGTTTATGATTGTGTTTATGATTTTTATGTCATATTTCTGATGTCAAGGATAGTGCTCTTGTAGGTTTGAAGATAAAGGTGGTTAGAAGGACGTGATCATCTTAGGGGTAGGTGATCCTTGTGAAATAAGTGTTTCAATAAATCTAGCCAAAAGGACTTGACTAAAATGTGGTCATAAGTAAATGATCATCTTATGGGTTGGTGCTCCTTTTGAAACATGATTTTCACTAAATTTTGGTTAGAAAGTCTTGATTAGTCTCATGTTTGCATACTTCTTATAGGATAAGTAGTCCATATGTTTACATGATTTAGAATGGGTTTTATTCCCCAAGAGGGTTTCCCACATAGATATTGTGTTATGTTTATTATATTACATTATTTCTTGATTCATTATTATGAATGAATTGTATATTCTATAAATGCTTGCGGTAATTGAAGAAGGGTTTGAAAGGATTGGAATTGAAGTTAAAATATCTTGTATCACTGATTCACCCCCCTCTCAGTGATTATACTTATAAAGTTCCCTTCCTATTAGAGAATTTTACCCCTTCGAAAAAGTCTTTTATGTTTTTTTTGTAATGTATAAGGAACATGTACATATTCCTTTCACATTGCATGCATAAAGTATTTTATGCTTTTTTGTCCAATGTAAGATAAACGTGTACATGTTCCTTTCACATTGCATGGAGAAAGTCTTTTATAATTTTTTTAATGTAAAATGAATGTGTATGCATTATTTTCATATTGAATGTACAATGTAACATGTATGCATTTAGGTTCTATGATTTGAGCCTCTTTTTAAATAATGCATACACATTATGGAAACTATGCATATGCATTATGTATATAATGCATACACATTATTATAAATGTCCAAAGAATTATCCCCCAACTCCATCCACTTACCCTTACTCATATTTTCACTTGGTTTACTTGATTTTATTATTGTCTTATACAATGTTTTAAATTTAAAAATATTAAATGTGTTATTTATTTATTGGCCATATTAACATTAAGTGATTTTTGTGTGTATAAATTTAAACATGTCCTCCCCTTGATTGTGTGACTTTTGAACATGTCCCTTTTTTTTAGATCTCCTTCTACCCATTTTTCATGGCATTGGGTGATATTATATTTGTGCTTGATTTTTTATTTTATTTTTAACTTGTTAATTATAGACATTTCCATGATCCATATCATGCATCTCAGGGCTATTGTGATGGAATAGTGTGAGCTACATTGATATATACACTTAGACATGCTAGCTATATATGCTTCATTACTACATTATTGATACAAATATGACACAATTATCTATTCCTTTTATGTTAAGGTGACTACCATGTTGTCTTCCCCTCACCTCAAAAGATAGGGCATACTATTGATTTCATGTCTTAGATGCATTGCTTCACATACACATAGTTTGAAAAACTGGAAAAATGTTTTACAATTCATATGATCTAGATATACACTTGGGTCATAATCTTATGCCTTTGGCACTATTTTTTATAGATTTCAAGTTTTTTTTAGGTTTGTGGTGGATATTGCATATGTTTTATAAAGTAGAGGTTAGATTTTGAAATATGTTTTAGACTAAGTAACATTATAGGTGCATATTTCATGAAAATGCTCAAAATCATATATACATATTGAGATTATAAACATTTTTAAACACTAAACTTACAAAGATGCACCGATTGAGATTCAAATGTCTACAAAAATTGGCTCCCTTGGTTAGTGAAATCAATATTTAGTGTCCTCAATAATCTTAAGAATTGATCACATTTATTAGGTTGATATGGTTACACCATTTGACTTGGGTAATATTGGCTATATTATGTTTACACTTGAGTTATGAGGTTGAGATTCATCATCCTCGATGGCCTTGGATAAGATAACCCTTACACTTTATTATGGGCATGATCACCTTGCAATTCTCCTCTTCACATATCTAACGTTAATTTACGAATCTATCTCTCTATGCAATGCTTCAACAAGGAAGCATACTCACAAAATAAAATTACCAAGGGGAAACTCACCTTGGTTACATCAATACTCATGTGTATTCCTTTATTTATTTAGTTTAAAGAATTTAAATTATTCACTTTTATATTATATGCATTAATTACACTATAACATGATATTTTTTTAGATAATACAAAATAATTTAAATGGGGCTCAATTCAAATCAAGGTGTATTGTACACACTAAATTACACATTTATTTCCCTTAATCCTATTAGTTTTATAGTTATGAATTATTATATTAAATGAGGGTAAACTATAGATACTAAAATGTAAATTTATATAGTAGTATAGTCTTGTATACTTTAAAAATACCAATCATCGATCAAACCTTAATTTCATGACCTTTCTACTACTTTAAGGCTCTCATTTTCCATGTAAATATGCCTAAATACTTATTGTATAGTCTAACCCTAATATTATGATGAACCAGTAAATCTATAGCCCATAATATGCGTTGAACCTAATTTATATCCTACTCAAATACTTAATATCCTAAGAAAATTTCTATCCTATAGGAGACTAGTGTCCCTGCATTTCAGATAGTCAAATTTCAAAATATTATGACATATATGGTTCATATTATGGTATTTATTTAACCTTCATGATATAATTAAATAATATGTGGTATAAATTCAAATAAAAAGTCATTCATTAAAATCCAATAAATATACATAAATCACCTCTATAGATCATAATCAAGTATTGAAAATCACTTGCAAAACTAAGATATACAACCCCATTCTTACCTATATCCAAATCAATAATATTACTAATGTTATTAAATTTATAAAGCATTTAAATATCATCTGATGAGTAATAGTTCTCAAGTTATAGGGTATATCACTTGATGCATTCGCATATAGCATATTCTACACACAATCCCACATAATGGGGATACTTAAATCATTTTGAGACTCTCATCAAAATATATGGTTATGTGGGTATGACTCATTAATAGATTAGTATATGATATTACCTCAAATTCACTTGGCCCCACTAATCCATGCTTTAAAAGCTGACATGCCATGTTGGAGAACATATGGTTTTGGGAAAAATATTGATTCTGGGAACTATGCACCTTATCCAATTTGATAATATTAAACATGATAGTGAACCATAGCAAGAACATGTAACTATTTGAGAAAATATTTTTTATCTTGAGCTATATATAAGCATTTAAACTAGGATAAAAGTGTTGATAGCAATGTTTAAATCCTAATGGTAGTGTTGAGGCTAATAGAAAGCTATTTTTTAGAATATGATGAATCAAGGTGGAACATTAGATAGTTTCCTTCCACACATGTACATCTCAGATTTACATGTCCATCATTGAATAAACAAATTATTACTTCTCATTCATATTTTTACTTTCAGAATATCATTTTACATTGTAATTTTTTATATTTAGCATATTATTAGATTCATCATAGTTTTAAAATATTATAATTAAGAGTTCATTTAATTAACATGATTTTAGAATAACTTAATCCATATTTCATTAATATATTCCCCCTAACCCAGTTTCAAAAGGGTTAAACATAAACCAAGTTTATGCTATTATTTAAAGTTACTAAAAAATTTATATTAGGGTTATGACCTGTTAGATTTGGTTATTTAAGATTTAATGGGATATATTTTTTGTACAATAACACAAGATAAAAAGGATTTACTATTTTAAATAAACCCAATAATGTTTGTGAAAGTTGTATTATTATGATACAACAATAATAATAATTCTTTATTGGTAAATCATGGAGAGAAAGATATATTATCCAATTTTTTAATTCAAAGTTGTGTGAGCCAGTTTAGACACATTGAGTGGGATATAAATGTTATTTAAATACTATCATTGATGATTATAGTAGGTAAAATTGGGTTTATTTATTGAAATAAAAAATTATAATATTTTAAAAATTTGGAGTAGTTCAAAGCCTTTGTGGAGAAACAAAGTGAGATTTATGTGAAATTATTGATAACAGATAAATGAGGTGAGTATGTTTCCAATGAATGTTTAAATTTTTACATGGAAAATGGATTTATGAAGGAAATTAATACGATATATAAAACCAAACAATGGTGATGTTGGAATAAAAAATTTAACAATCATAGAAATGACTAGAATCATGGTGAAAACAAAGAATTTTCCATACGAGTTTTCAAGTGAACAAGTATCACACTCTTTGTATATATTGAATCAATGTCCTTAATTAAATAATTAAAAGATAAGTTTCCATAGAAAATATGGACTAATAAGAAACATAATGTGTCACATTTGATTTTTTTTGGTTGCATAACATACACACATGCCAGAAGAAAAAAGAAAAACAATCAATGAAAAAGTGAAAAAATATATTTTAGTGGGTCATAATGAGAAATTATCCACTTTAAATAAATTTAAATTAAATTTATATATTCTTTTTTTTTAGGAATAAGAATACAATTAGAATTAAAAATCATAATAACAATAGCCCCAGTATATTGACATGGAAAATTCAAATGATAATCGTTAAAATTAGCCTTCAATAGTGAGTATAAACTCAATTAATGTAAACACTCTTATTCTACCTTCATCTACATATCCAAATGATAGAAGACAAGTCATTTCAATGAATAAAAAGATGAGGATCATGGTGGATTTTGAGGTTACAAAAAATAAAGAAAAAGATAATTTCATAGGTTTCTCCTTATTTATAGTGTTTGATCCATTTTATTATGAGGATGCAATTCAAAATGAAAGTTGTGTTAAAGCATCAGATGGTTAAATTGAAGCAATTGAGAAAAAATAAATCTAGGATTTAGTGAAATATCTAGTAGGAATGGATGTAATTGGTTTTAAATGAGTCTACAAAATAAAATACAATTAAAATGGTGAGATTGAGAAACATAAGTAAATGTTGGTTTCAAGAGGTATTCAAAAAGTACTGTAGTCAATTATAATAAAAAATTTACACCAATAGAAAGGTTGGACACCATGAGATAATTTTTTTAAATATTATCCACAATAAAATGCAAAATATATTAAATAGATGTAAAATTCTCATTTTAATGTGTTATTAAGAGAACAAATCTATGTGAAACAACCACTTGAGTATTTTATTTCAGGTCATGAAAATAAATTTAATAAGATGTAGGTGGCATTATAATAACATACATATCTTCAATAAATATATGATGAGATATTTCATTCTCAAGGTGCCTATTCCACTTATGTCTCAAATATAATATAATATAAGCATATCAAGAGTGAAATCACTTGATGAATTTTATATAGATTTATCTAAGATATGTATGCTAGTTTTTTTTAATAACTGGGGGAATCGAGTTTTAACCAAAAAAATGGTGGCATTGGAAGAAAGAATATAAAAATCATAGAAATGACTAGAATCACGTTGAAAATAAAGAATTTTCCATATGAGTTTTCAAGGGATCAAGTACCACACTCTTTGTACATATTGAATCAATGTCCTACTAAAAATGTGAAAGATAAGATTCCATAGAAAATATGAAGTAATAAGAAACACAATGTGTCACATTTTGTTTTTTTTGGATCATAACATTCACATGTGTGAGAAGGAAAAAAATGACAAAGTGAAAATATATATTATAGCGAGGCACAATGAGAAATTATCCACTTAAAAATAAATTTACAATCAACGTAGATGTACTATTTTTCTTGGAAGAGGAATATAGTTAGAATGATAAATCATAATAACAATAGCCTACATATATTGACAAGGAAAATCCAAATAATAATTAGTAAATTTAGCCTTCAATAGTGAGAATAAAATCAAGTAACATAAACACTCCTATTAAACCTTAATCTACATATCCAAATGAAAAAATATAGGTCATTTCAATGTACAAGAAGATGAGGATCATGGAGGAAAACTATGAGATTATGGAAAAAATGAAATAAAAGATAATTTCATATGTTTTGATATATTTACAGAGTTTGATCCATTTTATTATGAGGATGTAATTCAAAATGAAAGTTGTGTTAAAGCAATGGATGTTTAAATTGATTCAATTGACAAAAAATAAACTTGGGATTATATATTTAGTAAGAACTGATGTAATTGGTTTTAAATAAAAATGGTGAGATTTAGAAACATAAGTAAATGTTGGTTTCAAAAGGTATTCACAAAATATTGTAGTAGAGTATAATAATAATAATAAATTGACCTGTAGCAAGTTGGACACCATGAGAGCTATTTTTTAAATATTAGCCCCAATAAAATGCAAAATATATTAAATGGATGTAAAATTATCATTTTTTATGTTATTGAGAGAGTAAATATATGTATAAAAACCACATAGTTATTTGACTTAAGTTCATGAAAATAAATCTTATAAGGTAGAGGTGGTATTGTACTAGCATACATATATTTGATAAATCTATGAAGTATATTCTAAGATATTTCATTCTCAAGGTGTGTATTCTAGTTACACCTTGAATATAATATAAGCACCTCAAGAATGAAATCTCTCGATGCATTTTACATTTATTTATCTAAGATATATATATATATATATATATATATATATATATATATATATATATATATATATATATATATATAGATATATATATATATATATATATATATATATATATATACATACATATATATATATATACACACACACACACACACACACACACACACACACACACACACACACACACACACACACACACACACACACACACACACATATACATACATATATATATATATATATATATATATATATATACATACATATATATATATATACATATATATATATACATATATACATATACATATACATACACACACACACACACACACACACACACACACACACACACACACACACACACACACACATATATATGTAGGGGAATCAAGGTTTACGTCAAAAATGGTGGGGTTAGAAGAAATAGTATAACAATCACAGAAATGACTAGAATCATGTTGAAAAAAAAAATCCTTATTTGTATTCAAGTGAACAAGTATCATTCTCTTTGTATATTAAATTTGTCCTACTAAAAAATTAAAAGACAAGACTCCATAGAAAATATGGAGTGATAAGAAACAAATTGTGTCACATGTGAATTTTTTTAATGCATAACATACACACATGATAGAAGAAAAAAGAAAAAATTCAATGACAAAGTGAAATAATATATTGTAGTAGGTCACAATGAAAAATTATCCACTTAAAAATATATTTAAAATCAACATAGATATTCTAGTTTTTGAGGAAGAGAGAAAAATTAGAATGACAAATCACAATAACAATAACCTGAGTATATTGACAAGGAAAATTCAAATTATAATGGTTCAAATTAGCCTTCACTAAATTAGCCTTCAGTAGTGAGTATAATGCAAAGTAAGTAAACACTCCTATTTAACCTTCAATTAAATATCCAAATGAAATAGGATGAGTCATTTCACTGCATAAGAAGATGACGATCATGCAGGAGATTTATGAGCTTACAAAAAAGCAATAAAAATATAATTTGATATATTTTGATTTATTTACAGAGTATGATTCATTTCATTAGGAGGATGCAATTCAAAATTAAAATTTTGTTACAATAGTGGATATTTAAATTGATGCAATTGATAAAAATAAACATGGGATTTAGTAAAATAATTAGTAGGAATTGGTTTTAAATGAGTCTATGAAACTAAATACAATGAAAATGGTGATATTGAGAAACATAATTAAATTTTAGTTTCAAAAGGTATTCACAAAATATTATAATATACTATAATAAAAAATAATTCACTAGAAGCAAGGTTAGACACCATGATGGATAGTTTTGAAATATTAGCCCCAATAAAACACATATTATATTAAATGGATGTAAATTTTTTATTTTTAATTTGTATTTGAAACAATATATCTATGTGGAACAATAATTTGGTTATTTGATTTCAGATGATGAAGAAAACTAGCATACATATCTTAGATAAATATATGGAATATATGCTCAGATATATCATTCTAAAGATGAATATTCCACTTATGTATTAAACATAATATAATATATGTACCTCAAGAAAGAAATCTCTCAATGCATTTTACATAGATTTATCTAAGATATGTATGCTAATTTTTTTAATAACTGAAGAAATCAAGGTTTAGCCCAAAAAATGGTGGTGTTGGAAGAAATAATATAAAAATCACCAAAATAATAATAATCATGTTGAAATTAAAGAATTTTCCAAACGATTTTTCAAGTGAGTAAGTATCACACTGTTTGTACATATGGAATTAATGTCCTACTAAAATATTAAAAGATAAGATTCCATAGAAATTATGGAGTAATAAGAAACATATTGTGTCACATTTGAATTTTTTTAAGCATAACATATACATGTGGCAAAAGGAAAAAAAAATTGACAAAGTGAAAAATTACATGTTAGTGGGTCATAATGAGAAATTATTTAGTTAAAAATAAAATTCCAATCAACATAGATATACTATTTTTTGAGGAAGATGAATAGAATTGGAATGACAAATCATAATAACAATAACTTGAGCATATTGACCTAGAAAATTCAAATGATAATTTGTCAAATTAGCCTTCAATAGTGACTATAAAATAGGTTAATGTGAACACTCCCATTCATCCATCATCTACACATCCAAATGAAAGAATACAAATAGAGGGGAAGAATAATAATAATAATAATAATAATAATAATAATAATAATAATAATAATAATAATAATAATAATAATAATAATAATAATAATAATAATAATAATAATAATAATAATAATAATAATAATAATAATAATATCGTATGTTTTTCTTAATTTACGGATTTTGATCCATTTTATTATGAGGATGCAATTCAAAATCAAAATTGTGTTGAAGTAATGGATGTTTAAACTTATCCAATTGAGAAAAAATAAACTTTGGATTTAGTAAAATATTCAGTAGGAATGGATGTAATTGGTTTTAAATGAGTCTAAAAAACTAAATACAATGAAAATAGTGAGATTTAAAAACATAATTTAAATTTTGGTTTCAAGAGGTATTAACAAAATATTATAATAAACTATATTTAAAAAATCATTGGTAGCAAGGTTGGCCATCATGAGAGCAATTTTTTAAATATTAGCTCCAATAAAATGCAAAATATATTAAACAAATGTAAAATTCTCATTTTTAATGTTTTATTGAGAGAATAAATTTATGTCGAATAACCACTTGGTTATTTGATTTTAGGCCATGAAAATAAATTTAATAATATGGATGTGGTATTATACTAGCATACATATCTTAGATAAATCTATGAAATACATGCTAATATATTTCATTCTTAAGGTTTCTATTCCACTTATGTATGGATTATAATATAATATAATATAATCCCCTAAAGCATGAAATTTATCAATACATTTTGCATATATTTATCTAAGATATGTGTGCTAGTTTTTTTTAATAACTAGAGAAATCAAGGTTTAGCCCAAAAAAATAGTGGTTGGAAACAAGAATAGAACAATTATAGAAGTAACTAGAATCATGGTGAAAATAAAGAATTTTTCATATGAGTTTTCAAGTGAACAAGTATCACAGTCTTTGTATATATTGAACCAATGTCCTGCTACAAAATTAAAAGATAAGATTCCATATAAATAGGGAGAAATATGAAACATAGTGTGTCACATTTGAATTTTTATGGTGCATAACATACACACATGATTGAAGAAAAAATTAAAAAATTAATGATAAAGTGAAAAAATATATTTTAGTGGATCACAATTATAAATTATCCACTTAAAAATAAATTTACAATCAACATAGATGTACTATTTTTTTAGGAAGAAGAATAAAGTTGGAATGACAAATCATAATAACAATACCTTGAATATATTGAGATGGAAAATTATAATGATAATGGTTCAAATTATCTTTGAATAGTGAGTATAAAATCAAGGAATTTAAACACTCATATTCAACCTTCATCTACATATCCAAATGAAATAAGATGAGTCATTTCACTACATAAGAAGATAGAGATCATGGAAAAGATTTATGAGGTTACAAAAAATGAACAAAAAGATAATTTCATATGTTTTTCTTTATTTATAGAGCTTGATCCATTTTATTATGGGGATGTAATTCATAATGAAAATTGTTTAAAGCAATGGATGTTTAAATTGATGCCATTGAGAAAAAATAAACTTGGGATTTAGTAAAATATTCAATAGGAATGGATGTAACTAATTTTAAATGAGTTTACGAAACTAAATACATTGAAAATGGTGATATTGAAAAGCATAAGAAAATGTTGGTTTCGAAAGGTATTTACAAAGTATTATGATAGACTATAATAAAACAATTTGCATCGGTAGCAAGGTTGGACACCATGAGATATATTTTTGAAATATTAACCCCAATAAATTGAAAAATATATTAAATATATGTAAAATTATCATTTTTAATGTTTTATTTAAAGAACAAATCTATGTGGAACAACCACTTAGTTATTTTATTTTAGGTTATGAAAATAAATTTAATGAGATGGATGTGGCATTGTACTAGCATACATATCTTAGATAAATATATGAAATATATGCTAAGATATTTCATTTTAGAGGTGCTTATTCCACTTATGTCTCAAATATAATAGAATATAAGTATTTGAATGAAATATCTTGGTCCATTTTATATAGATTTATCTAAGATATGTATTTTAGTTTTTTTTAATAACTGGAAGAATCAAGATTTAGCTCGAAAAATGATGGTGTTAAAATCAAGAATAGAACAATCATAATAGTGACTAAAATTATATTGAAAACAAAGAATTTTCCATATAAATTTTCAATTGAACAAGTATCAGACTGTTTGTTTATATTGATTCAATGTCCTACTAAATAAGTAAAAGATAATATTCCGTAGAAAATATGGAGTAATAAGAAACATAGTGTGTCAAAAATTCAATTTTTTTTCCATAACATACACATGCATTAGAATTAAAAAAATAAAAATTCAATGATAAAGTGGAAAAATATAATTTAATGGGTTACAATGATAAATTATCCACTTCAAAATAAATTTACAATCAACATAATCAACATAGATTTATTTATTTTTTATAAAGAGGAATAGAATTGGAATGGCAAATCACAATAACAAAATCATGAGTATATTAAAATGGAAAATTCAAATTCAAATGGTAATGGTTCAAATTAGCCTTAAATAGTGAGTATAAATTAAATGAATGTAAACACTCCTGTTATACCTTCATATACATATCCAAATGCAAGAAAATGAGTCATTTTAATGTACAAGAAGATGAGGATCATGGACGAGATTTATGAGGTTACAAAAAATGAACAAAAACATAATTTCATGTGTCTTGCTTTATTTAGAGTCTTTGATCCTTTTTATTATGAGGATGCAATTCAAAATACAAAGTGTGTTAAAGCAATGGATGCTTAAATTGATGGAATTGAGATTTTGTAAACTTGGGATAAAATATTCAGTAGAAATGAATTTAATTGGTTTTAAACGAGTCTACGAAACTAAATACAATGAAAATGGTGGTATTCGGAAACATAGATAAATATTGGTTTCAAAAGGTATTCACAAAATGGTATAATATATTATAATAAAAAGTTCGTACTAATAATAAGGTTGGACATCATGAGAGTTATTTTGAGATTATTAACTTTAATAAAATGTAAAATATATTAAATGGATGTAAAATTTTAATTTTTAATGTGTTATTGAGAGAATAAATCTATGTCGAATAATCACTTGGTTATTTGATTTCGGGTTATGAAAATAAATTTAATAAGATAAAGGTGGCATTGTATTAGCACACATATCTTAAATAAATCTATAAAATATATGTTGAGATATTTCATTATTGAAGTGTCTATTCTATTTGTCTCAAATATAATATAATATAAACACCTAGAAATGAAATCTTTTGATGCATTTTATATAGATTTATATAAGATATGTATGTTAATTTTTATTTTTTCAATAACTAAAGAATCGAGGTTTTTTTAATAAATAATAGAGAATAATAAAAGAAAGTAAAAATATACAAATTATATATATGTAATATTTATAATACATACTTATAAATTTATGATATTTATGTAATATTTTTTTTATTTCTTTCATTGTGATCTGTTTAATTTTAATTTTAGAATTTTAGATATAAAATAATTAAAATTTGACATTCATGTCATTATAACTTTCCATATTTAAATGCCTCTTTAGAAATGTCTTATAAATTTTTATTTCTAAGAAAATTTCAAATAGACATAATATATAATTAAAAATAATATTAAATAAAATTATTATATAATTTATGGAAAAGGCAAATATTTACTGTTGAGATTTTACATAATTTATGGTTAACTTGTTTATTATAAGAATATTATATGATTTATGGAAAAGGCAAATATTTACTATTGAGATTCTACATAATTTATGGTTAACTTGTTTATTATTTAATCAATATGGAGAGCTAGCGACTATTACCTTCCATACAATTACACCCTATTGCGATTTACATCCAAATATGGGTAATTATGTCTAGATAAAATTTTATGATAAAGGTGAAGAAAACATATTTTCATGATGGGATGTAATCATTATGCTATAAATTATCATTTCTTTTGCATCTAGTGGCTACTAGATTCCCAATGTGTTTAGGTATCAATTTATAATAACAATGAATCAATTTGTCGTAAAAGCTATCATATATTTTAGTAGTGGCTAAAAGGTTCTTAAAGTATCCGGGTACCTATCTATATTGACATTGAATCAAATTATGTATAGCTAAACATATTATCGAGGAAGGGTTGCTTAAAGCACCACATTAGCAACCTTGCATCCGTTAGGTTCCCATACTTGTATATATTCTTATTATAACCATTAGGTTTTATTATCATAATACATTCAAAATTGTATTTAGAATAATATTTAATGGGTTTTCATGTGGAAATCGCTAGTTTGATATTTTCTTACTTGGATCGAATGGATCTTGCTTACGTGGGTTGTGTTTGTTGTTTTAAACTGCATGTAATCAATTTTTACCTAGGATGCAATTTTGGTTGAATTTAATATTAGTTCGAGCAAAGAGTTTTTATTATGGATATTTGAACTCTATTATAATTAGGTTTTACTATAGTTTTGTTGATTTATTTTATGAACCTTTAATGGGTGAGAAATGTTTTTATGATTATTTAGTTGTTATTAAAGTCATCGATTTCGTATTGATTGAGTTGTTTTGCACATATAAATTATGATAGTATTTTGGGTCAAGTGTTTTTTAGTTTATTTTATTTTACCTATTGTGGGTATAACATGAATTCAAAGGCTATTGTATTTGAACCATTTAGAGTTTATTTTTTATTTCTTTATAAAAGTGAAATTTTTAGGTTTACTTGACTATGTTAGTTTTAGAGGCGTAAATAGATGGATATTACTAATATGTTATTTTTTAGGACTTGATCAATAGAATGTGTTATTTAGTTTAAGTGTTTCTATTGTGTTATCTTTGTCTTGGACAATATAGTTGATTGTGTTTATATTATTCTTTGATTGTGTCAAATTGTTGTCCTTTGGGATGAGTTTCCATTATTTATATGTATAAAAAAGAAGGAACATTATATAGGTTTATTGAACTATTCATTCATTTAATAGTTTAACATGCCTCATTTTTCAGGTTAAGGTACTTGAGTTGTTTCCAAGTGTTGTAAATTTTGGTATTGATAGTTTCACATTGGAAGTTCATTTGTTTCCTTGAATCTAAAAATTGAAGCCAACAAACTTGTTTAGAAAATTTTATGTTATTATGAATGCTTATTTCCTTTTCTCTTAGATGAAAACTTTTAATGAATGCGAGTAGTTTTCCTCTTTCGTGTTCTACTTGGAAGCTTGATAAGTATTGATTACATTTTGTTGGTTTTATTGGTGGTTGTTTCTTAGAATGGATCTCATTAATGGCTTGGAATAGTAAACATACTCTTAACGTTTCCTAATAACCTAACATATTGACTCCATCATATAGTTAATGGATGGAGTGGTTAGGGACACCATTGGAGGGATCATTGGGATGGAAGGGTGAGGTTTCAAACTTGTTGAAAAATGCTTATTTTTATCACATTTCAATCTTTGTGTTAGTGGCATGTTAGATTTTTAGTTGTCTATTAGTTTATAATCCATATTAGGTGTTTTATTTGTAAATTAGTTACAAAAGTATAGATGTTTAATTTATAGTGTATAATCCATATTAGGTGTTTTATTTGTAAATTAGTTACAAAATTATAGATGTTTAATTTATACTTACATTATATGTTCATATATTACAATCATTGTGTTGATTAAATATTGAATAGGAGAGTAATGTTAAGATTAGGTGATTCTTATTTACATAAAGATTAAAAGATTGCATTTTATATTGATCACATTTTTAAATGTTGTATTCATAAATTTATGTTATATTTATGTGATTCTAATGTGAAATTTGTGGGTGGAATAATATATTAGTTAAATGTTTAATTTAGCTAACTAATAGTATGGCTCACGATTTCTTTTTGCAAGAAGGATTAGTGTATTTGTACACTAAGTGTTTTGATAACAGTCTTTATCTTTAATCCTTTTATAATATGTTTATACATTAGTTTTATTCCACTAATGCTTATTAGAATATTTGAAAATGATTATATTTTACCTTATTATTAATGAAGTATGCACTATCGAGTTTACGATAGGTATAATGCTAAAAGATTTATATTTTATGTCTATTTACCTTGTTTATAGTCAAATAAATTGAATAGTCAACTTATAAATGATTGTTTGATATATAAAATTGACTTAACAAGTTATAATAATTGTTATATTATTTCAAAGAAATTATTTTATATTGGTAATATGATGAGTTATTTAACATTACATGTTGTGCATGCTTTAATATACTAAGTTATCATTTGTTTTGTGGAAGAAATTATTTATCTGTTAATCTTCCTATTTCAAAAATACATGGACTTGAATGAAGTTAACAACCATTCCACCTAGATATAGTGATCATAAGCATTGGAAACATAATTTTAGTTACAGGCATGTTGTTGATTGCTTTCCATTGGTTAAATAATTACTTAATTAATTACAGACCAAAATAGGATGGATTGCTATGTTACTTGAAGTGTTAAATTTATTCCATATTGAACTTTTTGTTAAATGTTTATTAATTAATCATAATAACGAATCATGATTATTTCTGAGTAGTCATTTTCATTATGACAAATGGCTATTGTGGATACGCTAGGAATGTACTTATATCTATCCATGTGCTTGTGTAAATTAATCATTTCTTCAAAAATAAAATATTAATAAGCATGAGTGTTCATTTAAAAATCAAGTATTATGATTTCTTATTGTTTTCGGTTTTAAACAAAAGTATGATAGATCAGGTAATCTATTTTTATAAGGATGTAAGTTACACTTTACTCTTTGATATAATGTTATTATTATTTTCTATTATCAAATTCATGACAAATGAGATAGAAGGAAAAATATTTATCTCACATATACAGGGAAGTCGAGCAATGTTTAGCATTACATTTATTATTTGGATTAAAACAATTGATTGTGTTACATATGGATGAAATATATTATGATGTAATACTCACTTATGTGTAATTACCTATTATATTTGTTTATTATATTAAGATGTCAGATTAGATTAAATCAAATTAAAATTGAATATAGTATAATAGGTTATATTTATACATTAAAGTTAAAAATGTTATTAATTATTTTGAAAGAATGTGTAGCGCCAAGACCTTAATATAAAACATTACATTTATGTAACTTCGATAAGAAATAATATTTGAGTTGCTTACACTATCATTATTATACATATATAATCATAATGGTTTTTCATTATATTCAATATTAATATCATGTATTATAAATATGTATGGATGTTAATGATGATTTATAGGAGGTTTGTCTATTACCTTTTAGTTGTAGTGAACATGATGGTTAATGTTCTTTTTAATTAATGTAAGGACATTTCTTATGTGTTTATGAAGTCATTGTCGCATCTTAATAGTGTGTTAATATATAGTATTGAGTTTGGTTAATAGGGTTGTTTTACCTAGTCCTGTTTACTACCTTCTAATTAGTTGTCTTGTAATTTTGTCGAAAAACTATTTAACTACATCAACCTTTAACATATAATCTATTAGGAGGGACATTATACTTAATTAAGGTCAAGGGAATTTAATAGGAAGACATATGATGCGTATAAAGTTCAGATTTTATGAGTGTATGCTTGCATAGCGATTATCCCAAACTATATATTTAAAGGGTACCATTCTTCCTTATATATAATCTTGTAAAGGTTGTTTAACCTTAGATAAGTATCAACAATTAACTTATTAGAGTTTTTGTTTGAAATAACTCTAGTTTATATTTGAATATAATGTTAATTTATGTTTTCAAGTTAAGAAAGGTGATTTATACATATTTGTTATTGATGTTAAGATTTATTTTCAAATTGTTTTATTTAGTGTCAGAGCACAATTTTTATTCTAGGTAATATTGGAAAAGAACTTTAAAATATGTAATCTACTAAATATTTTATTCTATGACTCTTTAGGATGGTTAGAACAATATCTATTGATGTCAACATCAATAATAATCGAAGTAATGATAAACCATGAAGAGGAATAGGTAGAGGTAGAGGCCTTGAAACCCATAATCTCAATCAAAATAGGGATGAACCACCGATCAATAATGTTGATATCAACAATAAAGTTCCTAATGCTAATGTAGTTGTAAGTAACTCGAATGAAAAACATTAAGTAGTCCTCAATGGTATTTTAACATCTTTGAATGCCATTCAAGGCAAGATTGAAAACTAATAACATACATTCAAAAACTTTGAGGGTGTTTTCTGTGAATATTTACCTAAGTTTGAGAATGGACAAGCAACTGATAAATATTCCAAGATTTGTCTTTGATAGTGGTTGACCCAATAATCAAGGAACTCAAAAATCTTCCACCACCTACCTTGTGAGGTGAAAATCTGGTGATGCAGGAGATGCATGGTTAGTGTATTCATAAAAAATATTTTAATTTGCATAACATCCACTCTAATGTGAAAGCTGGGGTGGAAGCTTATTAATTAATTGGATTTTTTTCCTTGTGGTGGAATCATCTTTCTGATTTAGAGAGATATTATGTCATGACTATTACATATAAAATATTTGAGAGATTATTTCAAAAGAGATACTTAAGTTCCAAATTTAAGGAGAAAAAGATAATTGATTTTATGGTGTTGAAACAATAAAATGTGATTGTTTTTTAGTATGAAAAAATGGTTTTTAATCTGTTGGATCATGTGAACTATATTCATGATAGGAATAAAAGGTTAATACATTTTAAATTAAATTTGAAATAGATATTGATGCTTGACATCAAAATGACCAACTCAAAGACCTTAGTATCTACCATTAAGTTTACTCATAGGGTAGAAGAGAAAGAAAAGTCTTGGTAATAAGTGAGACAAGATTGTAAATTAAGTAAGAAATAATAAAAGGAGAATAACATTTCTCATGTGTCTAAAAATATTAATAATTATGATAAAAACCACAAATTCACTAGGATCAGTAGTATTTCTAACAAGTTTTAGAGCCAAAACAAGAACTTTAAAACCCAAAATTCACCTGAGATAGATTCTTTCAAGAAAAGTCAGACATGAAATAGTGAACATGGACCACCCACATGGAAAAATATTATTAATATATCACCATAAATGACCATGAAATTATTAGAATGTGGTGATAACTATTATAGAAAGGATTGTCCCCAATATAAAGTTGGACAATCAGCTAATCATCAAGTGTATGTAGCTATAGTTTATCAGAATATTTATTTTCAAACCATTGTAATTGAAGCCAAAGGTACTTTAGATAATTTTTATATATTTATTTTAATTGGTTCTACTATAATACATAGTTTTATTTATTTTATTCTTTCCAATAAATGTAAGGTTAAAACTATTTAGATAAGAAAAAGTTAGGAAATTGAGTTCAATATAAGCAAAAGAGTGTCAATTTAGGAGTGTTTAGAACAAAGAGAGCTAGACATAGATGTTTTTATAAACAATGTATGTCTATTTTTAGCACATTTGGGGTTTCTAATCTCACCTTAGGAATCTATTGCTTACAGAAACACAAAGAAACACTTGATTGTTTTAGTAAAAAATTTCAGTGTGTTGATGACTATGGAAAGCTCATAGAAATACAAGGAATCCAAAATCCTAGAGCACAAAAGTAATTTAAGATATGCTGTTGAAAAATACCATTAAAAATGGTTTTAATATATATGCAATCCAAATAAAAGAGTTATGAAAGTATAGAGAACCATCCTACCAATATTTCCCTTTTATGAAGGATTTTAGGGACATTTTTTTGGAAAACTTGCTTAGTCTTCTTCCTAAGTGGGAGTTTGTCTTTTCAATTGACATTATGCCAGGAGTTGCCCTTGCATTTAAGGCTCCTTATTTGATGAATGTGGTTAATCTATATGAATTTCAAATTTTAGATGCAATAATGTTTTTATAATGGAAACATTAGGCCAAGTGCATCTCCTTGGGATTCTCTAGTTTTATTGGTGAAAAATAAGGATGAAACTCTTAGGTTGTGCATTGATTACCACATGATTAATAAGGTAACAGTCAGAAACTATTATCCATTGCCAATGATTGATAATCTATTTGATTAAATGATGAGAAAAATATTTTTTCCCAATATTAAATTGAGATCAAGATATCATTAGCTGAGAATAAAGGAGGGATATATTCATAAAACAACTTTCCAAAAATTAGTATGGTCATTATGAAATCATGGTTATTCATTTTATCTTAAAAAATGCAGTGGATGTATTTATGAATTTGATGAATAATGTATTTAGGGGTTATCTAGATAAACTTTTACTTGTCATCTTTTATGACATTCTTATCTATACTAAGGATGAGGCTACGCATGAAACATTTAAGGTTGCTTTTACAAAGGATAAGATAACATAAGATGTAAGGGAAGATTTCCAAATGCATTTTTTTATAGTCTAAAATTAACTATTTAGGCCACATCATATCTAATGATGGAATTTTTATAGACCTAGAAAAGATAAATTATATTCAAGAGTGGCCTACACCTACTAGCATATATGAACTATGCATATTTAAGGGCTTGGATGGCTATTACATAAAGTTTTTAGATAATGTTTCTAGCATAGACAATATTATTACTTCCATACAATGCAAGGGAAATAAATGTGTTTGGACTCCTCAATGTGAAATGGCTTTCAATAATATTAAAGTGTTGTTAATAATAACACCTATACTTGTGATTCTTGATCCTAATGGTAATTTTTACATCTGGGTTGATGCTTCTAAGGAAGGCTATGGTGTCATTTTGATTCAAGATGGAAATGTTGTGTCTTATAAGTCATGAAATCTCAAGGAGCATGAAAATAATTATCCTACACATGACAATTAACTTGTTGCTATAGTCCATAATTTGAAGTAATGGAAGAATTGCCTATTGGGAATGGATTTTAAAGTGAAGTTTGATCACTATATTTTGGAACACTTGTTTTCCTAGGATGAATTCAATGTGGATCAATGTATGTGGTTGGAATTTGTAACCAATTTTGACATGGATATTTAATATGTTAAAGGTAAGGAAAATCATGTTGTTGATTCCCTTAGTTGACACACATCCCTTGTTTCCTTGTCTAATTTTCAAGTAAATTTAAAAAAGGATCTATTAAAACAATAGATTATTGATGAATTTTGACTGATTTAAGAGAAGGTTTACCTTACTATCATATTGCAAAAGAGTTGGATAATTTTTATGTTGAAACATATGGCCTTATAAAGTATAAAACCAAAATTTGTGTACCCATGTTTATATACTTGTTGTGTTTAGTCATGAAATAAGTGCATACAAAACATAATTTTTCTCATCATAGTGCCACATACATGACACATGAGCTGAAAATCACTATATTTCATGTAATTTGATGCACAATGTTATTTTTTTTTTAAATGCTTAAAATTTAGTGTGTTATGGTTGAATAGTTTCACCCTAGATGTTTTTTTATCCTCATGATATACCAAGAGTTAAGTGATATATAATCTAAATTTATTTCATTTTGAGGATACTTAAATCTTACAACAAGCATTATACCATTCTGGTAATAATCAATAAGTTGAAAAATATTGGTTACTTTATTGTTGGAAATTTAACTAATGATGATTCTATGTTTGTAGAACATTTTATGAAGGAAATGGTTCATCTACATGGCATTTTTGAGTTGATTATCTCAAATAGAGATAATATATTTAATTCAAGGTTTTGGATAACTATCATTGAAGCATTGGAATGTGGTTAAATTTTAGTTCTCCATAATATCTAGAAATATATGTTGAAAATGAAAGACTTAACCAAGTAGTTGAGTACAAGCTGAGAACGTATGTCATAGATCAACAAGCTAAGTGATAATATTACTATATTTAGTTGAATTTGATTACAAAAAATCATAACATTATCTGATTAAAATATATCCCTTTGAATCTCTATATGGACTTAAATGCAAAACCCCATTTGGATTGGATAACATGCAAAATTGATCTATTATTGACTTGGATGTATTGCAAGAGTATGATAAACAAATGGATCTGATATAGAAAAATGTAAAAGCTACTTTAGATTAGAGCTAAAGCTATTTTGATCATAAAATAACACCTCATGAATTTGATGTTGGTGATATTTTTTTATACTTGGTATACCTTAGAATGGCTTGATAAAGTTCATAAAGACTTCCAAGTTAGCTCCATGCTTTGATGGATTCATTAGCATTCAATAAAGGTTAATCATATTGCCTATTGACTAGCATTCATCCTTCTCAGTCAAGGATTAATGATGTTTTCCATGTTATTTTATTAATAAAATAAATATATAATCCTTCTCATATTTTTTATTGGAAAAATATTCAGGGTACAGAAGAGGAAAATATGTAGTTAGAAATTGTGAGGATACTTGATTCGAGCAACATTTCAGATGATAATTCAGGCGACGGTTCTACCCCAATTGGTGGTAGAACTTCTAGTAGCCATAAATTTTTCACCATAGCTCCATTTGACTCCCCGTTTGAATCATTGAAAAGCTAAGAATGAGTGCCCCAAATTTCAATTTTTGTAGTTTAGTCTAAAAAAAGTAAGTTTCTAAAACTAGTAATTCTTCAAATTTTGTATTGTTGTAAATCGTGGAAGTCAAACCACTTAATATCCCTTGAGATTGATGACTTTACACATCCTCCTTCCAATTTAAAAATGTGTATAAATGAAGTTGTAACCTAAAATATAAATCAAACATCTCTTCCCAGAGATAGGCATATATTATATCTATAATTTTAAGCAATACAAAATCTATTCTTAGAGACAGCATTATTATTTGTGTGTTCTTGAAATATTCTTCAAACATGAATTTCAATTTTTGGATCAATACTAGACCATCGCAACATTAAGTTACAAAATAGAGATATTATACATGTTTTAGTCTAATGGGATTGACTGAGTGAAAGGAGTGATACTTTGGAATATCAACATATTTTTAAGTAGCATTATCCCTTATTATTTGAATAGTCACCAAGATGACTAATGTCTATGAGGGGGAGGATGTCATAAGGTATTTATTTGATGCATTTTTAATTTTTATTTGAGACATTATTTCATATTTTGTTCAATTCTAATTGGCACTTTGATTATTACTATAGATGTTGATGTTTATTCGTATGTTATGATTATGTTATTAGTAATTTATTATTATTGACATTGTATTATATTAGATGCATTAAATGTCATGTGGGAATATTTTTTACATTTTAGAATTTTTATTTTAATTGTATATTTATACCTTGTTCATATATTGTTTATGTCTTGTTTTGTGATTAAATGAACATGTTAATGAGATAGGCTTGACGATAGATTTAGGTAGCGTGGGAATGAAAAGGTTAAAGAGTATAAAAAATTATTGACTGTTTAGTTTTAGATATGATCATATTCTAATATTTTTATTATTCACTGAGTTATTTTTATCTTTATTTATTGACTTCCTAAATGTTTTGTTATCTTTTTTTCTTTTTTCACACTATTATAAGTATTGATAAATTACTGTGTAGACCTTGAATTTGACTATCGATGTTGTTTATTTATATTTTGATTGAATATACTATATTAATTTTTTTAATGAGTCTTTTTCACTTTGAGTGACCATATCAATAGGTTATCTTAGTTAATTTATGACTAGGTATTTGAATGTGTTTTGACTGGGTAGTTTATTACACTTAACATGCATTTTGAATGAGTATTTGTTTTGGATTCTTAGTGATTATTTGGTTTCTTAGCTCTATTTTCATGGATCATGATGTTGTTAAATTGATAAGTGGTCATGATGTACTCAAACCATGTTGTGGTACCTTGATTAAGTTTAAGCAATGGACACTATTGGGTGGTAATTAGTTGATAGATGAAGATTTATTTGTTGAATTTTTTTTTGGATTAGGTCATGATGGAAAGAATAACAAGATTCCCACCATCCAATATCTTCCTGGTTATTTATTATTCTTGTTTTTATTTTCATTTCTAGACCTTATCTTAGATCAATGCTACTAATTTGGTGGTGGAATACATGGGAGGAGTGTTGAACTAGTTTATGGAGGTTTTTATGGTAGTTTGTAGTTACATTTTCTCTAGTAGTTAATGAGATAATTGGGAATGTGGAGACACTTTGTTAGCCCACAAATTCAATAGTTTATATTGAGAATATATTCCATGGTGGAGTTAAGAAATAAATAGATGTTAGTTTTTCTCCATGTAAAAACAAGAAAAAGTTAGAGCAAGGGGTTGGAAGGAAAGAAAAAAAAAAAAAACTCATGGTTGAATGTATCATGTAAAATCAAGTGATTTTAGTAAATACTTTATTTTAGAGATGTATTTATTGGTTGAGTTTGAATTTTTTTTGGGAAGCATGGTATGTGCATCATGAATTCAATAATTCTTTTGTTGAACCTATATTACACTATGTCCCCTGTATTTTGCCTCAAATTTAATGCATTCCACTTTGAAGTCACTAGGTTGTTATTTTCTTACTTGTCTCTAATGGGTTTGGCTTAAGTGTGTTAGGTTTCTTGTTTTTAACTCCTTGCAAGTATTTTTTATGTGATAAGTAGTGGTGGTTGCATTTAATCTCAATTTGAGCAAAGATTTTGTATTGAATGTCTATTATGAAGATTCAAACTCTCTTTTGATTAGGGTTTACTAATTGGCTATGTTTTGATTGATTTATTCTATGAAACATTAATGGATGAGCAAGGTTTCTAGGCTTGTTTAATTTTTGTTAAAGACATATAATATTTATTTTTGACTGAGTTGTGTTTTATAATAAACTTATGAAAGTATTTTAGGTTGAATGTTTGTGTGTTTCTTTTAGTATACTCATTTTACGTATAACACAAACTTAAAGGTTATTGTTTTTAAACCACTTGGGGTTTCATTTGTGATTTCTTTATCAAAATTAGATTGTAATCTTGACTCTGTTAATTTTAGAGGCACAAATTGATGGATATTATTACTACATTGTTTGTTTGGACTTAGTCAATGGATTATATCATTTACATTAAGTGTTTCGACAATGTTATCTTGACCAATGAGAATATAGTTGATTGTTATTATTTTATTATATTACTGAGTCAGCTTGTTTCCCTTTGTGTTCAGATTTCATTGCATATATGTTTGAAAAAGAAGGAAATTTCTCAAGGTTGTTTGTGTTATTTTGAAAGCATCGATAAATAGCTTAATATGCTTCATTTTCTAGGATAAGGTACTTGACTTTTTTTCCACGTATTGTAAATATTGGTACGAATGGATTCAAATTGGAAGCTTATTTGTTTCTATGAATATCAAAATGGAAGTGAATAGGCTTGCTAACAATTTCTTATGCTACTTATGAATGATTATTTCCTTTTGGATTAGATAGAATCTATTCGTGAGAGTGGGTAGTTGTCCCTTTTTGTTTTCTATTTAAAATATTTATAAGTCTTGAGGACTATTTCTTTCTTTTATTTTTTATTTTTTTGGATTGAAATTCATTAATTAACTGGTGTCTTGATTATAATATTAACCTTTATTTATGACTTAACTGCTTCAATCCACCATATAGATAATAGATGGGGTTGTTAGGGCCACTAGAGGAAGGATCATTAAAATATAAGGATGGTGTTTTTCCCTTTTTTAGAATGCTTATTTTTTATCATACCTCAATCTTTGTATTGTTGTCATGTTATATTATCAATCATTTATTGGTGTGCAATCCACTTTGAGTATTTTCTATTTAAATTGGTCACAAAAGTATAAATGTTGAAATTAAACTTATATGTTATATGTTTATACATATTAATTTATGTTGATTAAATATTATGTAGGAGAATATTGTTAAGATTATATGTTTCTTATTTAAATAAAGATTTAAAGAATGAATTTAATATCAATATCTTTTCTTGATGTTATAGTAATTATTTTATGTTATGTTTATGTAACTTTTGTGTGGATGTTGTGGGTGAAATAATATATTAGCTAAATGGTTACTTGACCATATTAATATTATGCCTCATTTATTATTTTTTCAAAAAAAATTAGTGTATTCATACATTGATTGTATTATCAATTATATTCATGTTAAATACTTTTATAACATGTTTATAGTTTTATTCCAGCAACTATTATTAGAATACTTGCAAACGATTATTTTCTTACCTATTAATAATGAGGTCCACACTATGGAGTTTTTTTTTGGATATAATGTTGAAGGCTCTATGTATTATGTGTGTTTACCTTTATTATGGTCAAATAGATTGAATAGTCAACTTTCAATGGAGTTTTTGATATCTAAAATTGACTTAACAAGTTATAGGAATTATTCTATTGTTTCAAAGCAATTAATATATATTGGTAATATGTTGACGTATTCAATGTTTCATGTTGTGCATGGTTTATTGGACTAACTTATCATTGATTATGTGGAAGTTATTATTTATATATTAGTCTTATTTTTTCAAAAATACATATATTTGAATGAACCTAACAAATTTTCCACTCAGATACAGTGATCGTAAGCATAGAAAATTAATTGTAGTTATAGGCATATTTTGGACCGGTTTCCATTAGTTAAATAGTGACTTAATTTGTTAAGGACCAAAATAAAATGTCTTAATATTTTATTTAAAGTATTAGTATTTATGTTGTAAAGAACCTTTTATTCATTATTACTTAATAAATCATATTATTGAAAAGCGAGATCTTGTTTAATAGTCATTTCAATATGATAGCTAACTAATATGGATACACTAGGAAAGAAGTTTTAGATGTCTATGTGCTTATAGAAAATGATAGTTTGTAAAAAATAAAAATATTATTAATCACATTTATTGATTTCAAAATAAATAATTTTGATTTATGATTGTATTTGGTTTTGAATAAAAGTATGATAAATCAAGTAATATTTTTTTTTGTAAGGATATAAGTAACAATTAAATATTTGATATAATTTTATTGTTATTTATTATTATCAATTTCACTAAAAGTAATTATGAGATAAGGTGAAATGTTTATCTCGTATCTACAATAAAATTGGGAGATGTTTATTATTATATATTTTTATTTAAATTAAACTAATTGATTGTGTTATATATGGATCTAATATCTTATGATGTAATACCCACTTATGTGTAATTATACATTATAGATATGTTTGTTATATTATTATATCACATGTCAGATTGGATTAAATCATGTTAAGATCAAATATAATAAAATAGGTTTTATTTATAATTTAAATTTAAGAATGTAATTGATTATTTGGAAAGTAAGTATGTTGCAATGACTCCAATGCCAAAGATTATTTTTTAAACTTTTGTAGGTAGCATTAATTGAGTTGTTTACATTATCATTAGTAGATATATATGTAATCAAAATTATTTATCACTATATTTGGTATTAATATCGTGTATTATAATTATGTAAATATGTTAATTATGATTTATAGGAAGTGTTTCTCTTATCTTGTTGATGTAGGTACATCAACTTAGGAAACTTCGTTTTGTGAATTTTGTCAATATTAGTCTTAAGTAGGTTTTGAAGGTCATAAGAAGTTTGTCAATACTTCCTTTTTGTCTTAAATAGGTCATATTTTGATTTTAAACTTATACTTAGATTTTTATGAAGGTGTATAAATTAGAATGTTTCCAAATTGTGCTCTTTATATCAATATAGTCTTTTTCATTTCAAAATTTGAATTTCTACCAACCCTTTAAGGGTAATTTTCATCTACAGGAGCAATGTAAAAGGATGATATTATTTGTAGTTGGAAATTTAGGTTTAATGGCATGTTACAGAGCATGTTTATTATCTAAACAATAATAAACATGTCAAACTTATCTAAATTTAGTCCAATATGAGTGTCATATTAATTTCTTAAGTTTTGGAAGTAGTCGGTACATTTGATAAAGAAGAAGAAATAGATCCTATTTAAATGAAAGATGATAAAATACATATATAAATGCATGGAAGTTGAGAAGAGTATGTTGGGAAGGAAGAAATAAGGTGAGAGAAAATAAAAATAAAAAATCAAGATTTTGAGAAAAAGAAGAAAATTTTATGTAAAATAGGGTCATGTAATCAAGAATTTATATATTTTGTCATCCAAACAGAATAAAATTGTGTTTTCTGGAGTTGATATTACCATTTTAATATTATATTTTATTTAATTGAATTTCATTTTGTTTTTAACCTTGTGTATTTCCTGTAACATATTTTATACATAATTTTAGGCTTAAAGAACAAAACATGGTTCTTGTACTCAATAAAACCTACATGTACAATCAAGAAATAAGCTATTTTATCCACATTTATAGATTTTTAAAGGATTCGAATTGATTACATGATTATATATATTTATTGGGTAGAATATTTCCTTGTCGAATAATTAGAAAAGAATTTATAAAATTTAGATTCAGCGTTTTTAAATGCTCTCAACTTCACTTGAAAAAATGGTGTTTTTGAAGCACTAAGAATTCCATATATCAAAAATGAATTGTGAAAAATAGATTAATTTTTTTAGACACATGAATACAGATATTTATAAAATTTTAAAAATTATGTAAATGTTTTTATAAGTCTTTAGCTCAAGTTATAATCAAAAATCAGACATATAATCTTAAAGAAGATCTAAAACCCTATTTTAGTAGTCTTACAAAGATCACAACATTAAAGCTACCCCATAAAGTTATATAATTTTTGTATGAGAGGTGGAGAAATATTTTTTTGATCTATTCTAGGTGATGTAAGAGTATTTGTACACCTTGAGATAAGGTTATAGTCAAAACACAATCTATAGGTCCAATTAATAAGGTTAAAAATATGCATGTTGTCTTTTTGTAAAGTCAGTCATCTTAAAGTGAGGTAATTTATAAAAGAAACTAGATAAAATTAATAATAAATAAAATATTCATTTTAAATAACTTTTAAATAATAAGAGTTTTTTATTTGAGTTAAAATTAATTAATAAGAGAAAATACTAGCCTTGTTTGTGTGTTATATTCTTGAAATATTTATGGTTTTCCATCATTTTTGGTATCAAAGCCAAAAGATACCTAATAAAGAGAGAGATAAATAAATAATATGGTTTTTTTTCTTAGGACCTAATAATAGATAACATGTTGTGAAACAAAGGCCTATTGAATAAAGTTGAAGAGAAAAGGAAACATGTAGTGAAACAAAAATTTGTAGAAAAGTGAAAAGATAACACTTAGAAGAAGAGTTAAGATGGAATTCAAAGAAAGATGTATAATTCAAATAATAAAATTAGTAAAAACAATGTTACTAGAGGAATTGAGTAATAATAATGCATGTTTAGATTCAATGGAGATTTCACAAAGGAAATGGGTTACGGTAGATGAAAATAGTACCAAGGTTTTGACTGAAAATGAGTTCTTGCATTTGTAATAGGATGAATAAGAGATAGTTGATATGATCTTGTGAAAATTCATTATAAAAATAAATAATTTAAACATCATACAAGTGATAAATATGATGAAATTGAGAGGTTTTTGTGGGAATAATCTAAGACATATATTCAAAATATTAAGGGAAAAAATAGAATATACATTACTTTCCAAGCCAAAAATAATTGGTACAACCTCTAAGATAACAAAATTGAAATTTTGGTATATGAGTTTGTTAGCATAGTATAAAATAATTTTCCAAGTGATGGTTTGTCAAAATAAAATTCCTTGAAAGGCAATAGGAAGGATACTTATTGTGAATAGTCCAAGAAGAAGAAGAAGATAGATATGGAAAAAGAGATAGATGCTTCCATGGAGGAGATGCTAAAGATAATAGAAGAAGAGATAAATAAAAATGCATTACAATAAATTAAATAAAACACTAAATATAAATTAAATGAATCCAATTTGTAAGTATTAGATAAAGAGGTGGTTGAAATTGAGAACTAGGATTACTTACGCAGTAAAGATGACATCAAAGTTCTAAATGAAGAAAATATAGTCTGTTGGAAAGAATATTGTGCTAGAGTGAAACATGGAAAAAATTCTAATAATGAATAATAATTTGATATGCCTCAGAGTCACTATGTAGTAATTGATTCTCTTAACATGTTTATCTCATGTGCAAATCTATCAATCAAGAAGATATCTAAGAAGAAACACATGTGTGGTGCAGTTGAACATGAGCACCCATAGCATAAGTTAGTTTAAATGTGTAAAATAAAACATTATTTTTGTGTAGGTTAGATTAGGACCTTGTAATAGGTTTTAATTATAGGACTTTGATGTAGGTACATCAACTTAAGAGACTTCATTTTGTAAATTTTGTCAATATTGGTCATAATATGATTGTATATACTTGCTTTTTGTATTGAATATGTCATATTTAAAATTTTAAGGTCTATTTTGGTTATTAGGTAGGTGTAAAAATCAGAAGGTTTCCAAATATTTCTCTTTATATCATCATTTTCATTTTCTTGTCAAAATCCATATTTTGAAAATTTGAATTTTTACTAGCCTTTTGAGGGTGTTTTTCATCTATGGGAGAAATGTAAAAGTATCGTATTATTTATATGGGTAACTTGGGTTAAATTTAATTTTATATAGTGTGTATTATGTTTTAATTAATAATAAACATGTCAAACTTAACTAATGTTAGTTAAATGTAAGTGTCATATTAATTGCCTATGTTTGGAAGGAGTTGGTGCGTTGTAAAAAGTAGAGGTGGATGTTATTCAAAGTGATTTTGATAAAAGTCATATATATATATATATATATATATATATATATATATATATATATATATATATATATATTAAAAAGTTCAAATTAGTATGTTTGGAAAGAGGAAAGAATGTTATTTACTCTAATAAGCATCAAGATTTTGAGAAAAAGAAGAAAATTTTGTGTAAATAGGGCCATGTAATGAATACTGTATATATTTTGCTCTTTAAACAAAATAAAATTATGTTTAATGGATTTTATATTACCATTTAAATTATATTTTAATTTTAATTTAATTTAATTTTGTTTTAAACTTTTTGTATTTCTTGTAAAATATTTTATACATACTTGTAGTCTTAAACAACAAAATAGCGTCCTTGTAGTCAACAATACCTATAGATAAAATAAATAAGTTATTTTATCCATTTTTGGATATTTTTAAAAAATTTAAACTGATTTATATAATATATATTAATTATTTATAATATTTTAACATGGAATAATTATAAAATAATTTATACAATTCAAATTAGGCCTTTTTGAATGCTCTTGGCCTCACTGAGAAAACTAGAGTTTTTGCAGCACTAAAACTTCCGTTTATCAAAAATGAACCAATAAAGTTGGATTATAGTTTTTGGATACATTAATTATTATTTTTATTATTTTTTACAAGTGACTTAAAGGTTTTTATGTCTTTAGCTCTATTTATAATCAAATCTCACCCTTGCAAGCTTAAAGAATGTCTAAAACCTTATTTTAGCAATCCTAAAAAGAGCACAACTTTGAAAAATACCTTGTGAAATTATATAAAAATACCTTTTGAAATTAAAATAAAATTTGAGGAAAAGTGGGGAAATAATATTTTGATATGATCCATTTTATTTTAAAAAAATAAACACCTAGATATAAATATATGGTCAAAACATAGTCTACAAGTCCAATTGACAAGGTTAAAAATCCCTTGTCTTTTTGTACAGTCAAGTGTACTAAAGTGAGGTGATTTGTTAAATATATTGGATATCATTAATAATTTATCAAATAAACCTTTTAAATAAATTTTAAAATATAAGATTCATTGATTTGATTTAAAATTAATTAATAGAAGAAGATACTAGCCTTGTTTATGTATTGTCTTCTTGAAAGATTTGAGTTTCTCTGGCACTTGTGTTATAGTGAAAATGATAGTTGATGTTATTTTTAATTAATTTACACATTATTATTATGTGTTTATTAATTCATGATCACATATTAATAGAATGTTATGTTTTTATAGAGTTCAGTTTATAGAGCTATATGCCCTAATACTCTTGATTACCTTCTAATTTGTTGTCTTGTAATTATACTAAGGAAAAACTATATAAATACTCAATTTGTTTTATTTGGAAAATTTTATGAAGGAAATTATACTTAATTAATATTAAATTAATTTAGAATTTCATATTAGGAACACATATTATGCATATAAAGTGTGGATTTTATGAGTGTGTGATTGCACATTGATACATGTTAAGTTGTATACCTTTAAAGGATATCATTCTTGATTATAGAATATTTTAAGGGTAAATTAACATTATAAAATAATAGAAACATAACCTAATATTTTTTATGTTTTAAATCTCTCTATTGAATATTTAAAATGATGTTAATTCATGTCTTCAAGTCGATAAATGTGATTTACATTCAATTTTTCTCATTTTTATGTTTTTTGGGGGGTTTGATTCACCATACATATCATATAAATGATGTAATGGAATATATAGTTTAGATTAACATAATAAAATCTAGGGTGATAAAAAAAATTCCATCTCTACAACCATAAATGGGAAACCCTACCATACCAAACCCTCGTCAGTAATTCCTAAACCCTCCAATAATACAATATTTTACACCATAAAATCCCAAGCCACAATATTATAAAAACAACCAAGATGGGTATCAAGGAGGAATCCACTATTAAGGAGTCATAGTTTATAACAAAGCATATAACTAGGGATACAACTAAGAGAGACCACCTCCTTCTAAATATAAATTAGGTAAGATAAATCACATTATGAGAAACTACATTGAGGAACCACATGAGGAATAGTTTTTTTTCCATTATAAAGGAACACAAAAATCCTTTTACTTCCTTAAAGTATCATAAATCCATAAATTTGAGGCAAAAAATAGATGAAATAGTAGGATCTACTTGACAAAAATGAGCATTTTCTTTTGAAGAAAATACCAAATGCCCTAGAGATAAAAGAATGGCATAATGAGGTGAGAATAGGAAAGGAAGATGATAAAATAGAATATGAAAAATAATCACAAAATAAGGAAACATCAATTTTAGATAATGTAATATAAAATTAGTTGTCAATGAAAGAATATAGATAGAATTTGAGACATAAAAATTGAAAAGTAACTATTGTTGAAGCAAAACCAAGGGTTTTGGTAACTATTAGAAGTGGGGAAAAGACATGAAAAATAAAGGAGAAAATAATAGACTCAGAGGAAGATTCAGACATAAATAATGAATGGGACTATCCCAATACATAAGAATAAGAAGGAATAGTACATAAGAGTCAGAAATTTATTCTAGATAAGAAAGATAAATACCAAATAAATATGGATTACTTTGATGAGGTAGAAAATGAGAATTTAAATAAAATAAAATAAAAGTTATTAAATATTAAGGCTTATTAGACAATTTAATGCAATTTTGAAAATATTTAAACAAATAATAACATGAACATTGGCTGAGAAGATTTCAAAGAAATGAAATAAAAACCAAAAATAATATATTCAAAACTAACAAAAAATTAAAAAAGAAAGAGGTAGAACTAAATCTCAAAATCAATGGTTAAGAAGTCGAAAATATGACATCAAACTTAGGGTAAAACACAAACATCTTTTCCTAAATAACTTACAAAACACTGGGTAAATTTTAGTTACATGCATCAACTTATGACATCACCATGGCTTATGTATCACCAAGGTCATTGAGAGGGACACTTATAAATGTCTAGGTTAATTTCATGGGTACTAAACTAAAGATTATTATAGGTGAAATAAGTTACACACCATTACTAAATTTATAATAGTTTGTAGACTACAATGGTACTTTCAATTCTAAAGAATAATAAATAACTTTTCAAGGTAAAGGGTTGGTTGTGCACTTTCCCTTAGAAACATATATGGGGGCCATGGGGTCAAAAGAGTTTAGGATAGATAAAAGTGATATTTAATTAGATGAAATCTCAAGATTATACATCTAAATAAAATAATAAAATTATGATGACCAAAAACAAAATGATGAAGGAGAGGTAATACTAGAAAGTGAGGAAGTAAAAACAACCTATGACAAAGAGATTGAGACCTAGTTATATGGAAAAGCATAAACAAGTGTTAGAATAATGTGTCATGTGAGAGAATTAAAATCCCAATAAAAAGAGTTTAGCACAACAAATGAAAATACATAATATATAAGAAAAATATATTGCATTGAGTGAGCTTATCATGCAAAATTACCTAAATTTAGTGGAATCAAATATGTAGGTGATTATCTAAAACAAATAACAAGAGTGTTGACATCAAAATAAGTAATATTGAGTTTTACTAAAAATACAATAGATATCACTACCCAAAGATGGTGGAACATGAAAAAAGTCATAATTCCTAATTAGAAAACCTTAATAATCTTATTAAAAACTAGGTTTATCAAAGAAAAAGGATACTTTAATGAATATCAAGATATGCAAACAAAAGTGACCCCAAAACACATAATAAAAAGTATGAAAACTTATGGATAAATAATGGAGAAAAATGATTAAAAAAACTAGAAAAAGTTAATTTATTTTAATTTTGAAGTATATACAATAGCTTAGTTATTACACTAATAAATGTGGAAAGGATGTACAAATCGGAGTGTTACCACATAGATTTTGCACCTACTCCTTGATGTGGTACCTCACTTTTGCAAAAACTAGTTATACAATGGGAAAACCACCAAGTTATATGAGTTTGGTGAAATGAGGTTAACCTCCAGATAAGGTTGGATTCATTTCACTAAATCCGGTGCAATTGATAAAATATTAGCTTTATAAAAATTCCACTCCTTTAGTGTTCTTGATCCTAAACTAAGGTTTGACTAGGGAAAAGAGTTTTAGAATGAAAATTTCAAAACTAAAAATGGTTATTTCACCAAAAACATTTAGTGGGTTTTAATGCTTTTTTGAATGAACATAACAAAATAGAAAACATATTGAAATTTGTTTGAGCACAAACTCATGAAAATGGAAAATCAGAGGCACTATTTTGTTATTTTTCATAGAAGGGAAAAGATTGTTTTATTTTTATCAAAAAATATTTAAAAAGGGTATAAAATAACACAAATGAATTCTTGTGACTGAAATAATAACTAAACTTCCATGAAATTCAAATAACTTGGATATACATGGATTTCTCAGACAAGAATGGCAAAATCTTTAATTTACTTCACTCTCCAGGTTTTAGAATGTAGAAAAAACATTCAAAATGTAGAATAATATTACTAACATCAAAAATATATATTTGGATATGGGTTTATTCTAGTATTTATACAAAATATCTCATAAGTGAGGTGTAGTTATAAAAAACTTCAATGCCCAGTAGAAAAAAGTGCAAATATGGAACTTAATGAAAAAGAGGCGTGATCTTGAACTTGTGGCATCCTTTGACTTGATAAAATGGTTTGGAAAATGACATGCAAGATCTGGGAATTATTTTTATCATGGTGTGGCATGGATAGAATTGATAAATCTTCATGCAACACCTTTCTTCTTCTTCATGTAGCCGCAAGTGGCTCCTCATGCAAATGGAGCACCAAAATGGAATTCAAAGTTCAATCTAAAGATAACTTGGAAATGACTTAAGTTACTTTTCTATAAAACCCTTAGTTTAAAATTACAAGTGAGACTTCTACAACTTCAAAATCACAACTTTGCCAAAACTAGAATTGCAATTTTCAATATGTGATTTTAAAACTTTAAGCAATTATAATTTATCAAAATAAAAAGTGTAATTTTTAAGTTTGATTTTTACAATTTCCAACTTATCAAAATATAAAGTGTAAAATACATGTGTCTCTTTGTAAAAAAGATATATAAAATATAGTTGCAATTTTAAAATGTATAACTTTAAAATAATGAAAATACAATATATGAGAATAGTTTCAACAAAAATAATAAATCAATTTCTAATATTTCCTCTACCTCTTTGTCTTTCTCAACTTGTAGCTTCTGAACATATGCATCAAAATCCTTGAAAATATCCTGGATTCTCTCTTCATCTACTCCAAAAAAGTATATGTTGGTAATCTCATAAATTACTGATGTGTCAAAAAATTTCTTTCCTAAATCCTTGATTTCTTGTATCTCTTTATCCATCTTATCCAACATATTATGATATCTAATATAGTGGTAGATAGAGCTCAAGGTACTAACTATAGTTTTAGCAGATTCTCTTTCTACCACTTCTTTAAATTTCATTTGAACCTCTTCTACTGAAAGGAGGTTATCTTCATAATCTATAGGCATGCATGATAACTTATTCAACAAACCTTTTATATCATATAGCATGTCAATGGCTTTGTCATGGCCAACATTGGCCTTATATATAGCCTCTATGAAACAATTTCTCCTTAATTGTGTAGTTCTATCCAATTCTTCCTGTTCTCCATCATTTTTAGTATTCCCTCAATAAGGAGGATGTCAATATCAATAGAATCTATAACTTTTAATTTGGGATAATAAAGAATCAAAGTTGTTATGTCTCCCTCATATTTATTGACCACTTCTCTCAATGTAATCCTTCTTTCCCTCAAAACTATATAATGGTCCATGATCATATCAATAATCCTATTACCCTTGGAAATGAGTTCATCTTATCATTATTTAGTATCCCTTCCCATGCTTAAATTTTTAATCACCACATTAACTATTTCTTGATCTAGGATCTGGTTGACTAGTTGTGTTGACTTGGGTTGTACCAATGAACCACTAGGCTCTATGAACTTATTCAGTGCAATTTTGAGTTGATCAACCTTGTTTTTAAATTCATCCTTAGTGACCTTGTCACTATCTATTTTCTCAAGGAAGTAGTTGATTCCATATTTAACATCATACTTTGACCCTTCTCTTAATGGACGTCCAAGGTGATTTTATGATATCTAATAGTCCACCACCACTAGATCTTCTTTTGGTTTATCCGATGGGGTGACTATAATCTCCACATATCTATCCCCTATTGATTCACATAGTATTCTAGAGAAGGTCTATAGAGTAGACTTGAATTTGTTCTTCATCTCTAAAAGGCAAAATTCTAGTGTACTTGGGAAAATCATTTGTTTTCACTTATTTCCCACTTTTTGTGCTAGCCAACTGAGGGTAGCATCTTTTTGTGTAGATATTGTCACCTGAGAATTCATAGTTGATGTTTCTATATTGGTAGGCTTTATGAAAACTATTGAATCCTATGTTGATGTTGCCATTGATTTCTCAATAGATGCCTATCGAATTTCATCTTCTTCAATAGGTTACAAATCCACATTTGCATCAACAACTTGTTTCTCTCCTATCACCACTAAAGGGTTTTGGAAAAATATGGAAGTGTAAGAGATGGGGATAATAGGAACAACTATGTCTAATGGGGGTGTGGGAGATGGAATTGATATTAATAAAGGAGTATACATAGGGACTCTAAACATAGGAATTGGTAAAAGGGTTGAATCCAAAGCATTAAATGAATCAATTAAATGAGTTGGACCACTTAATCATGGTAAGGAAGGGAAGATGAAAGGGGATGAAGATGAATCAGTACTTATACTAAGAGTTGGGATGGCCAATGAAACTGAAGTCAGGATGACTAAGTCCACAACTACATACTACTAAGTTGTGTTGGAATTCAATGGAAGGAATTATGAATGGAATGGGAGGGAGTGAAATTGGGGAAATTGAAAGTGGAGTGGAAACCTGAGTATCCACTAAAGGGGGACCCTAAGTGTCAACTAGAATTGATTACACTGGTTATAATGGGCTTATAGTTGTAGGTGAAGTGGAAGGAATGAATGGTGGAGTAGAAACCTGAGATGTAGGGGGAGTGGAGATAGGAGGAGGAGGTGTTTAATCTGTAAGAATAATATAAATAAGTGGGGGATGGACAATAGAGATAGGGGTTGTCACTATTATTGATATTGGAGTTGAATTTTTTTAGGCTCCAACTACAACTATGTCTTCAGATGATATGATGATCATTTGATTTTTTATTTCCCTATCCTTTTTGGATTGACCCTTCTTGGCCTTATATTTTTTGTTTTTATTGTGAGATATCAATGGCCCCTCTGATTGTTCACCTATCATGTCACTGGGAGCTTATATTGATGGACGACCCTCTTCCTTGAGCTTTAACAATTTCTCTCTAATACTCATGATATCCTTGGTCACTTGGACTCCTTTGCTTCTTAGCCAATTGATAATTTTATTGATCACATGTTATATCTACCAAAGAAAAGGACTTAGGTACTGACCACCTTACTAGTGAAAGGGGTTTAGTGATAATCTAATTGTAGTAGTATGGGTCCACTAGGGACTCATCATCCACAAAGTACTCAAGGACTGGTGCCAAATCAAATGCTTTGACTTGTTCCAAGGTCATCCTAGAATGGTACTTCAATCTAACATTATCCTTATCCTCCAGATCCTCCCAATAATCTTCAAAATATGGAACATGGAATAAATAGAAATGCCTAGTGTGATGGTGATGCTACCATAAACATCAAAGTATAGCCTAGACTCTAAAGCCCTCAATGTCATCTTTGTCATTTCTTCATCAGCACACTTAGCTTTGATCATAATGGGGCATGTGTATCTACCAATAAAGGTTAGGAAATGAAATACCAACTTGTGCTTTCTAGAAATAACCTTATGGGTCTCAACAAGTTACCTTACTAGCTCCATCAATGCCCATTTATCACTAATATATATTGGGAGTGTGTATCGGTAGCCATTGAATATAGATACCATTATATAAGAATAGGTGGGAAACAGAATGAAGTAAGAGCCCCATCGTGTGAATTATTAAATTATTGAATCTAAGAATCTTGTTCTCTGAAGATCTTTATCAAACATGATGATGATGATGTAATATACGACTGTATCATTGACTCTACTAAAATGTTACTTACTAGCCTCCAATGCAAGGTCAGGATAATAGTTATACACTCTAGTTATTTCACCAAGTATTGTCTTGTGGCCTAGGAAAGCTCTCCCCTTGGCCAATATGTATCCCAGGAAGGAAGTCATGGAGAATTTCTTATTTTTTCTACCTCCATCAATTTCTTGTGGATGGATTCACTAATTAATTTGCCCAATGGATATATTATGTGTTCTAATGGATGACCCAAATGTACTAGTACATCCATTCTTGGAAGCTCTCGGCATCATTACTACCAATAATATTGTGCATAAAAATTATTATGTCTCCCACTTCATCTTTGAATTCAATTCTTTCCAATGGCTTTGGAAATCTAGTGAAGGCAACTTTGGGGGTCTTAAGCCATTTCTTACTTATCATTATGTGTCATTCCTCTTTGTTATCTTGGAAGAACTATTGGGATGTCTCTGGAGTTATGTCAAGATAGATGTTAAACTCAGGGATCACAAAAACTGAATCAATAAAGTTTGGGTCTAGGTTCAAAATCTTTTCCTTTGTCATTCAGGACCTCTCATTTGTCAGCAGCATAATGTTGTGCTAGTGTCAGCACCAACTCAGGGATTTGTACCTATTGACCAAATTTGAATTTTTAATCAAATTTGGCACCTATAGGTAAACACCTAACTTTAAAGGTCTATAGTGGGTGTAATATGAGTGGCATGGGCTGTATTATAGTTCAATTGATTCTAATTAATGTTATATTGGCTTTGGTCAATTGGTTTTTATGTCCATTTATCATTTTGGGTCATTTTATGGGTCAAAATGTGTATTTAATTATTTGTATGGGTTTCTTATGAAATTTGAAGGTGTTAAAAGACGATGTCATTCCCCATGTGTCATTATAATTCTTAAGTAGCTGACATAATCGAAAGATGATAGGTTATGTAGAAGAAAGGGCAGTTTTCTTGAGAAAAAGAGAGAATATGGCACTTGTACGACCTCTTTGGGAAGTGTTCCACATGGGATATCATAAAGGGATGTCCATTTAGCTTCCTCAGCTCAACTCCATATTTGGTTTGATCTGGAAATGTCATTTCTTGCTTAAAACCAATTTTCTCCATTTTCACCCTTCTTGGCAAGCTAAAATGATCTTCAAGTTTTTTCTTGGTACGGATAAGTCATGAGGTTTCATATAAAATGATTTTAAAAGGTATTATTACACTCATATACCTTAATTTACATATCAAGAGTGTAAGGATTGATCCAATATGTTTTATTAATCATCTGCTTGAAGTTGATTATGCAAATCTGCTTGAAAATTTGTGCACTCTATAGGTTTTGATTTAGTTTGAGAGTTTCTATACAATCCATTTTTTCATAATTTTTTATAGATTATTTTTAATTCACCCTCAAATTTTGTCCATGCTTGGTTTCAGGTTTCATCATGTTTTAATGAGAAAATCACTTCAAGTTTGAAGGCTAATCTTTTTTGAGTGCAACAGGTAGTTTTTCATTATTTCTAGGAGATTCGTGCTTGTTTATGGTTTTAGGAGATTTTTATAGGTTAATTATAATTTTTCTAAATTTCTCTTAACATTTATTCACCCTTCATACTCTATATATAAGTAATGTTCATGATGTGCAGTCATACACTACATATGCACATAATCTACCATTGGAGTGTATATCTACAGATGTTTGTAAGGAAGTTTATATGTTGAAAGTTATTTTTTTAAACTTTTATTAAAGTATACTTGGTGTAAATTATTCATTTGAATAGATTTACATGCACCCACTACACATACACAACCAATAATCAACTATAGGAGCCATTGCTAATGTCATCATGAGAGGTGGAAAGCTTGATATGTTCTAATCTTTTAAGAATCCTAAAGGTGTATTGAAATGTTTTATTGGAGAATAAAATTTCCATATGCATGTATGGTGTCATATTTATCATATTTAAATCACTATTGGTGTACCAAAATATCCACCTATATGTGGGCTAATAGGGGTTAAAGAGTCATTTTGGAATACTACATGAGTGATGGAACTCATCCTAGAAGACCTCATAAGTTAGAAGGGACCATATCATGCATTTTTGAAGTTATAAGATGAATAAACAAAGTGGAAGGTCAATTCCAAGAGAAATAATGTGAATTCCGGCCCCTGATTCCTGAAATGAAGAAATAGAGGTCCTAAGGTGTTTTGGAGATAATATATCACATGGTTAGAAATAGTTTCAAGACATCTAGGTAAGTCATATTTGTATCCCTTAGAAACAACATCTAGCTTGAAAAATTTTAGAGAGATGAGGTTAGTGGAAGATGGTAATTCAGAGGTTCCAAGTTGCTTTCAAAGCCACTAAAACCAAGTAGTGAAATCTATAGGACTGTGATCTAAATAAGGTCCTTGCCATCCAAAAGTGGAAACTTGTTGTTGCTACCATAGTTTGAATATTTCATAGGGTGAGGGTAATATCCATGAGTTCATATATCATATAAATGAATGTCATATAGTGCTATACCTTCCCATAGACACCTACAAGTATCTCTTCTCATGGAAACACTCATTGACATCATATTGCCTTTTCAGGTTTAATCCAAGTTACAAGTAGATCATTCTTTCATAATTAGAAGGTTTTAGGTATTTATAGGCATATAAATAGAATTAATTACTCAAAATACAATCATAGGGATGTTATCTACTATTTTTTTGCATCCTATGAACATTTATATCCTGTACACATGCACCTATAGTAGGGTCAAGACTGTGATCCAACATTTATGCTAGAATGATATTCGAAGGTTTCTAAAGGAGAATGCTAGTTAAAGAATACATTTTTTCACTTAAGTGGATTAAATAAAAAACTTATAATCATACTGAACAAGTGTAATGGTAATAATATGGACTAATAATGACCTATAGGTAGGGGTAAAGGAGCATGATGTGTAGTCAGTAGGAAAAGACTCATTTGGAAGGGTAAAGGTGAATTGGCATAGTATTGTGAGCTCAAACCTAGTAATGTATTAAGTGACAACATCAATAAGGATTATAATGGTTTCATGAATCTCTTATAAATGATAAATAAACTAGAGCAGGGTCCCAAAACTGCTCTACATAGTCAGCTAGATGGTGGTAGGACAATGAGCCAATATAAGTGCTAAATGTTGTTCTAAGACACTTAAACTGAGTACAACTATAGGGAATTATATGTGACCCTAGGTGGTTAAAAGGAAGTATATTAATCATCCTAACTACGTTTCAAAGATCTGGCACACCTACATGCACACCATAGAATAGGGTTTCTCACTCAAGTATAAAGAGACTCAGTTTTGAAGCTAAAATGCATACAAAGGGTATAAACATGATGAGAAATAACCTATATTATATATAACACAATTTATTCCTTCAAATATATTATTTTCACACTATTATTAGGCCTAAATTATGCAATATACGCATACAGGTGTGATTTTAAAGGTAAACACAGTCATAATGAAACTCAATTTTGATTGATTAAAGAGAATATAAACAATATGTAGGAGTTTGAGAAGATGATTGAGGGTTGTAATACTTTGGTCATGATCATCACACCCTAATATAGTGTGAAATAATGAAATAAGTAATCCTTAGTCACACAAAACAAAGTCCATAAAGAATAACCCTAACATGCATCATACGATCTGCCTATGAAAACTCTACCTTGGAAATGAAGGAGGTTAGGGGGTCAAATGACTTGACCAAAAGCTCACTTTTGGTATGGATTATCCATGTCACTTGGAGAAACTCCTCCAACACTCAGTTTTCATGATGAAATAGGGGAAGTACCCTATGCTTTGTCTCAGACAGAGGGTACTCCCCATTGTACATAGGCTTGCATTTTTGAGAAAGAAAGGTGAAAGGGTGATCTAAGGAGATGATGGAAATTTAAATAAGGTTTGAGAATCTTTATGAAACCTATTTAAATAATGGAGACCAAGTATAGATGAAATAAACCAGTCAAGGTGTTCTAAAACTCCAAGGTTGCAAGTAGGTCCTAGAAGGTACAATTAGGCCAAGTGACCAAATGTGAGGTCATTTTCACTTATAAGAATAAGTAATATTTAAAATTGATTGAAACATGTTTTAGGTACCATAATATATTTTTTTGACCTACTTATTAATTAGGAAAACCACCAAAATCCATTCTAAGTTATAAAGACAACTTAGACCTACCAGGCAATGTCCATACCTAGTGGCCAAATGAGGAGTCAGTCACATTTATGGCATGAGGTGAGAATTATAGATTGTTGGATAATTTTTTTTGTTTTAAATATTTATTTTATCAATATTTTGAGTGAAATCAAAACTAAAAGAAGCCATTCTTGGACCCTAGATCATCTCAAACCTATAAGAAAGGCAACAACTAGCTCGATGGGGTGTCTTCAAATGCTCACATATACCTTGAGGTTATGCATGGGATTATAATGATATTAGGTATGTTAATAGGGTCTTTTAACATTACTTTAGTGATATTTTTTTGAATTTTGGATGTGAAACCTTTATGGACAAAGATTAAGAGGGTAAACATTATAAAACCTTTCCAAAACTCTTTTACAGACCTGATTGGAAAAGTGGAGTTTAAAAGATAATATAATGGAAAAATATAATAATTAAATCAAGATCCCTCACATGCCAACTAGTTGTACAGACCTATAGGGATGGGGGAAATAGGGTTTTTCTCACTATTTTATGTGTGTTTACAGGTTGTATGAGGTTTCAAGAGATATAAATCACAAAAATGGAAATATTAAGACTTAATATAACTCTAAATATGACTCTAATTCCTTTAAACAGATCTTAAGTGTCCAAATTAGGTTTTGCAACTAAGCTAGTCAAAACTGGCCTATTGGACAAGTTAGGGAGAAGCATGAAAACTTTAAGTGAATGGCCTTTTAAGGTGTAGTTGATGATAATAAGGAAATTTAGGGTATTTATAGGTGTAATTTACTTCCTAACATTTATTTTAATGAGTAAATTATCTATTTTTTGAATCCAAGTGTGTAGGGTGCATAAAAGAACAATTTTCTAAATAGTAGATGATGATTTCTCCTTTCTAGGTGATTCTAGGTGACCAAGACTAAAACCAGTGCATGGAGAGGAATTTATGAGAGATTAAAATTATATTATAATCAATTTATATACTCATAATTATTTATAATTCATTCAAATAGGGCTAATCATGTAGGCAATTTTCTTGAGCTAGAATGAGGAGTTTCTTGCCACTTTTCATGAAGTTTGCAACTTGGATTGACACTTGTAGCTCATGACCTTAAATTTTTTATCCCATATCTTTTCCAAATTCATAAATAACCTATTTTATCATCTTTAAAAGTGTCCTTTTGACCCTTCAACTTATCTCTTCTTCTCTCTCTCATAAGTTCTATAAGAACTAGCCATTTTGGTATCATATTGGATGCTCCTCTTGAGTATGGTGAAACCTAGATCAAATGTATACCTTTTTATCAATAATAAAACTTATTTTTATCTATTATGTGACTATTATTATTGTAAATATGTATCTCCTTCTCATGTAGATGTTACTCCTAATCAGCCTAAGAATTCACTTCCATATGAGCTCACTAGTGCTTTCTTCTTTTCTAAACCCATTCATATGCCTTATCCTTCATCCCATGATCCATATAAAACTCATTAACCTTCCAATACATCTCAAAATCCATCCCATTCACCTCAAAAATATGATACTATCCATCAACCTTTCCTTCTCAAGGAGGAACCTATCTTGAGAGAAGCAAGTAATGAAAAACAAATTCAATTCATGGCTGAAAAAGAGGATATTATGAGTAATTATGAGGAATAAATAACCATATGGAATTAACATGGTGAAAATTTTTAAAATACACTATCTAATGTGTCTATATTTTAAGGGATGTGTGTCCATGAAGAATCCTCGACACTTCACCCTCAAACTGATTTTGAGTTTTATGTGCCACCTCCACCAACTAGCTCATCTTGTCCTCACCCTAGCACTCTTTTCATTTATGGACCTATGTTATGAGAACATAAGGAGGATAAATTGGTTTATAAATAAATATAACTCTTTCTTGAATAAAACCTACCTCCTTGGCAGCCTCATTGGTCTAGGTCTCATGATTTCAAAATGTCTAGTCTTGGCATTACCATGAAGGAAAAAGAGATGGAGGATATTATAGCCCTTGAAGAATACTATATAACTAATCAAAAGGTTGTATATGACTATATAAAAAAAGAATTGGAATGCACTATCACTAATGAAATTCAAATCATCCCTCAAGAAGTGGTAGTCGTAAGAGAGATTCATGAGACTAAAATAGAGGAAATAGTTCTTGAGGATGGCATCCATGAAGAAGAATATTTATGGTAGAAGTTCAATTGTATTTTCAAGGAATTTAATGGGTTGTGTGAAGCTTCTCCTTAACCAAAATATTTCATAATTTATGACAATATTGTTGATGAATCTAACTTTGATATTGAGTGTTTAACTAAACATAAAGAGGAACCTCTTTCTGCTGGTCAAGAACCTATTGTCATGAAGTCACTTGCTGATGCTAGTATACAAGAAGTTGTTGACAAGGATGATTGATAGATACAAATGGAGATATTTAAATATATATATATATATATATATATATATAAGATATTTTCCAAGTTGAGGGTCAAGTGTATGACAAGATGAGTAAGGAATATTCCTTGGAAGACAATGATCAAAATCAGATAGAATTTGCAAAGCTCTTTGATGAGCTAGAAGAACTTGCATCTGAGAGGAGGCCCAATATTGTTGAAATAACTAAGGGAGACAAGAAGGTATGCCTTCTTTAGTCATAATTTTAAGTTTCAATTTAGGATCCACATAACAAGGTTGAAGATGTTTGGATGCAAGATGAATAATTTTACATTGCATACCTATTTTAAGATTGTCTACTTGAGAGCATGGTAACTGAAGTGCCAAGGAATATGTCTAATCTAAAAGACATCTAATCCAAATAGAAATATGCTTTGAATAATGTTCCATATCATGAATAAGGTGATGCTTCAAACTTCCCCTTTGATCCACTAGGGAGGCATGCTTAGCTTTTACTTCTACATAATAATTATGTTTAAATTCCCCTAAGTGCCTAAAATGCATGTGTGTGTTTGCTCTCTTTGTTATATGTGTCTTTGATTTATGTGTTGAGGTAGTAATTATTTGTCTTGCCTTGTTCAAGCTCAAATTAAATGATCAAAGGCCTCCTTTTTTCCTTATACTTTAGATGAATCCTAATCCCAATGGACTGATAAGGCTATTGGTCTAGTTAGTATAACAGGCATACTACCCCTATGAGTCACCAATTTGTTGATCAAAGTTCACTTTTTAGTCAACTTGGGGAAAATATAGGTAAAAACCTAAATTTATAGGTCTATAGGGGTTGTAATATGAGTGTCATAGGGTGTATTATAGTTCAATTGATGCCAATTAATGTTATATTATCTTTGGTCAATTAGTTTTTATGTCCATTTATCATTTAGGATCATTTTATGGGTCAAAAAGGTGTATTTAATGTTTTGTGCAGGTTTATTCAGAAAATTTAAGGTGTCAAAATATTATTTCATCCCCTATGTGTCAGTATAAGTCTTAATTAGCTAACATAACTGAAATATGGCAAGTTACACAGAAGAAAGGATAGTTTTCTTGAGCAAAAGAGAGAAAATGGCACTTGTATGACCTCCTTGGGAAGTGTGACACATGGGATAAGGTCAAAAGATCTACTTTCATCTTCCTCAGATAAAATCCATGTTTGTTTTGATCTATAAATTTCATTTATTTCTTAAAACTATTCTATTCCATTTTCACCCTTCTTGGCAAGCTGAAGTGATCTTTAGGTTTTTGCTTGGTACTAATAGCTCATGAGGTTTAAAATAAAATTATTTTGTTCAGTGGTATTAAACTAATATACCTTAATTTCCATATCAATATTGAATTTAATGATTAAATATGCTTTATGAATCATCTATTTGAAGTTGACTATGCAAATTTGCTTGCAAATTTATGCACTTTATAGGTTTTGATTTGGTTTGAGAATTTTCATAAAATACAGTAGTTAATATTTATTCCAAATGATTTTAAATTCACCCTTAGATGTTCTCAATTCTTAGTTTCAGGTTTCATGGTGTTTTGATGAACAAATCACTTCAAGTTTGAAGATTGATCTTTTTTAAGTGCAACAAGTAGTTTTTCATTATTTTCAGGAGATTCATGCTTATTTATGGTTTTAGGATATTTTTATAGGTTCATTATCATTTTTCCAAAGTTATATTAACCTTCCTTCACCTTTCATCCTATTTCTAAAATCAATGTTGATGATGTGCAGTCATAGACTAAATATGCACATAGTCTACCTTTGGAGTGTGCATCTACAGGTGGTTGTAAGGAAGTTTTTATGTTTAAAGGGATGTTTTTCAGCTTGTATTAAATTTTAATTGGTTTAAATTATGAATTTTAATATATTGACATGATTTTTGCTCCATATTTAGTTTTTCATCCATCCTTGTTACTCTATGACACACCCACTACACATACACAACCAATAATCACATATAAGAGCCATTGTTGGCATCATCCTGAGAAGTGGAAATTTTGATATGTTCCAATATATTAAGATTGATAGAGGTGTATTGGCATATTTTATGGGAGCATGAAAAGTCCATATGAATGGATGGTGTCATAGTGCTCATATCTAATGCACTATTGGTGCACCAAAACATCCACCTATAAGTGGTTTAATATGGGTTAAAGAGTCATTTTGGAATACTAGATGAGTGATGGAACTCATCTTAGAAGACATCATAAGTTATAAGGGACAATATCAAGCATATTTGAAGTTCTAGGATGACTAAACAAGGTGGAAGGTCAATGCCAAGATGAAGACTCTGAATTCAGGCAACTGATTCCTAAAATGAAGAAACAAAGGTCTTGAGGTGTTTTTGAGATAATATATCACATGGTTAGAAATAGTTTAAAGGCATATAGGTAAGTTATCTTTATATCCCTTAGAAACAACACATATCTTGAAAATTTTAAGAGAGAGAATTTTAGTGGAAGATGGTAATTTAGAGGTTTTAATTTTCTTTCAAATCCACTAAAAATAAGCAGTGAAATCTACAGGACTGTGATCCAAATAAGTCCTTGCCATCCAAAAGAGGAAACTTCTTTTTGCTACCATAGTGTGAATGTTTCATAAGGTGAGGGTAACAACTTTGTGTTGTGATATCATCTAAAAAAAATTCATATAGTGTTCTACCCCCCCATAGACACCTACATGTGTCTCTTCTCATGGAAACACTCATCTACAACCATACTACATTTTCAAGTTTAATCTAGGTTACAAGTAGATCAATATTTCATGGTTAGAATTTTTTAGATAGTGATAGGTATATAAAGAGAATTAATGACATAAAATACCATCAGAGGGAAGTTATCTATTATTTTTTTTGCCTCCTACGCACATTTCCATCCCATACAAATGCACTACAAGAGAGTCAATATATTGATTCAACATTGATGCTAGAATGGCATTCGAAGGTTTCCAAAGGAGAATGATAGTTAAAGCATATATTTTTTCACTTACAAGGATTAAATAAAAAACTTTTAACCATCATGAACAAGTTTAATGTTAAGCAAATGGAGTAATAATGATCTACAGGCAAGGGTAAAGGAGAATGATGTACATTCAATAGGGGAAGACTCAGTTTTGGAAGGGTAAAGGAGCATTGGAAAATTATTAGGATTTAAAACATATTAAAGTATTAATTTACAACATAAATAAGGATGTTATTGTTTTCATGAAGCTCTTATAAAGGATAAATCATCCTGAGTATGGTCCCAAAATCCCTGTACATAGTCAACTAAATGGTGGTAGGACATTGAGCCAATATAGGTGCTTAAGGTTTTTATAAGAAAATTAAAATAATTATAGTTATAGGGAATTATTTGTGACCCTATGAAGTTAAAATTAATTATTTTAAGAATCATAACTATGTTTAAAATAGATATCACACCTACAGGCACACCATAGAAAAAGATTTCGTAGTCAAGTATAGAGAGACTTAGTCTTGAATCTAAAATGCATACAAAAGATATAATCATGATGAGATATAACATATATGATAGATAGATCACCATTTAGGACTTAAAATAGAGTATTTTCAGACTATTATTAAGTCTAATTCATGCAATATATGCATATAAGTGTGATTTTGATTGTCAACATAGTCACAATGAACTCAGTTTTGACTGAGTAAAGAGAATATAAAGAATATATAGGAGTTTGGGAAGATGATTAAGGGTTTTAATAACATGTTCATGATTATAAAACACTAATATAGTTGTAAAAAATGATTTAAGGAACCCTCAGTCACCCCAAACATAGTCGATAAAGAACAACCCTAATCATGCATCATATGGTCTACCTATGAAAAGTATGCCTTGGAAATGGAGTAGGTTGGGGTGTAAAATGACCTAACTAGAAGACAATTTTTGGTACAGTTTATACCTATCACTTGGATAGAGTACTTAAATACTCATTTTTCATGATGAAATAGGGTAACTACCCTCTATTTTGTCTCAGACAGAGGGTACTCCCACTTTTACATAGGCTTGTAGTTTTCAGAAAGAAAGGTGAAAGGGTGATCTAAGGAGATTATGGAAATTTAAAGAGAGATTTCAGAATATATATGAAACCTATTGAAACCATGGATACCAAGTATATATGAGTGAAACCAAACAAGGTGCTTTAAAAATTCAAAGTTATAGACAAGTCTTAGAAAGCAGATTTAGGCTAAGTGACCATGTGTGAGGTAATATTCACTTGTAGGCCTAATTAATATTTAAAATTGATTTAAAAATATTCAAGGGACCATAATAGATGTGTTTGAGATAGTTATAGATAGGTAAAACCACCAAAATCCATTCTAATCTCTAAAGACAACTCAAAGCAACTAGGTAAGCTCTAGACCTAGTGGCCAATAAGGAGTTAGTCACATTTATGGCATGAGGTGAGAATTAAAACATGTTTTATCATGTTTTTGTGGTGAATTAAAAGTTTATAAATATTTTATAGTTAAAAATAATCCATTATTGGACCCTAGATCAACTCAAAGCTGCAGGAAAGGTAGAAACCAACTCGATGGGGTGTCTTCAAATGCTCACATCTCCCTAGAGGTTATGCATGGGAATATAAGGATATTAGGGATGTTATTATTGTATTTTAACATAAATTTAGTTAGTTTTTATTAATTTTGGATGTGAAACCTTTATGAACAAAGCTTAAGAGGGTAAACAGTCTAAAACCCTTCCAAAACCCTTATAGAGACCTGATTGGGAAAGTGGAAATGAAAAGCTAATATAATGGAATAGTATGATTATGAAACATATTGGAAATTATATATGACTCACTAAATATACATCACATGTCAATTATATGTATGGACTTTTATGGATGGGGGCAAAAATAAGGTATTTATCACTCTTTTGTGTGTTTTATAGGTTGTAAGATGTTTCATGAGATGAAAAGAACATGCATGGAAATATTAAGACTTAATATAGCTATAAATATAAATATAATTCCTTGAAATATATTTGAAGTGTCCAAAATAGGTGCTTCAACTTAGCCAGTCAAAACTAGCATATTGGACAAGTTAGGGAGAATCATGAAAACTTCAAGTGAATGGCCTTTTAAGATGTCCTTAATTATTATAAGTCCATGGAGGATCTTTAAATGTGTCATTAAATTCCTCCCATATATTTTCATGATAAAATAATCTCTTTTTGGAAGCTAAGTGTGTAGGGTGCATCGAAGAGTAGTTTTCTGGATAGCTGATGATAATTTCTTCTTTCTAGGTGATTATAGGTGACCAAGCCTAAACCAATGCATGGAGAGTAATTTATGAGATCCTCCACTTCTATTCCAATCATTATACCTAGAAATAAATAGTTATAAGGTGTTTAAATAGGGATATTCATGTAGGTAGGTTTTCTAAGCTAGAATGAGGAATTTCTTGCCACTTTTCATGAAGTTTGTGACTTAGATTGACACTTGTATCTCCTAAACTTGAATTTTTCATCCCATACCATCTCCACATGCATAAATAACTAATTTTATTAGATTTAAAATTGTAATTATTACCCTTGGACTTCTCTCTTCTTCTCTATCTCATAATTTCTATAAGAACTAACCATTTTGGCATTATATTGGATGCTCCACCTGATTATGGAGAATCCATAACAAAATGTATACATTTTTTTAAAAAATAAAACTGATTTTTACCTCATATATGACTGTTTTTAGTGTTTTCAATTGGATGATTAATCTTGCTTAGTGAAAACTATGGATTCCTTAGCATATTGTTCCCTTCTTTCACCTATTTGCAGACTCTTCTTATAGGCCATGTGAAGTGTTATAGGATATTTTCATGGTTTAAGTGAGTTATTATATTCATTATTTCACTCGTAGGAATCTTGTCTAGCCCTCCTATATTTTCACATTCATCCATAACCTCACAATGTAGCATTGATGTAAGAAGATGAAGATTGGTGAAATGTATTTTCAGTTTGTCCTTTGATTTCAAGTGTAATATGCATATGGTTGAATGTCATAATGTTATTTTGTGTATCACCTTCCTTAATTAGTTTGATTTTGGTTATCCTTCTCCCTTTTCACTCCCCAAGTTTAGTAGCAGATTCAATCCAAAGTGATACATCAAGGGAGCTAGCCCTATCTAGAGATTCACCTCATTCCTTAGGCTACCCAAAAGCTTAAAGGAAATTCCATTGTGCCACTTATATTAGGAGATATTTTCATATCCTAAAAATGTGTAAATATAAGTGATAATAATACCATCAGTGGAAGGGCTACTTCTTGTGGAAGTCCAAAGTCATAGATACTCTAGTCCTAATCATTCTTGAACTCTACATTAATCTAAGTCTAGAAGTCCCCTAGGTTAATGTGACCTAAATCTGTATTGATGATCTATGTAGTGTTGGATTCTAAGTTAAGATTCACCCTAGGGAATTTTGATCTAAACTTCATTTCCTTTTGAGACATGAACTCTTGAGAGAAAGCTTTTGTAAAATCAACGATAAGAGCTGGTAGGGTTTACAAGTTCTTGAAGAAGGTATAATATTTGGTGAAGATAGGAGGTACTTTGAGCAAGTAAAATATTTGATGGAACTTAGAGCTACTCTGATAAAGTGATAACTTCATGTTACTGGGAAGTGTTTTGAGAAATGGAACTTTTTAGTGCAACATGTGACTGTTATGAGGTTGAAATCCCATGAAGATCGGAGGTGTAGATTGTAAATGGGAATCCATCAGAACTAGGAGGTGCTTGGATCAATAGTGATCCCATGGAGATTATAGGTGTTTTAAATAGGTTGAAATCACATGGAAATAGGAGGTATTATGAATAGGTCTAATGTCCACAGGGACTTGGAGGTATTTCATAGGGTATATTCATTTGGCTTAAGGGAATATACATTGGTATATTTGTTGGTTTGAATATGAAAAACTTTGATTTTAACTGTGAATATTTAGAGAGAAACTTACAGTTTTTACAATGAAACTTTGTAAAATAGTCACCCTAGGGAAAATCCTAGATTTCAACTAATTGGATACTTTAGAGAAAAAAACCTCAAAAATGACCTAAACAAAATGAACCCTAAAACCAGATGGTGCAATGGAACCCTATAAAATGAATTGAAACTTTTCACAAGAAAGGAATTGTCTTAAAAAGCTTCAATTTTAAAAAATAATGGCTAAAATCACAAATAAGATTGAAAGAATACCCTGTAGTGGTTAAAATGATGTGGCACTTAGTTTGTAGACATGGTTTAACATGTGGATCAAGGTTTAAGTCATGGTCTTGGCTTGGTGTTACTTATCAAAGCTCTAAAATTATTTTATCAAATTAAAAAATGAATTAGAATCCCCAAATTTGCATTATTTATATAAAAAACCTACAATAAATACTCTAATGGCACTTAGTGCCAGAAATCTAGAGTCCTCATCCAATTTTGAAAATTTTAAAATTGCATGTTATCCTCTGGATTATATAGAGAGTGGAAGGTTAATTTATATTTAAAATAGAAAGGGGAAATCCATGTGAAATATTAAATTTTTCAAAATTACAAATTGAATTTGGAGTTCTGGATTCCAAGGCTTAGATTATTGGCATCATCTAGAACCTAGATTATAATTTGCAATTTTACAAATTGTAAATTGCTCTCTGAGTTCAAAATTCTAGGTGAAGTTGTTAGTGGGAAGCAAAACTATAAATGTAATTTATAAAATTGTAAATTTTAGTTCAAGTTCCAAATCTTGTGGGGGTGTTTAGTTGATAGGATCCATAACTCTACTTACATTCTATAATTTTCAAAATTATAAATTATAAATGGGTTTTTAGATTTTGTTGGTTAGTTTTTTATAGGATCTGGAGCTCGATCTACAATTTGAAATTTTGAAAATTACAAATTGTAGTCAAAGTTATAGATTTTTCTAGTTAAGACATTACGGGATCTAGAGTTTGGGAAGCTATTTGAAATTTTGCAATTGTAAATTGCATCAAGAGTTATGGATTATACAATACGAAGGAAAAAAGTTTTTTTGGTCAATTCAAGGGATATTTTTAAAAAAATGGGGGTTATCCCTTAGGATGCATGATGTTATGATATTTTTGTGACAAAAATATCAACATTATTGGCAACCTTTGTGGGATGATTTCCTGTTAATCAGCGTCTATCTAATAGCATTCTAATTCATTGGGAATGGATTCACTTTAAGCTTAACACGCTACAACATGGTGAAGAATAAACTAAGACTTGCCTAAAAAAGAAAGAAATAGGGAAAAAATAGAACAAACTAAGGAAATAAAAACTATTAATGAGTTGACATATGTAGAATCACTTATTTGGAAAACACAACTAATCCTATTATATACAAAATTTTATTTTTCAAAAGGTATTCCTAATTAAAATGCAAGCTTTGAGGTATATCCCATTGACTGTGATAGGTAGTTCGGATCCATTGAGCTTGGATAACTAGAATGCATTACCACCTTTGCATTGAGTTATAATGTATGGACCACTCCATATTTCATCAAACTTGGTGTGTGTGCCTAGTTTATCCTTGTCTACATCCCATTTTAAAACCATGTCTCCTTCATTAAATCCCATGTCAGATGATTTTTGTATAAATTCCTCTTTGTTTGAGCCCAATTTACTTCCAACACTTTCATTGATTCATTCATAACTTCTTCTAGTTTCATGAGTTAAGCCAATCTTACTATCATTTCATCATTGTTAATCAAATCCAATTGGTGGTTGAGCTCTAGAGATGGTGACTCAATTAACAGTGTGATTCATTATTCTCTTATCTTTCATATATAAACATGAAGGGGGAGTTACTGATGGATCTCTTAGGAGTGATCTTATCAGCCCACAATACTAATTTTAACTTTGTGTGCCATATCCTTTGGTTATCATCCATTGTTATTTTGATATTTATAATGAGTTTTTTATTGGTAGACTTAGCCAAGCCATTACCCTAAGGGTAATAATTGGAATAAGTACTTAGGTATACATTGTGCTTTATGATCCATTTACTCACTTGTGTGCCCATAAATGATTTAGCATTATCTGAGATAATAGTGTGAGGAATACCAAATCTTGAGACTATGCCATCTATAAATTCCATGATAGATGCCTCCATCGCATATTTGAGTGTAACTACTTCATTCCATCATGTGAAATTGTCCATTATTTTGAGGACCCGTTTACGACCTAAACTTGATGGTAGATTGATCATACCAATGAAATATAATCCCCATTGAGCAAATGGTTGATCGGCTTGAATTGGTCTAAGAGGGAATGCTTCTAATCTCTGCTTGCCATTGAAGTAAGCAAACTTTTAGTAGTTCCTTAACCATTGATGGGAGTCTTTGAATAATTTAGGCCAATAATATCCCCTTCTCATTATCTTTATGTCCATGGTTCTTTCATATAAATGTCCTCCTAACAGACCATCGTGAAATTCCTCGAGCACTTTGGGGACTTGATTATGGTTGATACATCTTAGAATGACTCCAATAATTTATTTCCTAAAAATTTTTGCATCAAAAATAACATAGGGAATGGATTGGATTCATAAATACCTTTTCATAGACTGTTGAAAATTATATGGGTACTATTTGGTCTATAGGAAAATGGTCATGTCATAGATCTAGCTATTGAAAAGAGGTGGATTGGTTGTTGGAGGTGAACTTTGAGCATATATAGTTTTTGATAATACTTCATCAGTCTTGATATCATAATATAGTTATTAACATAATACCTTGCCTCCTAAAAAATTTATGATTTTTATATCCACGTCATATTCCATGACCTTTGTGATCCAACTTGCTCTTTTTCATTTATCTCCCAGCTCAGTAAGAACTCTTTGACACTTTGATGACTCACCATTAGATGAATTTTATTGTTGGAGAGCATATTCCTGAATCTCTTGAGAGATTAAATCATAATATATACTTGTTTCTCTATGAAACTATAAGTTTTTTCATAATCCTTCAGGGATTAACCAAGGAAATATATTGGCTATTCCAATTATTCTTGATAGTACTGAGTCAAAATAGCTGAGATGCTTGATTCCCCTCCCAAGGCATAGATAATAAAATATTTCTCGTAGTTTAGATTTACTAGGGCAGGAGCTTAGGAAATAGATTGTTTTATGGCTTCAAAGTTGTATTTTCCCTCTTATGTCTAGCCAAAGATGATACACTTATTTAGCATTATACTAAGGATTTAGACATAAAGGCAAAATTTGGAACAAATCTTCTTACAAAGTTAATGATTCCAAGAAAGCTCTATAATTTTTTTTATGGCTTGGTAGTGCTAATACAGATATACAACTTATTATTTATGGTTATATTATAAGACCCTCTTTTGACACAATGTGTCCTAGTAGTTTCCCTTCAAGAACTGTAAAAACACACTTATTGAGATTAAGAGAAACCCCAAATTATCTACACCTTTCAAAAAAATTGAGGTGATTTAGGTGTGTAACAGTATGCTTTGAGTAGATAGTGATATCATCTAGGTATACTAGAATCATCTCATTTATCAAACCTCTAAACACCATATCTATGGCTATCTGAAATATTACACCAGCATTAGTTAGACCAAATGGAATCTTTTTTTATACATACATACCCTATTTTGTGGTCAAAGTAGTCTTGAATTTGTCTAATTATTGCACTAGGATTTGGTTATAGCTTTAATAATCATCTAGAAGAGAAAACCTTTCATATCTTATTATATTTTGTAGATTTTGTTCCATGGGGGGAACAGGATAATGATCCTTTAAAGATGTTTTGTTCAAATTGATTAAATCTGCACATAGTCTAATTTAACCCTTTTTATTTCTTATAAGAAGCAAATTTATAACCCAAGTTGAAGCTTGCTAAGAGAAAAAATATTATCATATATTAGTTTAGATAGCTCAATCTTCATACGGGGTTCTATTTTTGGATTAATAGTCTCTATTTATGTCTAACAAGCATGGTATTTAGATCCAATTCTATTATATGTTGGGCTAAGCTAGGATTAAATGCTCTTAGATCATGATAACTCCAAGTGAAGTGGTCATCAAACTCTTGACACAACTCAACAAAATATTTATTTTTATAATCATTTCATACCTTCTCTATATTTAGTGATTTTCCTTCTACAATGAACACTATCTCACATTCTTCTTCACTCATCATGATATTCTTCTTTTTGTCTTTCAGCTGATCATTTGAATTGATGATGTTGTCTAGTGTATCAAGACCCATAGGTAGTTTGTTTATCTCCAAATGGATTATCTAATCTCCATATTTATCCTGGAGTCTTGGATGTTTCATATCTAATAATTTAACTTCTCTTAGAAAATTTACAATTTGATGATCACTATCAAAGACTTGCCAATTAGTTGTATTATCAAGAATAAATGGCCTTGTTATCAACATTACATGTTGGTTGGTTTTCTTATTTATTCATTCTGGTATGTTATATTGGGAGCTCACATAGGCCATACGATCAACATATTTATTCTATGATCTTGGTATGCCTTAAATGTTCAAAGTGACAAAGTATTCTAATTAGTCCCAAACCCTATGTTTGTAATATCTTAATAGATTTTTATTATTTACGCTTTTAGATATCACTTGGTGAATAATCCAATCACTATCACCAAAAATTTGTAGGGATTTTATCCCTCTTTCTATGTCTAATTGCAGGCCTTGAATCAAAGTCTCATATTAAATTATATTATAATTGCAACTAAACTAAAGTCTAAAAGAATATAAATAACTCTCCTTGTATGGAGAGATCAATACAATACTTGCACAAATACCATTTTTGCTTATCAAACCATTGAAGAATAATACCTACATCCCTTGAAGGTCATCAGCTAGCTTTACTTGGTTTGAGATAATTGCATAATTTTCATGAATGCAATATGTACCTAACCCTATTTATTTCACATAATCATAAGTATCAAATTGAAGGGCTGATCCCCATTTATCTAGATGAGTGTCTGGGATATCTTCTACAAGTTTTGAAACTTCGTGAACTTCTTCTTAATCTTGTAATATATAGTTCATTTATATAGGGATAGGATTGTATGGCTCAATATGGTCTTTTGTGATTGATCAACTCTTATTATTACCTTTATTCTATATCTTGTCCTAAGAAACATGTGAGACCAATCTACAAATAGATATCCTCATATCTTTGTAGTTAAAACTCGTGAAAGACAAAGGGTAAAGTAAGGAAGAAGATATATAAATGAGATATTTTATGAAATTGACAAGTGTGGACAAGTGTTAATAGTGAAATTTAAGCCTTTTATTGTTCCTATGATTTGAACAATAGTCCCATCCAATTACACCGCTCCCTTATTGATAGGTGTATATTTTATACCAAGGTCATCATCTATTTTCTTGGGCATCACAGAATTGATAGCCATTAAATCTACCATACAATTATGAATGAGATGCTTCCATACTATAAGTGAAAGATAAAAGGGGGATGTTTACCATTTTTACTTGTTTTAGTTTCAATTTGTGGTGGACATAAATTAATTACATCATTAGACCCCTTGGTTGGAACCTTATCTGTTATCTAGAAATTCTTCAAAGCCTCTTGTATCAGATTCCTTTGAATAGGAATGGATAGTGTTCCCACATAGTAACATTCAGATTAGTCATATTGATTTTCTCAAAAATTCTAAAAGGAATATTACCAATCTTTACCAATGCAATTGTAAGAGCTATGTCTTATTTTATAAGATTTGGAGTTGGCATTTTTGCTTTGGTCTGGCTTGTAGGGACAATGGGTGGACTTTGTGTTCTTTGTAGGTTTTGGTACAAATTTAGAAGTTGTAGCTTATTCCACCCTAGGGGATGATAATTTTCTATTATTATTTTATTTGAATGCATGTTGGCTACCATTGGATTTCCACCATTCAATAATGCTTCCTCCTAGTTTACACCACAAAAGTTATACTCTTGTCAATTTAGAAGAGTTGCTTCACCTTGAACAATTTCTTATGTATCTGCTTGTTGGGAGGTGTATTATTCCTATTGTCCTTGTGTATTTGATATTCCTTTCACCCTCAAAGATTTATTTATAACACCATTAGGAAAAGTATTTTGATTATATGGATAAGAACAAGGATAACACCACTCGTACTCTTGAGCTAGGTTATTTTGAATAGGTACAATAGCTCTAAAATCACTTAGTGCAGGTAGAGCATGGATGTTTGTAAGTTTTTATTGTATACCTTGACCCTATGGCTATGAATTACCATAGTATGGATGCCTATTGGTACAAGTATTAAAACTGGTGTGTTACTTGTGGTGGGAATTGGAGCAATTACAGGTGGTGGAACATGAGGTATTTCTAGGAATAGAAGCATTGATGACATTCATAACATTTTCTGTTCTTGTATTAAATAATTTTATTCCCTTATTACAATCTCATAGGCATTAGGAATTGTGGTGCCACCCATTAACTAAATCATAATAGTGAGATCACTATTTAGGGCTCTTAAGTAATATAGGAAAGCATTATTTGGAGTTGGCTTGATCAATACTAGAATTCTATTACATGTCTTCTGGAAACAAAAATTCAAATCAATCATGAGATCATGAGGATCCCATTTAATAGCATTTAACTATTCAAGTAGGGAAATATGGTCACTCTTGTCTTCAATTTGGGTACATAGTATATTGCCTAGATCATCCCAAACTCAGATGGAATTTGGAGCAAGACCTATATACTATTACAAGGATTTACCTTTTGAAAGAGGAGACTAGGAGTCTAATTACAACATTATCTTATACCACATTGTGGACTGAACATAGATTATCAGTATCTTGGATGTGTTCAATAAGAGAGGTGGAAGTTTCACCAATAAAATATGGTAGGATTTTTTAAATCTGAGGTAGGTATATCATTGTACTAGGCCAATAGGAGTGGGCTATCTCCATTGAAGGCTAAAAAATTTAGATTTATATCCATCATGGGAGGTATGAAAAAAAATGGGAGTAATTGCAAGAGATGCAAATAAAATTTTATTATATACTCTAGGGCAAGGGACGACTAGATTTGAACTCTTTTTAGAAGGAAATTATAATTATAAAAAATTAGCTCTCTTACCTTAAATAGATGATCTTGTTTATTTGCTTGACATACATGAACCTTGAAATTCTGAATCCATAGGCCAGTGGAGTTTCTAGGTGCTTTTGAAATTTATATGAGGATCTTACAATGATCACTAAGAATAACACCAATCTCTTTATTTTTTTTGTGGTCCCATCAAGTATGCCAAAAACTATTATCACATAAATTTTACACCCATTCCTTGATGTGGTAGATCACTTGTGAAAAAAATAATAATACAATGGGAAAACTTGCGAAGATTTATGAACTTGGTGAAGTGAGGTTAACCTTTGAATAAGGGTGAATTCCATTCACTAAATCTGATGCAACTGATAAAATATCAGCTGTATAGAAAATTTTCTCCTTTAGTGTTCTTGCTCCTAAATTAGGGTTTGACTGGGGAAAAGAGTTGGAGAATGAAATTTACAAAACTAAAAATTGTTAGTACACCAAATATTTTAGTGTATTTCAATAAGTACTTGAATTAACACAACATAATAGAAAATAGATTGAAATTTATTTGAGCACAAACTCATGCAAATGGGAAATCAAAGGCAATATTTTATTATTTTTCACATAAGGGAAAATATTCTTTTATTTTAATCAAACAATATTTTAGAAGGGTAGAAAATACCCCAGATTAATTATTATGATTTAAATAAGAAATAAAATTTCATAAATATTCCAATAACTTGCATACATATGGATTTCTTAGACAAGAAAGGCAAATCCTCCATTTCTTTCATTCCCTAAGTTGTAGCTTATAGAAAATACATTCAAAATATAGAATAGTATTACTAAATACAAAATGATAGATTGGGATATAGGGTTCTACCCATATTTACATAAAATATCTTGTAAATGAGATGCATTTATCAAAAACTTGAATGCCTAGTAGAAAATCCATGCAAATTTATAGCTTTATGCAATAGAGACATGCTCTTGAACTTGTGGCATCCTTTGAATTGATAAAAAAATTTGGAAAATGGAATGCAAGAGCTAGGGAAGATATTTAACTTGTTGTGTTGTGGATAGACTTGAGAAATCTTCATGCACCACCATTCTTATTCTCCATGCAGCTGCAAGTTGCTCATCATTCAAATGGAGTTCCAAAATGGAACTCAATGTTTAATCGAAAGATAACATAGAAGTGACTTAGGTTATTTTTCTACAAAACCCTAAGTTAAAAATTACAAGTGAGACTTTTACAACTTGTAAGTCACCACTTTGTCAAAACTAGATTTACAATTTTTAAAATGTGCTTTTACAACTTTAAGAAATTATAACTTGTCAAAATAAAAAGTGTAATTTGCAAGTTTGCTTTTTACAATTTTTGAACCTATGAAAATATAAAATGTGAAATACATGTGTCTCTTTCTAAAAAAGAGATGTAAAAGATATTTGTAATTTTAAAATATACAACTTTACAATAATGAAATTTCAATATATGAGAATATTTTCAACAAAATGAATTAATTAATTTATAATATTTCCTCTCGGCTTGTAGCTTCTGAACATATGCCTCAAAAGCCTTGAAAATCTCCTAGATTATCTCATAGTCTATGCCAAAAGAGTAGTGGTTGGTAATCTTGTAATATATTTATGTTTCAAAAATTTCCCTCCTTAAATCCTTGATTTTTTACATATGTTTACTCATCTTATCCAATGTGTTATGATACCTAATATAGGGATTGATAGAGTTGAAGGTAAAGACTATATTTTTCACATTTTCTATTTCTACCACTTATTTTAGTTTACTCTAAACATATTCTAATAAAAAGAGGTTATTTTCATAATCTATGGGCCCGCATGATAACTTTTTAAAAAAATATTCTATATCTTACAACATGGGAATGGCCTTGTCATGTCCAACCTTTGCCTTATGTGCAACCTCTGTGAGCAACTTTATCCTAAATTGTGTATCTCTATCTAATTCATCATGTTATCCATCATTTTTTAGTATTTCTTTATCAAGTAGGATGTCAATATCAATTGAATCTACAATTATAAATTTTAGATAATAGAGATTCAAAGTTGTTATTTCTCCCTCATATTTATTGACTAGTTCTCTCAAGGTAATCCTTTATTCCCTTAGAATTGTATAATGGTCCATGATCATATCAATAATATTATTTTCTTTGGAATTTAGTTCCTCTTACCATTATTTATTATCCCTTCCCATGCTTGTAATTTTATTCATCACATCAATTATTACCTGATCTAAGATCTAGTTGACTAGTTGTACTAACTTAGGATGTACCGATGAACCATTGGGCTCTTTAAACTTATTTATTACAACTGTGAGTTGATCAACCTTGTTTATAAATTCATCTTTAATGACATTATCACTATATATTATCTCAAAGAGGGAGTTGATGCTATATTTAACATAATGATTAACCCTTTGTTGGACATCCAAGGTGAATTTTTTATATCTAATAGTCCCCCACCACTATATCTTCCTTTGGATTGTCTGGTGGGGGGATTTTAATCTCAACATATCTCTCCCCTATCTAGTCACATAATATTATAGAGAAGGTCTATATATTAGACTTGGATTTCTTCTTTATCTCTAAAAGGACAATGCTCAGTGTAGTTAAGGAAATCATTTACTTTTACTTCTTTACCATTGTTTGTGCTAGCTAACTAGGGGTAGCATATTGATGTGTAGATGTTGTCACCTAATAATCAAAAATTGATGTTGATACACTAGTAGGAATTATGACAAGTGTTGATGCTACCATTGATTTCTCGATAGATGCCTGTGGAATTTCATCTCCATTAGTATGATGTAAATCCACATTTGTATCAAGAATGTGTTTCTCTCCTATATCCAATAAAGTATTTTGGAAAACTATGGAAGTGGAAGATTTGGGGACAATGGGAATAACCATGTATATAGGGGTTGTGGGAGATGGAATTGATATTAATGGGGGAGTAGACATAAGGACTCTGAACATGGTAACTAGTGAAAGGGTGGAAGCCAAAGCATTAAATGAGTTGGGCCACTTAGGGGTGGTAAGGTAGGGAATATGAAAGGGAATAAAGATGAAGCAATACTTATCCTGGGAGTTAGGATGGCTAGCGAAACTAAATTCAGGATGACTGAGTCCATGGATACATACTATTGAGTTGTGTTAGAAATAAATGAAGATAGAATGAAAGGAATTATGAATGGAATGGAAGGAGGGAGTGATATTGGATAAATAGAAAGTGGAGTGGAAACCTAAGTATCCAATGAAGGGGGACCATGAGTGTCCATTTAACTTGATTACATTGGTTGCAATGGACTTGTTATTATAGGTAAAGTGGTAGGAATGAAGTTTGGCATGGAAACATGAGATTCATGGGGAGTGGAGATAAGATGTGGAAGTGTTGGATCTATAGGAATAATATACATATGTGGGGGTAAACAATAGAGATAGGGTTTGTCACTATTACTAAAATTGGGGCCAAAGCTATGAAGGCTCCAACTATATTTGTGTCTTCAGATGAAATGATGATCAATTGATCTATTGCTAACCCATCCCTATTGGATTACCACTTTGTGAACTTAGATTTATTATTTTTATTTTGAGAGATCACTGGTCCCTATGATTGTTCACCTGCCCTACCACTAAGAGCTTTTGTTGATGGAGGACCCTCTTCCTTGAGCTTTAGAAATTTCTATTTGATATTCACATTATCTTTGGTCACTTGGACCCCTTTGATTTTGAGCAATTGATCATTTTATTGATCACATATCTAGTTTTATCTTTGAAATAAAAGGACTCAGGGACTCACAACCTTATTGGTGGAAGGGGTTGAGTGATAATCTAATTGTAATAGTTTAGGTCCACTAGGGAAACATCATCAACAAATTCTTCAGGGAATAATGCCAAATAAAATGATTTGACTTATTCCAAGGTCATCCTAGAATGGTCCTTCAATCTGACCTTGTCATCATCCTCAATATCTTCCCAATAATCTTAAAAGTATGGAACATGAGAATAAGTGAAAATTACTAGTGTGTTAGTGATGTTAACATAAACATCATAGTATGGCATAGACTCCAAAGACCTTAATGTCATCCATATCATTTATGCATCAACACACTTGGCTTTGAGTAGGGAGGGGCATGTGTATCTACCAATACTGATTGGGAAATGAATTTCCAACTTGTGTTTGCTAGAAAGAAGCTTATGGGAATTAACAACTTACCTTACCATATCCATCAATACCAATTTATCAGTAGCATGTCTTTTTGGGAGTGTGTATGGGTAGCTACTAAATCTAGATACCTTGATATCAGAATAGGTGGAGAACTAAATGAAGTGAGAGCCCCATCAGGTGATTTATATAATTGTTGCATCTGATAATATTATTCTCCCAATATTTTTATCAAACTTGATGATGATGCAATAGATGAATGCATCATTGAATCTCCGAAAATGTTACTTATTGGCCTCTAATGTGAAGTTAAAGTGATATTTATACACTACTTATTTCACTAGGTAATATGTTGAGGCCTGGGAAAGCTCTCCCCTTGACCAATATGTATACAAGGAAGTCATAAAGATTTTTCATGTTTTTTTCATCTCCATAAAATAATTTAAGAGGGAATCACTAATGATTTGGGCCTAGTGGATGTATTACATATTCTGATGGATGACCCCAATGTGCGAGTATATCCACTCTTGGAAGCTCTTGACATCAGGACTGCCAGTAATCCTGTGCAGTAAAATTATTATATCTCCCACTTCATCTTTGAAGATAATTATTGCCAATGTATTTAGAAATATGGTGGAGGCAACCTTAGGGGTATTAATCCATTTCTTATTTATCATTATTTGGAGTCCCTCTCTACTATCTTACAATAATTATTGAGATGTCTTTGGAGATATGTCGAGATATCTCTCAAACTTGGGGATTACAAAAAAATGAGTCGATGAAGTCTAGGTCTAAGTTCAAAATATTTTCTCCTTTTTTGTTTAGGACCTATCATTTTTTAGCATTATAATATTGGGCTAGTGTCAACACCAACTCAGGGATTTGGACCATCAATGGAAAGGCTACTATTTGTTGAAGTTCGAGTCATAGATAATATGGACCCAATCATTCTTGTACTCTAAATTAATCCATGACCAAAAGTCCCCTAGGTCAATGTGACCTAAATCTATATTATTAATCTTTTTAGTGTTGGATTCTAAGCTAAGAGTCACCCCAAGGCCTTTTGATTTGAACTTCATCTTCTTTTGAGACATGAAATCTAAAGAGAATGCTTGTGGAAAATAAACTAAAAGCGCTGATAGGGTTTGTTGGTGCTTGAATCAATTATAATGTTTTATGGAGATGGGATGTGTTCTAAGCAGATAAAAGGTTCAATGAAAATTAGAGATATTTTGAGGAAGTGAGAACTCCATGGAACTATGAAGTGTTATGAGTAATGGTAATTTTTGGTCTAACTTTGGACTATTGTGAGAAGTTTGAAATCTCATGGAGATGGGAGGTGTAGATTATAATTCGGAATCCTGTGGAACTAGGAGGTGCATAGAGAAATACTTGATGCCATGGAGATTCTAAGTGTTTGAAATAGGTTAAAATCCCATAGAAATGGGAGGTGTTCTATATATGTCCAATGTTCACAGGGACTTGGAGGTATCTCGTACGGAATATTCATTGGGCTTAAGGTAATATACATTGGTATATTCATTGGTTTGAATATGTAAACCTCAGATTTTGACTATGAATCTTGGAATAAGAACTTAAGGTTTTTATGATGAAACTTTATAAAGTAATTACCCTAGAAAAAACCCTAGATTTCAACTAAATGGACATTTTGGAGAAAAACAACCTCAAAGATGACCTGGATAAAATGAACCCTAACACTAGATGACGTAATGAAACCCTTGAAAATGAAATTAAATATTTTGATAGGAAAGGAAATGTCTTAACAAGATTAAATTATAGGAAACAATGGCAAAAATTAAAAAGATCACAAGAATACTATGCATAGGTGAAAACAATGTGGCACTTAGTTTGCATACGTGCCTTGACATGTAGATTGAGGTTAAAGGCATGATTGTGGCTTAGAGTCACTAATAAAATATTGAAAATGGATTTAAAGAATGAATTAAAATCCTCAAATTTGCATTATTTATACATAAAACCCTATAATAAATGCTCTAATGGTCGTTTGTGGAAGAATTTTGGAGTCCTCATGCAATTTTTCAATTTTTCAACTTGCATGTTGACCTCAAAAATACATGGAGAGTGGAAGGTTGACTTGTATAGAAATAGGAAAGTGTAACTCCATGTGCAATTTACAATTTTGCAAAATTGCATATTGCTTTTGGAGTTATGAATTCCAAGTCTTAGATTGTTTACAAGATCCAAAACCTGGATTACAATTTGTAATTTTTCAAATTGTAAATTACTCTCCAAGTTTTGGATTCTTGGTGAAGTGCTTTGTGGGAAACAAAACTACAAATTCAATTTCCAAAATTGTAAATTTTAGGTCGGGTTTCAGATCTTGTGGGGTTGTTCAGTTTGTAGGATCTAGAACTCTACTTGTAATTTTAAATTTACAAAATTGTAAATTGCAAATAGGTTTCCATATTCTATTGGTTAGTATGTGGTAGGATATAGATCTTAAGCTACAATTTCAGATTTTTCAAATTGCAAATTGTAGTTAGAGTTTTAGATTCTGTCAGTTAATGTATTGCGGGATCTAGATCTCAGGAAGTAGTTTTTAATTTTTCAATTGAAAATTACATCCTAAGTTCTGGATTTCATAATACAAATGAAAAATTTATTTTTGGACAATTAAAGGAATTTTTAAAAAAATATCAGAGTTATCCCTTAGTTTACTTGATGTTATGATATTTTTGGGACAACAATATCAACATTTTTGGTGACCTCTATAGGATAAGTACATGTTAATCAATTTATATCTAGGAACATTCTAGTTCATTGGGCATGGAGTCAATTTAAGCTTGACACACTACAACATGGTGAAGAACAAACTGAGAACTACCTAAATAAGAATAAAACATAGAAAAAAGAGAATAAACTAAGGAAATCAAAATTGCTAATGAGTTGACCTGTGTAGAAGCACTTATTTGGAAAACACAACTAACCCTATTATATATAAATTTTTATTTTCTAGAATGAATTCCTACCTAAAAATCAATATTTGAGGTATATCCCATTAAATGGGATAAGCAATTTTGATCTATCGAGCTTGGAAAGCTAGAATGTATCAATTCCTTTACACTAAGTTACAATATATGGACCACTCTACATAGCATCAAACATGGTGTGCTTGATTGGTTTAGCCTTGTTTGCATCCTATTTGAGAACCATGTCTCCTTCACTGAATTTCTTATCAGATGTCTGTTTGTCTAAAGTCCTCTTTGTTTAATCTTGATTTGCTTCCAAGACCTTCATTGATTTATTACTAACTTCTTCTAGTTGTATGAATTTAGCCAATCTTATTGTCATTTCATAATTGTCAATCAAATCCAATTGGTGGATGAGATATAAAGGGTGGTTGAGACTCATGCTTCTCTTCTATATACCAACATGAAGGGGAAGTTATCGATGTCTCTCTTAGGAGTGATCCTATCAGCCCATGGTGAAGATTTCAACATTGTGTGCCATGTCCTTTGGTTATCCTCCATTATTATTTTGATAATTTTGATGAGGTTATTATTGGTAGACTTAGCCAAACCATTACCCTAAGATTATAAATTCAAAGTACTTAGGTATACATTTTTATTTATGGCCCATTCACACATTTGAGTGCCCACAAATGCTTTAGCATTACTTGAGATAATGATGTGAGGAATACCAAATCTTGAGACTATGACATCCATAAATTATAGGATAGATGCCTCGATGGCATCTTTTAGTGCAAATTCTTCAGTCCATCATTTGAAATAGTTCGTTCCTATGAGGACCCATTTGTGACCTACACTCGATATTGGATTGATCATACCAATTAAATCTAATCCCCATTGAGTAAATGGTTGATCTACTTAAATTAATCTAAGAGGGAATGTGGCTAATATATGTTTGCTAGTGAATCACACTTTTCATATTTCCTTACCCATTAATGGGTATCTTTGAATAATTCAGGCCAATAATAGCCCCCTCTCATTATTTTGATGGCCTTGGTTTTTACAAATAAATGTCCTCCTTATGTACCATCATGAAATTCATTGAGCACTTTGGGGACTTGATTGTGCTTGATACATCTTAGCATGACTCCATTCATATCTTTTCTGAACAATATTCCATCACCAAGAACATAGGAAATGAATTGGAGTTAGAAATATCTTTTCTTAGACTGATGAAAGTAATATGGGTACTCATAGATCGTCAGGAAAATGGTCACATCATAGATCCATCTATTAAAAAGAGGTAGATTAGTTGTTTGAGGTTCACTTTGAGCATATACATTTTTAGATATTGCTTCATCTGTCTTGATATCAGAAACTAGTTATTCACACAATCCCTTGCCTCTTATAAGCTTTGTGATTTTGATATCCACATCATATTCAATGACCTTTTTGACCTATCATATTATTTTTTATTTATCTTCCTACTTAGCAAGAACTCTTTAACACTTTGATAACTCACCATCAGATGAATTTTATTGTTATAGAGAATATGCTTAAATTTATTGAGAGATTTAATCACAACATATACTTGTTTCTCTGTGAGACTATAATTTTCTTCATAATCCTTCAAGGATTAAATGAACAAATACATTGGTTGTTCCAATTTTTCTTGATTGTGTTGAGTGGCAATAGCTAAGATACTTCCTTCCCTTCTAAAGGCATAGAGAATGAAATATTTCTCATAGTTTTGGTTGACCAGGATAGGAGCCTAAGAAATAGCTTGTTTGATGGCTTCAAATTTGTCTTTTCCCTGTTGTGTCTAGCTAAAGATGATACCCTTCTTTAGCATTGCAGTAAGGGGTTTGGCCGTAAAGGAAAAATTTGGAAAAAATCTTATTAAAAAATTATTTTTTCTAAGAAGGGTATGTAATTATTTATTATGTCTTGGTAGTGCTAATGTAGATATACCACTTATTCTTTTTGAGTCTATTTCAAGACCCACTTTTGACACAATTTGTCCTAGTAGTTTCCCTTCATGAACTACAAAAATGCATTTCTCGAGATTTAGGGAAACCCCAAAATCTTTGCACCTTTCAAAAAAAATTCTAAGGCAATCCAGATGTGCATCAACATGTTTTGAGTAAATAGTGATATCATCGAGGTATACTAGAATCATCTCATTTATCAAACTTTGGAATGCCATATCCATGGCTCTCTGAAATGTTGCATAAGCATTAGTCAGATCACATGAAATATTTTTGTGTGTACATACCCCATTTTACGATGAAAGTAATCTTGAATTGGTCTAATTATTTCACTAGGATTTGGTTATAGCCTAAATAACTGTCTAAAATAGACAACCTTTCAGATCTTGATATATTTTTCAAAATTTATTCCATGGGGGGAAGAGGATAATGATCCTTTAAAGGTTCTTTGTTCAGATCCTTGAAATCTAAACACAACTTGATTTCAGCATTTTATTTCTTACATGGACTAAATTTTCAACCCATGATGGGTGCTTGATACAAAGAGTAATATTAGCCTCTATTAGTTTAGATAGTTCACTCTTCATTAGGGGTTCTATTTTTGGATTAATGGGTCTCTTATTTAATCTAATAAGCTTGGTATTTGGATCTAATTCTATTGTATGATGGGCTCAACTAGTATCAAATACTCTTAGATCATGATAACTCCAAGTGAAGTTAACATCGAACTCTTGACATAACTCAACATAAACTTGCTTTTTAGAATCATTGTATACCTTCCCTATCTTCAGTGATTTTCCTTCTAAGATGGCCACTGGCTCACAGTCTTCTTCATTCACCATGATGTTCTTCTCACCTTTCAGTTGATCATCTTTACTGAAGATGTTCTCCAATGTAACAAGATCCATAGGGAATTTCTTTATCCTCAATTGGATGATCTAATCTCCATATTGATCCTAGAGTCGTGGTTGGTTCCTATTTAAGAATTTAGTTTCTCCTCTCAAATTGTTGATAATTTACTAATCACTATCAAAGACATGTCAATTAGTTGCATTATCAAAAATTGATGACCATATTATCAACCTTACATGTTGGCTATTTTTTTTCTCTGGTAGGTTATGTTGGAAGCCCACAGAGGACATACGATCATCATCTTTATTTTGTGCTCTTGGTACCACTTGAATGTTCAAAGTGATAAAGTCTTCTGACAGGTTCCAAACCTTATGTTTATAAGATCTTAATAGATAGTTTTTAATTAGAATTTTTGATATTACTTGGTGAATAATCATCTCACTATCATAAAAAAAAATTAGATATTTTATCCCTCTCTCTTTTACCAATTTCAGGCCTTGAATCAAAGCATCATATTCAACTACATTATTTGTACAACTAAACTAATGTTTGAAAGAATATAAATAACTCTCCATATATGGAGAGATATAGACATAAACTTCACCTTCACCATTTTTTATTCTTAAACGATATAATAATAATTGACACATCCCTTGAGGGTCTTTAGTTAGATTTACTAAGTTTCAGAAAATTGCATCATTTTCATGAATGCAATATGTACCTAACCCTATTTCCTATACATAGTCATAAAGATAACATTGAACGGTTGATCCTCACTCATCTATGTGACTGTATGGGATTTATTCTAAATGTGTTGCAACTTTATGAGCTTATTCTTCTTCTTGATCTTGTACTATACAAATCATGTCCATAGGGATGGGATTTTATAGCCTAATATGGTATTTTGTGATTGCCTCAACTCTTATTATTACTGTTGTTCCATATCTTAACATAAGAAACATGTGAGACCAATATAAAGATATATATCCTCCCATATTTGTAGTGAAATATCATGAGAGACAAGTGGAAAAGTAAGGGGGAAGATCTACAACTAAAATATCTTATGAAATTGACAATCTTGGACATGCATGAATAGTGAGATTTAGCCCTTTATTATTCCTACTATCTGAAAAATAGTTCATTGTAATTGAACCATTAATTTATTGACAATTATATAATTTATACCAATGACATCAACTATATTCTTGGGCATTAGTGAACTGTTAGCCCTTGAATCTACCATACAATTATGAAGGAGATGCTTCCCTACTTTAAGTGAAAGATAGAAATGGGGAGGCTTATTATTTTTGTTTATTTTAGTGTCAATTTATGGTTGACACAAATTAATTATAAAATTATACCCCTTATATGGATCCTTATATGTTATATATAAAATTTTTAAATATTCTTGTAGCAAATCCCTTTGCACGGGAATGGATAGTGCTTCCCACATAGTAACATGTAGATTAATCTTCTTCATTTTATGAACAATGTTGAAAGGAATATTACCAACCTTTGTTGGTGCCTTTGCAGGTGATATGTCTTTTTTTACAATATTTTGAGTTGGAATTTTTGGTTTGGGCTAGCCTATTAGTACAAAGGGTGGCCTTTGCACTGTATTGTTCTTTCCAGGTTTTATTACAACTTTGGAAGATGTAGCTTGTTCCACCCTGGGAGGATGATCACTTTCTATTGATATTTTATTTGAATGTGTGTTGGATGTCATTGGACCTCCACCATTGAATAATGCTTCCTCTTGATTTACACCACAAAAGTCATTTTCTTGCCAATTTAGACGAGTTGCTTATTCTTAAGCAAGTTCTTATGTATCTTCTTATTGGGAGTTGGATTCTTTTCATTATCCTGGTGTATTTGATATGGTTTTCACCATCAAGGCTTGACTGATAACACCATTAGGATAAGTATTCTAATTATGTGGCTGATAATAAGGATAACACCACTTATACTCTTAATCCAAGTGGTTATGATAGGAACAATAGCTTTATAAGCACATTGTGCAGGTAGGGCATAGATGTTTAGAGGTTTTACTTACATACTTGGACCCTGTGGATGTGAATTGACTTGGTATGGAAACCTATTGGGTTAGTATGCTGGTTTAGCCTACTATTAAGGTTTGTAGTTCTAGGATTGTTTCCTTTTCATTTCTACTAACTCATTGCCAAAACTCTTGAGTAGTGACTTAACCTCATAAATCATCTGCAGGTATAAGTTTTAAAGATGGTATTTTCCTTGTGGTGGTGATTAAAAAAATTGTAAGTGGTGAAATATGAGGTATTTCTAGAAATAAAGGCATTGGTGGCCTTTCAGAAAATGGAGGTATTAAACAATTTTCTTCCCTTATTGTAATCTCATAGGCATTAGGAAGTGTGGTGCCACCCATTAGCTAGATCATAACAACTATATCACTATTCATGGCTCTTAAGTAATATAAGAAATGATTATTTGGAGTTGGTTTGACCAATACTGGAATTATATTCCATATCTTCTAGAAATGAAAATTGAAGTCAGTCATGTGATCATGAGGAGCCCAATGAAAAAAACTTAATTGTTCAACTAGGGAAAGGTGGTCACTCTTATCTTCAAGTTAGTTACATAGTGCACTACCTATCTCATCCAAAACTTATATGGATTTAGGAGAAAGACCTCTGTACCATTTCAAGGATTTACCTTTGAAAGAGGAGACTAGGAGTCTAATTGCAACATTGTCTTGTACCATATTGTTGACTGAACATAGATTAACAATATATTAAATGTGTTCCATAGGAGTGGTGGATGTTTTACCAATAAAATTGTGTAGGATTTTTAAATCTAAGGTATTTATATGATCGTATTGGGCCAATAGGAGTGGGCTACCTCCATTGAAGGTTACGAAATTAAGATTTCTAGCCATTATGGGAGGTATGAAATTGATGGGAGTAATTGGAAGAGATGCAAAAAAAAAATTAGAATGTACTCTAGGGAAAATGACAGCTAATTTTGATCTCTTTTTAGAAGGAAACGATAATTCTAAAAATTCAGCTCTCTTACCTTTAGTAGATGATCTTGTTTGTTTATTTGCCATACATGAACCTTAAAATTATGAATCCTTGGACCAATGGAGTCACCAGGTGATTTTTAAACTTATACAAGGATCATATAAATATTGCTAATAATAAAACCAATCTCTTTGTAATTTCTATGGTCCCACTGGGTGTGCCAAAAATTATTATCACATTGATTTTGCTCATGTTCCTTGATTTGGTAGTTCATTTGTGTAAAATCTAATGATACACTGGAAAAACCTCCAAGTTGTAGGACCTTGCTGAATTGAGGTTAACCTTTAGATAAGTTTGGATTCATTTCACTAAATTTGGTGCAACTGAGAAAATATTAACTTTAAGAAAATTTTACTCGTTTATTGTTCTTGCTCCTAAACTAGGGTTTGATTGGGGGAAAGAGTTTGAGAATGAAATTTGAAAAATTTAAAATGGTGATTGTACCAAATATTTAAGTGGGTTTTAATTCTTACTTGAATGAACACAACATAATATAAAATAGATTTAAATTTGTTTGAGCACAAACTCATGCAAATGGGAAATTACACGCAATATTTTGTTATTTTTCAGAGAATAGAATATTTTAGAAGGGTAGAAAATATCACAAATGAATTATTATTACTAAAATAAGAATTAAAATTCCAAAAATATTCAATTAACTTACATGCATATGGATTTCTCAGACAAGAAAGATAAAATCTTCAATTTATTTCATTCTCTAGGTTACAATTTGTAGAAAATACATTCAAAATGTAGAATAATATTAATAATAGCAAAAAGATAGATTGCATTATGGGGTTATACCTATATTTATACAAAATATCTCATAAATGATATGTAGTTATCAAAAAATTCAATGCGTAGTGGAAAAATCATGCAAATATGGAACTTCATGCAAAAGAGACATGATTTTGAACTTATGGCATCCTTTGACTAGATAAAACAGAATGGGAAATGGCATGCAAGATCTGAGCATGATCTTGAACTTGGTGTAGCATAAATAGAATTGATAAATCTTCATCTAATGCCTTTCTTTTTCTCCATGTAGTCGCAAGTGTCTCCTCATGCAAATGGAGTGCTAAAATGGAACTCAATGTTTAATCTATATATAACATAGAAATGACTTAAGTTAATTTTTTACAAAACCCTAAGTCAAAACTTACAAGTGAGACTTTTACAACTTGAAAGTCACCACTTTGTCAAAATTGGAATTGTAATTTTCAATATGTGCTTTTACAACTTTAAGCAATTATAACTTGTCAAAATAAAAAGTGTAATTTGCAAGTTTGCTTTTTACAATTTTCAACTAGTCAAAATATAAATGTAAAATACATGTGTTCCTTTCTAAAAAAGAGATATAAAAGCTAGTTATAATTTTATGATATACAAATTTATAATAATGAAAATATAATATATGAGAATATTTTCAATAGAAATAATTAATCAATTTCAAATATTTCCTCTGCCTCTTTATATTTCTCATCTTGTAGCTTCTGAACATATCCACCAAAATCCTTGAAAATCTCTTGGATTCTCTCTCATCTTCACCAAAAGAGTAGAGGTTGTTAATCTTGGAATCTGTTTATGTGTCAAAAACTTCTTTCCATAAAGACTTGATTTCTTGTATCTCTTTACCCATCTTATCCAATGTATTATGATGCTTGATATAGTGGTGGATAGAGCTCAAGGTAAAGACTATAGTTTTCATAGATTCTCCTTTTACCACTTCTTATAATTTGCTCTGAACCTCTTCTACTAAAAGGAGGTTATCTTCATTATCTATGGGCCTACATGATAACTTATTCAACAAATATTCTATATCATACAACATGTCAATGGCCTTGTCATGGCCAACCTTGGCCTTATGTGCAGCCTCTATGAGCAACATTATCCTGAATTTTGTATCTCTATTTAATTGTTCCTGTTCTCCATCATCTTTCACTATTCCTTCACCAAAGAGGATTTCAATATCAGTTGAATCTACATATGTCAATTTTTTAAAATAGAGATTCAAAGTTACTATTTCTCCCTTATATTTATAGACCAGTTCTCTCCAGGTAATCCTTCTTTCCCTTAGAACTGTATAATGGTCCATCATCATATCAATAATCTTATTACCCATGAAAATGAGTTCTTCTAGCCATTTTTTAGTATCCCTTACCATGCTTGCAATTTCAATAACCACATCAATTATTTCCTGATATTGGATCTTGTTGACTAATTGTGTTATCTCAGGTTGTACCAATGAACCACTGGGTTCTATGAACTTATTCAGTGCATCTTTGAGTTGATCAACTTTGTTTTTAAATTCATCCTTAGTGACTATGTCACTATCTATTATGTCAAAGATGATGTTGATGCCTGATTGAACATTATGATTTAACCCTTCTCTTATTAGATGTCTAAGGTGAATTTTTGATATATTATAGTCCCCCACCAATAGATCTTCCTTTGGTTTGTCTAGTGGGGGCATGGAGTCTCTACATATCTAACCCTTATTGAGTTATATAGTATTCTGGGGAAGGTCTAAGGAGTAGACTTGGATTTCTTCTTCATCTCTGAAAGGCCAAAGTCTAGTGTTCATGGGGAAATCATTTGATTTTACTTTTTCCCATTATTTGGGCTAGCCAAATGGGGGTAGCATCTTGTTGTGTAGATAATGCCACTGAAGAATATTTAACTAATGATACTACACTGGGAAGCACTATGACAAGTTTTGAATTCTATTTTTATGCTACCATTGATTCCTCAATAAATGCCTATGGAATTTCATCTCCATCAGTAGGTTGAAAATACACATTTGCATCAAGAACCTATTTCTCTCTTATCTTCACTGAATGGTTGTGTAAAACTCTGGAAGTAGAAGAGGTGGGGATAATGGGAAAAATTGTGTCTATTAGTGGTGTGGGATATGGAATTGATATTAATGGGGGAATAGACATAGGGAATCTAAACTTGGGAAATGATGGAAGGGTGGAAGCTAAAGCATTAAATGAATTGATTAAATTAGTCGAGCCAGTCAAGGGTGATAATGTAGGGAAGATGGAAGAGGATGAAGATGAAGCAATACTTCTCCCAAGAGTTGGGATGGCCAGTAGAACTAAAGTTAGGATGACTGAGTCCACGGCTATATACTACTAAGTTGTGTTGGATATCAATAGATATGGAATGGAAGGAATTATGAATGGAATGGTAGGAGGGAGTGAAATTGGGGAAATGGAAAGTGGAGAGGAAACCTAAGTATCCAATGAAGGCAAACCCTGAGTGTCCACTTAACTTGATTACACTAGTTGTAATGGATTTATTGTTGTAGGTGAAGTGGTGGGAATGAAGGGTGGAGTGGAGACAAGAGATGGAGGTATTAGAGCTGCAATAATAATATAAATAGGTGGGGTTAAACAATAGAGATAGGGGTTGTCATTATTTTTGATATTGAGTTTGAAGCTACAGAGGCTCCAATGGAAACTATGTCTTCAAATGAGATGATGATCAGGTGATCTATTTCTGCCCCATCCTTCTTGGATTTCCCCTTCTTGGCCTTAGATTTCTTATTTTTATTGTGAGAGATCACTGGACCCTCTAATTGTTCACCTGTCATGCCACTTGGAGCTTCTATAGATGGATGACCCTCTTCTTTGAGGTTTATCAATTTCTCTCTGATACTCATAGTATCTTTGCTTAGTTGGACCCCTTTATTTCTGATCCAATTTATAATTTTAGTGATCAAATGTGTTGTTTTATCTATAAAAAAAGGACTCTTGGATTGACCACCTTACTAGTGGAATGGGTTGAGTGGTAATATGATTGTAGTACTTTGGGTCCACTAAGGATTTATCATCCACCATGTCCTCAAGGACTGGTGCCAAATAAAATGCTTTGGCATATTCCAAGGTCATCATAGAATGGTCCTTCAATCTGACCTTCTCCTCATCCTCCATATCCGCCCAATAATATTAAAAATATGAAAAATGGGAATAAGTTGAAATTTCCAGTGTGATGGTGATGTTATAATAAACATCATAGTATGGCCTAGAATCCAAATCCCTCAATGTCATTTGTGTCATTTATGCATCAACACACTTATCTTTGAGCAAGGAGGGGCATGTGTATCTACCAATATTGACTAGAAAATCAATTCCTGATTTGTGTTTTCTAAAAAGAAGATTATGGGTCTCAACAAGTTGCCTTACCAACTCCATCAATGCCTATTTATCACTAAGATTATGGGTCTCTTTGGAGTGTGTATGGGCAATGACTAAATCCAGATAACCTAATATAATAATAGATGGGGAGCTAAATGAAGTAAGAGCCCCTTCGAATAATATTTGTAACTACTACACCTGTGAATCTTATTCTCCCAATATATTTATCAAACATGATTAAGAAGATGGAATAAATGAATGCATCATTGAATCTCCTAAAATGTTTCCTTCTACCCTCCAATGCAAGGTCAGGGTAATATTTATACGCTCTACGTATTTCACCAAGTACTGTGCTGAGGCCTGGGAAAGCTCTCCCCTTGGACAATATATATACAAGGAAGGAAGTCATGAATAATTTTCCTATTGTTTGTACCTCCATCAATTGCTTGTGGAGGGAGTCACTAATGAACTGGGCCCAGTGGATGTATTGTGCATTCTCATGGATGACCCAAATGTAATGATACATCCACTCATGGAATCTCTTAGCATTAGGACTACCACTAGTCCTGTGCAACAAAATTATGTCTCCCACTTCATCTTTGAAGTAAATTTTTGCCAGTGTTTTTGGCAATCTGGTGGAGGTAGCCTTGGGGGTCTTAAGCCATTGCTTGTTTATCATTCTAAGGCATCCCTCTCTATTGTATTGGAAGAAATATTGGGATGTCTCTAGAGTTATGTTGAGCTAGTTCTCCAACTTGGGGATCACAAAAACTGAGTCAATGAAGTCTCGATCTAGATTCAAAATATTTTCCCTTTTGTTGTTTAGGACCTCTCATTTGTCAACATCATAATGTTGAGCTAGTGTTAGCACCAACTCAGGGCTTTGGACTATCAATGGAAAGGTTGTTGTTTATAGAATTCTAGAGTCATAGATACTCTAGACCCAATCATTCTTGAACTCTCTATTAATTTGTGTTTAGAAGTCCCCTAGGATAATGTGACCTAAATTTATATCAGTGATCTTTGTAGTGTTGCACTCTATGTTGAGAGTCACCTTGGAGCATTTTGATTTGAAATTCATCTCCTTTTAAGACATGAATTGTGGAGAGAATGCTTGTGGAAAACTAACTACAAGAGTTGCTGGGGTTTGTAGGTGCCTAAAGCAAGTATAATCCTCAGTGGAGATGAGAGGTGCTTTGATCAGGTAAAAGGTCCAATGGAACTTAGAGTTGTTCTAAGCAAGTGAGAAATCCATAGAACTAGCAAGTGTTATGAGCAATGGTAATTTTTTACATAAATTGGGACTGTTGTGAACAGGTTGAAATCTTACGAAGTTGGGAGGTGTAGATTGTAAGTGGGAATCCTACAAAACTAGGAGGTGCTTGGAGCAATAGTGGATCCCACAGAGAATCTAGGTGTTTGAAAAAGGTTAAAATCATATAGAAACAGGTGGTGTTCTAAACATGCCCAATGTCCACAGGGACTTGGAGATATCTTGCAGGGAATATTCATTTGTCTTAAGGGAATATACAATGGCATATTCACTAGTTTGAATATGCAAACCCTAGATTTTGACTGTGAATCTTGGGAGAGAAAATTAAGTTTTTTACAATGAAACTTGGGAAATCAATTACCTTAGAAAAAACCCTAGATTTCAACTAATTGGATACTTTGGAGAAAAATAACCTCAAAGATGACCTAAATAAAATGAACCCTAAAACAAGACAACATAACGAAACCCTAGAAAATGAAATGAAACTTTCCACAGGAAGCGAAATATCTTAACAAGCTTCAATTGCAAGAAAGAATGGAAAAAATCACAAAGCAGATTGCAAGAATACTATGCAGGGGTGAAAACGATGTGGAACTTGGTTTGTAGACGTGGTTTGATGTGTGGATCAAGGTCAAAGGCATGGTCGTGGTTTGGAGTTTCTTATTCGAGCTTGAAAACCATTTTAGAAAATTAAACAATGAATTAAAATCCCCAAATTTACATTATTTATATAAAAACCCCTACAATAAATGCTTTAATGGTATTTGGTGGTGGAAATTCAAAGTCCTCATGCATTTTTTCAACTTTTCAAATTGCATGTTAACCTTTGGATTTTGTGGATAGTGGAAGGTTGAATTTTATGGAAATGGGAAAGTGGAACTCCATGTGCAATTTGCAATTTCGCACAGTTACAAGTTGCTTTTGGAGTTCAGGATTGAAATGCTTAGATTATTGGTGAGATCCGAAACCTGGACTCTCCGAGTTTCGAATTTCAAGTGAAGTGCTTATCGTAAAGTGGAACTACAAATGTAATTTTCAAAATTGCAAATTGCAGTTTGAGTTACAGATCCCATGGGGGTATTCGATTTGCGAGATCTAGAACTACGCTTACAATTTCCAATTTGCAAAATTGTAAATTACAAATGGGTTTTGGGATTCTGTCAGTTAGTATGTTGTGGGATCTGGAGCTCGAGTTGCACTTTACAATTTTGCAAATTGCAAATTGCAGTCAAAGTTCTAGATTCAATCGATTAATGCATTGAGATATCTGGAGCTCGGGAAGCAATTTGCAATTTTGCAATTACAAATTGTATCTAAAGTTCGGAATTCCACAATAGAAAGGGAAAATGTGTTTTGGCCAATTCAAGATATTTTTTTTAAAAATTGGGGGGGGGGGGGGGGGGGTCTCGCTCAAGGTACTTGATGTTATGATAGTTTTGGGACAAAATATAAATAGGGAAGATATTAAAATTTATTTTTTTCATAATTTTATATTCTATGACCCAAATACATGAATATGTTTTGTTGTATGGAGAATTAAAACATTCTTATTTATGAGAGATCTTATTAAAATGTAACAATTCAATAAACTGAGAATCAATAAAATAATAATAAAGCATACAATTTACTAGGAACCTATCCGACCATTTACTACAAAATTTTGTAGAATATAAAAATAATAAAAACTAAGTCGAAAACAAGTTATATATATATATATATATATATATATATATATATATATATATGGGATGACGACGATAACCCTGAAAATATAATGAATGAAATGAATGTAAGAGTTATATAAATCTCTAAAGATACGGGAAGAAAATAAGCAAAAGAGTGAAACCGTAAGATATCAAAAAAAAAAAAGAAAATGAGACTATTGGGATGAAGTGGTAAAGTAATTGACCTATTCCATGCGCATTTACAAAATTAAAATCAATTAACGAAGATGTTGAAAAAATAAAAATATAGTTAAAAGATGTGAAACCATTGAGAAAGAGACCATACATGATTAAGTTGAATGTCAAAGCGAAAGTATAAATTGAATTACAAAATTTTATTCAACAATAATATTACCGAAATAGAGTATATTAAATGGATTATCCCAATGGTCATCCAACATAATAAAACATAATAAATACATATATTCACTGAGAAGAGGGAGATAAATAATACATGGTTACATGACCCACTCCCCACACCATTTACTAAGAAGGTATTATAATGTGTTGTATGTAAATATGTTATTTTAGAGATGCTTTCTCCATTACTATCATGTCTTAGATGTTTCTGAGAAAACATTTTCAATTGAAAGGGGTCCTTCATTTATGCAATGATGCCATTTGTGTTAATGAATGCATCAATAGTATTCAACCATTTTATAGAAAATGCATTTAGGAAGTTTATCCACAAGTTTATAGAGGTATACATAGATGAATGTAAATAAAATGTAATATTAAAATATCATGTTTATGTGTAAAAGTTAATATTTTAATGATGAAGATAAATAAATATCTCATTAAATTTGAATAAATTTATTTTTGATATATCATTTAACTTATTATTAAGATAATTTATTTTTAAAAAGTAATTTAAAGTATACATTTTAAAAATGGAATTTTTTGTCAATCCACCACCCCCCCATAACACATAAGGAAGTTAGAATAATATTAAGACATAAAGGTTACCACCACATATTCATTATGAGTTATGTGGCAATTAGTGCTCCCATATAAAAGTTAATAAATAAATATTATAACAAACCTATGGAATGGACATTACAATGTCATGAAGAATTTAAAAAACTAAAATGTTGACATCTTAGATATAGTCACAAGAAAAATATTAGAATAATCATGAGACAATATTGACCATCCTTTTGAAACATAAAATTTATCCACAAAAAGAGAACCATTAACTGTGATATATGTAATATAAAGATTTAAACACTATCTACTGTCCACAATATTTAAATTCATTGCTGATCATGAATTATTAAAATATCATATAAATAAACATATAATATAAAAAATAATATATCATTTATTGATATTTTTTCAAAAAAATTATTTAAATATTATAAACAAATCTTAAATAATTAACAATAAATCTAATTATTTATCAAAAATTATCACATTAAAAAATATGAACCTAAATGAAAATGAGTTCCCTAAATATCATATCTTCTTCATTGAAGTAATCCCCAAAAAAAAATGGCCAATATTACATAATTCCTAGCCACAAATGAGTTTATAGAGGGATACCATAAATTAAAATGTAAAATGTATATGATATAGGCCTTCCCATTTAAAGTTGCTATGAATTACTATATTAAAAGGTAACGGATGAGGTTCTACAAACGGTAGCATTGTAGCATGAGATTAAAAAATTAATGAAAAAGGTGCATGATTGCATAGTGTGGGGACATAATTTAAAAGACGGTAGTAATAAATAAATAATATTATTTGGCTAGCGAAAAATGTATAAATATGCTCACAAGTATGATTGAAACTATAATATATACCAAAGGGTAGGGAAACCCAACGCACGACATTGCAGCGAGTAATAGCAATAACCCCATTTGAAAATGGATCGTTGAATTTATCGGACGCATTAAACCTATAGAAAGCACCTAAGTTTTTGGGCTGAGGTACTACCTACGAAGGAGCGTACAACAAAAACTTCCAATTTTTTTGGTTTGTGAAAACATTATTACCTAATTTAAATGTGCACTCAATATAACAACCAATCAATTCTGACATATCACAAATAACATCAGAGTGTAATTACTCAACCTTGTCTTCATACAACATATTTAAACGAATCCATATCACCCATAGTTGAATTCCAGACTATGGGTGATAACCTAGCAATCCCCAAAAAAAATCTTATGTAATAGAAGTGTTTTGTATATATCCCAAAAGGTCATTATGTAGATGTATTTAGCACTCTTTAAGTGTGTGAATGTTTATAATTACATTATATGGATGCAACTAGTTAATTGAATTTAATGGTTGAAAATTATTATTTTTAAATTATAATGAAATTTCTTAAGTTTTGGTTTATGATGATTGGAATAAGTCAAAATTTGAAATAAGAATAATACGGTTGTTTTTTCTCAATGTGTAGTAATTTTTATGCTTTGGTCATGTTTTTAGGTGATGCTTTCAGTGGTTTTGATGTGATAATATAGTGTTATATTTGAAATATTTTAATTAACTAACATTGCTAAAAAGGTGGTAGCGCTGACTAGAAACATCTTGATTTTAAAAAGTTTAGAGTACAGGAGGTGAGGTTGCATTAGTTGACAAGGTTAGGTTATGGTCTTTTCTGACCTAGAATGATCTTGTCCCATAAAGATCAACATTGTTGGAACTTGGTTGATAGGAGTCAATAATCAAAATAATGATGTTTGATTGATGTTTTATGTAATTTAAAGATGTTAAGTATAATATTGAAGGATCTCTTAGAGATAACACATTAAACGAATGGAAAATAAATCAAGTAAGTTAAGGATGTCACTATTGAACATTGTCAAACACTTAATGGTTCAATTTCAGTGTCTACGAAAAAATAATATTCAAATATTTTCCATTTCAACTAATGTAAAAATTAAAAGCCAAAATACCTGTAAAATACATTTGACCAAGTTTGAAATAAGTTATAACATTCATATTTAATAAAAAAGATTAATTTAAAGAGAGACTCATATAATTATAAAAATATGTTGAAAATATATGCTTATCCACCTATAATAAAACACATAAAAGGAGACACCAGAAATATTTGAATAACATACATATTAAGAAAAAATAATTCCAAATACAAGATAAGGTATTACTCTATGACAATAGATACAAAAATCTAATAAAACTAAAAACAGGATGGGTACGACCATACATGATTATGTTTTGGACTCTGGAATAATTAAATTAAAAAAAATTCAAGCACATGGGGTAAACGATTCATGAATGATGCACATTTAAAACTATTCATAGTAGATTACTATAGTGAATTGTGGTAGGAAAAAGTGTGGTTGAATAAGTGATGATATCATCCTTTAAATCCATCTAGGAGATTCAATAAAGTATATTGTGGCATCTTATATAATACTTCCAAGATTATAATTGTTGATCATGTTACTCATTCTACCACTAAAAGATATTATTGAGGGGTGATGGATGAAAAACATATATAACAAAGGAAAAAAAACATAGTAATAATTAAATATAATTTAAAAAAAAAAGATATATATTAATTAAAAATAATGATTGTCAAGAAAGGGAGGATGTGTAGGAAGGGAGCAGGTGAAGAAGTTCAAATTATGGGGCATGGGTAGAGGACGAAGAGGGTTAGGATGATGGTGAAGAGGTTGAGAGGGATCTCAGGGTTTAGTTTTATGATGTTGGGGATTAGTTTTACCATGCTACCCGTTGGCAGGATTAGAACTGTTGTGGCATGTAGTGGGCTAAGACTTTGTCATCCTTCCTACTGAAGGAGGTACCTCTTACTACATTAGTCATAATAGATTTTATCCTTATGGATTGGTACCTATTTGACTTGGTTGAGGTTTGGAAGGGCCTCTCTTTAGTTTTCAACTTTGAGACCTTAATCATGAAAACTAAAAAAATATGTATAAATATTTGTTGTAAGATAGTTTTATTCAATGGATCCCTATTGGGTTTTGTCCTAATATCAGACTGTAGACTCCCCTCCCTTGATGGCCCTATCTTGGATGAGTCAGATGTTTTTTTTCTATTTGGTTTTAGATATATTTCGATTGGTCTAATGATACAGATTCCCTATTGGTGGAAGAATCCTTTCTCTTTGGGTATTAGGCTTAGATGGATTCTCTTGGCTAGTGATCTCAGCGTTCCCCTATTTGGCATTGTTTAGGTAATGACTCAAAGTTTGTCAGGGTCAATGTTGTTATAGACCTAGAAGGAGTTAATCTCATTGGTATTAGTAGAATTCACATTATTTTTATCTAAAAAGGCAAGGATAATAGAGGTATTTCACCTATTTTAGATTTCTATGTGGGTTAATGCACCATCTTGGAGTTATTTTTAGGTTTGGGCTCCTATAAAAACATTGTTAAAAACCTTGTCGAGCTAGTATTTATATTCATGGTTAATGGGGATAATAGAGGATTACTCAAAATGTTATATGGCATTTGGTTTTATATTGTTGATCATGATTTTTAGGTTGTGGTCTTGATGATTGTGTATGTATGCTCACTTGTTGCACTCAGGGTCTGCAGAGGATGCACAAAACTTTTGCTAAAGAATAGACCTATGGGGGATTGTATTCAGTTTCAGTTAGTTTTGATTTTGGTGGATAGAGGAAACCAAACAAAATTTTTTATTATTAGAGTGGATGATAGAGGATTCCACCCTTGTCTCTTATCAGTTCTGGGATATGTGCTATAATGTATGTGTATTATTAATGTTTTGCTAAAAAGCCCTATTTTATTTCAAGCTATGGATAGATTATTGAGGATGAGTTGGATATTTCCTTGCTATGATTTAGTTATTATTTGGATCAGTGGGATGGTAATCCCACTTATTTTTATTCAGTTATGCAGAGGATGTGTGGAGGTTGCAAGAGGCAGAAGACTAGCAAAAGACCTTTTGCTCCTAGTGAGCTCTTGCTATACAATGGAAGTTTTATATAATTTATACTAAAGTGCATCAATTATTTGAATTTCATTGGTAAGTAACCTCCTTGTTTTCACTAAGTTTTTTGTAGCCTTAAAACCCTCTTGGTGTTATGGATGCGGGATCCTTAAAACCCTCTTCTTGTTTGATCTACAATGGTTATGGGATCCTCCAAACCCTCTAGTTGTGTTTTTTATGGTTGTGAGAACCTTAAAACCCTCTTGTTGTGACTTGTAAAAGTTGTGGGATCCTCCAAATCCTCCTGATTGTGGGTATATTATTAGAAACTCTCTCTTTGGTTGTGGGTCAAGTATTCAAAACCTTCACTTGTCTAGTTCAAAGCTATGTCTTCAAAAGCATTTACCCTACCAAAAATAAAATGAAAAAAATATATAATGATAAATGAAAATACTCCAAATACACACACACAAAATAAAATAATAGGATTTTTGTAACATTTAAAATCAAGCAATTAGAAAACTAGTGGAGAGATGAAGTAAAGAGTAGTGAACAATGCTCCCAATAAATAAGAGTGAAGATAAATTTTTCTCCACGGAACTATTAACTTATAAAATTAACTCAACAATATAACTAAAAATATTAATAACCAAAAAGTATTTGGATGTAAATTTCAAATATATATATATATATATATATACAACCATTAAGATAATAAAACCCATTAACAAGTTAAACACAATTCAAATGTTATTGCCATTAAACCCACATAACCATACTAACACAATATACCATGTAGTTGAGGTCATGGGTAAGGAGTCTTTGTCCAAGAAAACAGAGTCCACATAGAAGGAGTGGTGATTTATTCATGAAGGCAAAATGAGTAGTTTGCTACAAACCGATAAAATAATGATAATGGAAATCAAAATGACTCCACACCAATCATGTGAAAACATGCACAAAAGTAAAAAATAAGACATAAAATGAAATGTGATGAGGTATAAATGTTGAGACAATGACATAATAAATGAATAAATCAAGATGGACTAAGGGTGAAAAATATAATTGGAAAACATGGATACCTATCAAAATTCATTCGATTGCCCAAAAGTCAATCTACTACCCTAATTTACCACCGCCAACATCAACCTAGCTCATATGATGGTACATGTCTATAGAAATATATCAGCAATTCTTAATCAAATAATCAATAAATAATTATAGAACTATAAATAAATACTAACTGCAGTAGTAATCTACAAAATCATCAAGTAAATCAAAACATGTTAAGACATCAACATGTCCAAATATCAATGCATCAAGTCCAACCATATAATCCAACTTAAGTAAATAAAATATTAGTCAATTATAAATCAATAATAATAATGTTTTAAATAGTATTTCAGATCATAAAAAGGTGAGTTTATAACAAGTTGTAATGACCTACCATTGAGGTGCTACCCTATGGGATTATTTATTGTTTTCAACTTTCCTTCATTATATATATAATCCCATAGGGTAGCACCTCAATGGTAGGCCATTACAACTTGTTATGAACTCAACTTTCTATGATCTGAAATACTATTTAAAACATTATTATTATTATTGATTTATAATTGACTAATATTTTATTTACTTAAGTTGGATTATATGGTTGGACTTGATGCATTGATATTTGGACATGTTGATGACTTAACATGTTTTGATTCACTTGATGATTTTTTAGATTACTACTACAGTTAGTATTTTATTATAGTTCTATAATTATTTATTGATTATTTGATTAGGAATTGTTGATGTATTTATATGGTCACATGTACCATCATATGAGCTAGGTTGATGTTGGCGGTGGTACATTAGGGTACTAGAGTGAATTTTGGGCAATCGAATGAATTCTGATAGGTATCCATGTTTACCAATTATATTTTTCACCCTTATTCAATCTTGATTTATTCATTTATTATGTCATTGTCTCAACATTTATGCCTCATCACATTTCATTTTATGTATTATTTTTTACTTTTGTGCATGTTTTCACATGATTGATGTGGAGTCATTTTGATTTCCATTATTATTATTTTATCAGTTTGTAGCAAAATACTCATTTTGCCTTCATGAATAAATCACCACTCCTTCTATGTGGACTCTGCTTTCTTGGACAGAGAATCCCTACCCATGACCTCAACTACATGGTATATTCTGTTAGTATGGTTATGCGGGTTTAGTGGCATTAACATTTGAATTGTGTTTAAGTTGTTAATGGGTTTTATTATCTTAATGGTTGATTATTTGTTTGGTTATTATTTATTGGTTAAAATATTAAATATGATAATTTATGACCATTGCATTAATTGAGTTTTTGGTAGGGGTTACTTTGGGAAGTGTTTGGCGATAAGGTAAGAGGATTTTGCTCTCTTCAAATTGAATGTGGGAATTGAGTGGGGTATGGGGAGTTGGATGGAAGGAATGGGAAGTTAATGTATGGGTGGAAAGATTATATGGGGGTAGGTAGATGGAAAAAAATGGAATAATAAACATACAGGTACTCAAAAGGTTTTTAACACAAGCTTGCTTTGGTGTTTTGCACCACAATGTGGTAAACAAAGGTTTATTCAATTTATTTTCCATCTTTGATGGATTTTTGTGTTATTTTTACCTCTATATTTTTGGGTAAGCTTATACATTATCATCTATTTATTAGTTTTTATAAAAAGAAAAATTATAAAAATAATGGAGGCTACATACATAGCAAGAAGTCTAAGGACTTTTGGATGCATATTCAACACTCGATATGGTCAATATTTACATTTTGCATGTAAAATTGAAAAATAGATTCTATATATATATATTATTTGGTTTTATTATAGTTATTTGTTCCTTTGAATCTTGGCTATAAGTGCTTTGTTGTTTGGGAATTTCATGATTTCATTCTCTTTTTGAATGGTCAATGGTGTGTATTTTAAAGCTCTATGGGTTTTATTTTGGTTACCTAGTTGTGTTGTCGACTCTAATACTTAGATTTTTATATGAGATTTTTAGTAATTTTGATTGCATGTATTTTGGGTATCCATTTAATGGTTCATTTGCTTAAATCTTGCACTTTAGGTTGAGAACTAGATTGTTGAACTCATTTGGTTTCTCAAATTAAATGTATTATTTAATTGGATCATTTTGGTTAACCGTACACTTGAGGTTTAAATACATATATATGGCTTAGTTATTTTGGTTATTTCAAATTAGCATGTTATTTTAAATCAGTATTTTTATTAACCTAGCACCTTGAGTTGGAATATACACTATTGTGTTCATTTTGTTACTCAGATTGAGTATATTATTTAATAAGTCTCAGCCCCTATTAAATTGACTACATATATTTGTTTTGTTTGAATCTATTCTAAAAATCGTGGTGTCTTTTATATTATAGAGGCTGAGTTTTATCGACAGTTTTGTGGAACGTATTCATAACTTTATTATTTAACTATATGGGTCATGATATTGTTTGTTGTGGCTGCATGCTAATATATTTTAAAGTTGGTAAAAATTTTGAAAATGTTTTGGGGGTTTTCTTTAATGTTTGACAATTGCGTTTTTATTATATATGCGAGTCGTGGGTTCTTTGGAACAAGATTTTTGATTGGGGTTTATTTATTAATTCATTTCAATTATATATATATATATATATATATATATATATATATATATATATATATATATATATATATATATATATATAAAATTGTGGGTTTTTAGGAACAAAAATTTTGATTGGGTTTTTAGTCGACTATATGGTTATTATATGCTCTGAGGATTTAACAATTATGTTGTATAATTGTATTTGGATTTTTATGATCTTTTGATGATCCTTTGTATATCACTTGGATGACATGCTTTAGGTGGCTATGTTGTGGGAGAGTTCTGTGCATTTCATTTTGGAAATTCCCCTATGTATTGCTTAACGACTTGCCTCTATTGCATTTTAACATGGATATTGTGTGTTACATTCTGTTGGAAACTTGAGGGACTCGGGGAAAGTCTATTAAGGTTTCATTTATATATATGAATATAAAGGTTTGCATTTGAAACCTGTAAGTGTTTTTTTCATGACATAATGGTTCTTATATCAATTTTGGTTTTAATAATCAATTATTGTTAAATTTATACTAAAATTAATGAATGATGCTTGATTTTTGCATGGCTAAGTTAAATGAATGGGTCGATTGGTTATCACACTTGTTTGATTTAATTTTTTGATTGTGGTTTGGTTGTGTATAACTGTTGTGTTATATGTTGTGCTTTCTATTCTATTATATGATTTCTTGAAGTGTATCTTTGTTGGATCACCACTCACATACCATACCTAAATAATTAAGCATTAGTTGGTATGCTTGTATAATTGGGTTACAAATTACAGTCAGAATAAATTAGGCTAACCACATACTTAGAGGGGATCCAAGTCGGTTTTTAGGTAAGCTATAGAAATAGATTTAGTTGTTTAATCCATTGTTATATCCTTCAATAAGCTTTCAATTAGTTATCCCCACTTTCAATTTATATCGATGGCAGGTTGTTTATTTTTATCTCACCTCAGAATGGTGATTTTTTATCATTCATTTATGTTATTGTGTTGAGATGTTCAATCGTTTGAAATATGATTTTCTTAGAAATCCCTTCTCATCCCTGTTTACCAAAACCACCATTTAGTTGATGGTTGGGATAGTAAAGGACACCGATGGTTGGGATCATAGGGCTAGTTGGGAGGGTCTGTCTGATTCGGTTATTTACTACTTCATTCTTGGATGATCTTGTGAATAGCATGAAGTACATGGTAATGAGTTATTTATATTATTAATACATTCTTTACTTAATTATTAATGTTTAATGTACATAGTATTTTATCTTAACTCAATATTGGTTAATTATGTTAGTGATGTATGATATGCTAACCTTTGTTGCTAATGGAATATATGAAAATAATGTAAGGATTAAGTGTTGCATATGGTAAGATGCAGAAGTTGCTTATGTTATTGAAGGTAATTCATTTATATATATGTTAAGTTATTATAGACTTCATTCCTATTTATAACTTAGAGTAATATTTTGATATTATCATTGCAATAGTGATTACTTGATTAAGTTGTATGATCTTGTTATTATATAAGAGTACTTGATGGTTAATATGAGTAAGTGTTTACTCAGGCATATTCATAGTTTTTACTTGATGTAAAAGCATGCAGATTTTATTTGATAAGTAAATTAGAGTTTCAATTTAATAAATGGTTATCATTGATTCATATAAATAGATACTTGTGAATTGTTACATATGATGTTGTAACCATTAGAGGTTGTATAGAACATGGAAATTTCATATATATTGCAGATATGCATGGATTATTCAATTAGTCAAATTACACTTGCTACTGGTGCATATGGAATAAATAAATGAAATCATTTTCCTTATGTATAATTCAGGCATACCTAATTGTGTATAAAGGTATGCATATTTATAATATTAAATCTGAAAGTGTTTCTTTCATTCTCCCATTTAATATTAGACATTTTTTTGGAAAGAATTAAATTTTCGAGTTGATTAGTTTGTTAAAGGGTTGCTTGAAAATTAAATTAATTGGAATTCTTAAATGAATGATGGAGGAAACTATATTAGATTACTCTAATGAATGATATGAAATGGATGAATATTATATTCTACTTCATTTGATGTTCTATAATTGAATGATGGTTGTATGCATACTTGGTGATTTTTATCCTTATGAATTGCATATACTTTCATCCCTTTTTGTTATCTGAACATCATTTCACTACTGGGCCATGACATGCCCAACATTATTTTTGTAAAATTCCTTTAAGTGAAACATTTTATTTGGGTTCCACTCAACTTAAAACTTGATAGGAACTCTTTTTTGTATGAGTTATATGCATATAATTATGCACAAATCTTCTATTATTCATGTATTTCTAAATTTTTTAGTTCACATAAAACCTATTGAATGCATGCATAGATTATACTTATATAAATATGGAACATGATACTTTATTATACTTTTTCATGTTGAAATGTATTACCTTAGATGTTTGATCATATTAGAAGTATTATACAGGGGATTATTATCTTAATGAATTCTTTCCTATATGAATGGTTAAGGTGATAATTGTTTATTGTTTTAAATAAATTTCTAAATTAAAGTATGAATGGAAAATATTGGAATATATGTGAAGTTATATGAGTTGAATTGTTCTTCCCCTTTAACCTTATAAATAATTTTATGGTCCATGATTGTTTGAATATAAATACTCTTGGATACAATATGTTTTGATTTCATTGAATGCTCTCTTATTTTATTATATCGTATTGGTTATGTCAATATAATTTCATAACACGGATTCAATTATAGGCTATCCATGAAAGTTATTTGATGAATATGCTATTGATCATAACTATATATGTATTCATTTAATCGAATAGTGGCCTTACGCTTATTAATTGAGATTTCTTAGCTGTGAGGTGATTAACAACCTTGGTTGGTAGCACTTAACAATTTATTGCAAAGTGTAGAGTTTAAATATGTTCTTCTTTGTGTTTTCCTTTATAAACTGTTATTTTCTGTTGTGTACTTAACATAAATATGCATGTGTTTAACTAATTTTTGGTTATAGTTTATGTTTTAATTTACTAAAATCATATTTTATTATGAGCTTATATCAATAAAGTAACTTGTACTCTTAACGGAGACTTGTTTAACCTACACGATAACATAGGTTGTGAGATTTATCATTTTTTAGTTAAACTGATAATAAAATCTTAACCACCTTGAAGAGAAATTGAAACCCACTAAGGAGTGTGACGTAGTTACCTAAGGTTAAGGACATATAAATTGTCTTATGTGTAAATATGAGTACCACATATGAACTTTGGGTCCTATACATGTATGTATACATCGATATGCCCTAAACCCAATAAAATACTTAAAATCAACCTAATTCCTCGTAACACCATTTCTAAGTAGTTACCTCTAGATAATTACCTTAGTTCACCTCCTTTGGTTTTGATTTTATGTGTGAGTTCATTGAATGATTATCGCTTATATCAACAAATAAGGTACTAGGTGTGGGATGCATCCAAAGACATATTCTAATATACAATTCTAATTTTTTTATTGGGTTTGTTTCAAAGATGACCATTAGGTCACATGTTTTATCCTCACTGAATCATGAGCATTAGGTGTGGTACTAAAACAATCTTAAGGATTAGTCTATTGGATTCACCTTATAAGATGCACACCTAAGTATGTGCTAGTCATTGGGTCCACGAAAATATTAATTCCATGAAGAATAGTGGGATACCTTGGTTTAAAAAAAACAATGACTAAGGATAAGGATGAGAGAAGAATAAGAAAAATAAAAATGAAAAATTCATTAAGACGAAAAGGGGAAAGGAAGGTAGGTATGAATGGTAAAAATCATTACGTAAAACCAAAAACAACATTTTTCCACCATGCTTTACAAAAAACTTAGTAAATCTATAAAATGAATGTTTTAACACCTAAACAAATCATTAATATTTTCATAATGACATTGCAAAAACCACACACAAACATGATACACTCTATATATAATCCTAAACCAAAAAGTAAATAAGATGGAGGTGCCATAAGTAGTTGAACTAGAGTAAATTAGTGACCAAAATATAAGAAACATTTTGCAAAATCCAAGCTCTTGGACCCACATGGATTGTTTCTAGGTGTCTTCACTCTACTATCCCATTAAAATGATATTCATATGCAAGTCCCATTAATTTTATCATAGTGTCATGGATCCTAAGAGATTAGTAATGATGTAGAGGAGATTTCCATCTCAACAACTAGACTATATAGTGGAATACACTATTATCCATAGGATGTAGATCAATATTTCAATAAAATTACCATACTTGATAATCACATAGAGTTCCATTAGGGTAATAATAAATAGGGAACATGAATATGTTGTGTACCCTTATAGACCATACCACATAACACTAAAGGTTATATGGATATTCAAAGGGCTAATTACTAAGGGCCTTAGCACCAAAAAATATGATGATAATGAAGGCATGAGATCAAAATATGTATAAGCACTCACTAAAACATTTTCAAACTTCATATATCCATTCAATTAATTAGGAACCTTATGGTTTGATATAAAAGTAAATAAATTTCATGGAGGATATATTAAAATTGGGAAGACTATATTTCCATAAAAAATTTCAAATTGTTTGAAACATGGTCAATATTAGCATGTAATATACATTTCTAGCACACTCTATGAGTACTACCAAGATAATCTACACAAGATAAAATAAGGTACATATGAATTATTTTATGGATTCATAAAATTATTTTTATCCATGTACTTTAGAAATGCCATCCCAAAGCATCAAGTATTGGTTCAATGGGATAAAAATAGCCCCATATCAGCACAAGTTAAAATTACATTATATGCCACACAATAATTGTATAGGGAGATAATACACTATATATATTAGGAAAGGATGATTAGGAACATTGTATCAGGATATATATTTTGGTATAGTCTATATAAAGTTTATGGAGGTGAATTTCATAATAGATGTTGATAATGTTTATATAAGAATGCTTCACCAAAAATTATGTATTTCTATGACCATTTCCATTTGAGGTCTCTGATGATCAAGCATACATTTTCATTATTGGATATAGTTTCTTTTTTAAAGATTGAATAATAACCCAAATTATGTGTGAGTTAAGTTTTAGCTTACAATATCGTGCAGAAATTTTACCTGCCACATCAAGAGTACCCATTATAGTTAAAATATAGGAGAGAAGATAAAACAATAGGTATCTCCAAGATCATCATGGATAAGCCCAACACTATGAATTATAACATGGTTATAAAATAATACCCCCACATAAGATAAAAATAGACTTAACCAAATCCAACATATTGAATCATGAATAAATGAGAGAATAAACCTAGTGATAGAATATCTATAAAAATAAAAACAACTCTAGACACTAAGGGAACTAGAAGAAATTTTGATACAATAAGAAAATAATAAAATACATTAAAATTCATAATAGATGTTTATAATTCTTATATAAAATACTTTACCAAAAATGATGTACTTCTTTGCCCATTACCATTTGAGGTCTCCAATGACCAGGTATACATTTTCATTGTTGGATACATGTCCTTATTGAAAAATTAAAGAATAACCTAAATTATGTGTGAGTTAATTTATAGCTTACAATATCATGTATCAAGTGCACCTACCACATTAGGAATACCCATTATAGTTAAAATACAAGAGACAACACAGAAAATAGGTATCTCCAAGATCATCATGGATAATCCAAACATTGTGACTATTAAGACAGTTATAAAATTAGACCCCCACATAAGACAAAGGGAGACTTAACAAAAACCAACATATAGAACCAAGAATAAATGGGGGAATAAACCTAATGATAGAATATCAATAAAAACAAAAACAACTCTAGGCACTAAAAGAACTATATGAAGTTGTGATAGAATAAGAAAATAATAAAATACATGAAGTTACAATTCTTATACAAATCAAGTTCTAAAAATATTATAAAATTAAAAAAGATAAAAAAAAAATATAAAAAAAAAAGATAAAGAACTATACCATAAAGTTGAAAAAAAAGTAGAGGAGGAAAAAGAAAAAGTAGAAAAATAAAGAAAAAAAGATAATAAAATAAGCAAAAGGAAGAATGAAAAAAAAAAATTTATAAAAATTAAGAAGAAAAGAAGAAAAATGAAGACAAAGATAATAAAATAAAGGAGGATGAGAGACAAAAAATAATTAAGAGGAGGAAAAGAAAAAGAAGGAAGATGAGAAGAAAATAAACTACTATAAGGAGGAGAACAAGAGAGAGCATGAAAAAAAATAAGGAAAATCAAGAAAATATTTAACAAGAACAAGAATTCTAGGAAGAAAAGGAGATAAAAGGAAAAGAGGCAAGGAGTCAATCTGCAAGCTTGGTAGATACATGAGATACTTTTAAGATACAAAAAAATATTTTTTAAGGTAAGATAGGCACTATTCTGAGTAGATCACTTGGCCTAGCACAAAAAATTTACTTTTATTATCATGGTGCCACCTAGCTTACTTTAGATCATTACAAGAGGATATATTATGGTACCTCTATAGAAACTCACAAAAATAAATAAATAACTATTTATGGAAAGAACAATCCAAGGTGAAATGATAGATCATATGACATGGTGTGTGAATCTAGAATAAGGCATAATAGGGTCTCTCATAGCTTTAACCACCAATACGCCATAATATGAATTTGATTCAACATGGCTGATAAAATATGAGTTAGAGGATACTGTGGAGACTTTCATTAGCCATAATATAATTAAATTTGTGAAATACCTCATAAAAGTATAATTTATAGAATATTATAAGGATCAAATTTTGGGTTTACTATTAGATAAAAATAAAATAAATATGACCAAATATAGATAACAAGTATAAAAACTATGAAAATTCATGGGAGAGGTAGACACCTACTTTGTATATTTGACGAGTTTTTTTTTTTGACCCACAAATATAGTAAATAATTGGAAGGTATGGAAAGGCATCTCAATATTTCCTATACCAACATTGATGTGAATATTATTCCTTGCAAAGTAGAATGGGATGATTTCATGAGTATTCAAAATGAATACAAGGAGAAATAATATCAGTGTATACTTAGTTTTGAGGATATGGAGGATGATTTAACCATAACTAATACCCAAATGGAGATTATCAAGGTTTAGATAGCCAATCATGATGCCTACCTCTGAATATTTGATATTTCACCATCCTAATAAATGTGATGACAATGACCAATTAAAACATTACATTAAAGTATAATATCTTGGACATGGAATCTGCACTATTGAAGTGGGAGGATTTCTCTAAGGTTATGACAAATAAATATGAGAAATATTTACATAAGGAGAGGTGATTCACACAGTAAGAAATGTTTTTTCAATAAATGTTGACATGAAGATACATGAATTGTAATGATGAAACCTACCAATATTATTCAAGTGTTTTCTCAAGGAATAAACAAAGGTACAAAAGTCAAGAAAATATTGGTAGGATTCTTCAACAACATATATGAGGCATAGTAAATAATTGCATACCTTTAAGGTCTACTATGACATTAGAGTACATCTCCAGGATGAGGAGACAGGTTTTCACCAACATATAAAAAATGGTATGGTTTGATCACTTGTGATAACAAAGGATAATATGTATAAATAAAACATGTTTTTCAATGACATGACAGTTGATTTTTAATTGGTATATAGTTTTTATTTATATTAAAACATTGTAATATGATAATATATAATAGAGGGAACTAAAAAAATTATGAATAGGGTGAGGTAATAGGTTATAGAGTATATCACTACTTGTAATTATTTAAAGAGGAGTGATAATAAAGTAAAGAGGGTAGAGGTATAGAGTAAACATATTTATAGAATTGTAAAGGTTATTTTTATTATATTGATATGAATAAATATAATTAGGTTAGAATATATGTGTATTATGTATTATGAATGAGCATGTCTACTTATTTTATTTTACGATTGTATATTATAATTAACTTCACACATTAATAACCTCTTCACTACATTAGCTCTAACTAAATCCAACTTGAATAGGATAACTATTTATAGCCAAAGATGTAGATTATATGTCAACGGTTATTAATATTATTCATATCTATGTTTTATTAAAATGATTCTTAGGTTTTTAAAAAAATATTTCAAATAAAAAATAGGGAATATCAAGTTAATATAGGTTGCATGTAGTTAATTCATATTTTTATATTATAAGGAATCCATAACAAAAACATAAACTAATTTTGATTTCTTAATATGATTGTTGAATCATTTTAATAGGAAGAAGGATTGGTTTTGATTATTTTAGACTTTTCTCATACAATGTAAAGTTTTATATGTATATGGGATAGGTATAAAGGTGTACTAGAGTTATATGTTCTATCCAAATGTAATTTTAGTGCACTAAAAACTAGTTATGTGGCAAGTGGATGACACGGTTATTAAAAATGTATTATAGTAGTTACATTATAATCCTGTAAACTCTAAGATATGGTATTATATATTTTTAAATGTTAATTTTTACCTAAATTCAAATTAAATGACATGTACATAAAAATATGGGTCTTATTTTTCCTTCTCTCACATCCACATGCTTTCAATGGGTATGACCCTCCTAATTTTATGTCATTCACCTATAATAATTCCCTAGTCTATTTCTCACCTTTATAAAATCATATGTAGACTATGTATAGATTATCCTATCCATTTTCCCACCTTATGAATTGATCCATTAGGCTTATAATATTCAATATTTATTAACTCATCCGATTTTGATGAAATTGCCCTATGCCAAATAATAATCACTTTTAAAATTTTATTCCTTATTACAGTTGTCCCATACATTTCAAATGGTGGTGGTATGAGGAAGTACCCAAAGAGTCCCATTTAAAAACACAATAGGTGTAATCCTATTCACATTCAACAAACACTTATTAATCCTTCTTAAACACATGCATATTCAAATGCAGTACCCTATTATTTATGATCAAGCCATAAATGGAGAAAGTCCTAGCCAAGTCTAAATCATTCTTCCTTATTTTATTAATCATTCTTCTTAATTTAATAATTAACATTTCTTCCTAAAAATAAATTAATTGATTTATTCAAATACTTTTTAAAAAGTCAATTATGCACCTTTTATTATATATTTTAATTATTTAATTCTTTAATTTACCAATTCAAACTTCCCCCACTTTTCTCTCCATCATTCCAACCAAATCCATGAAAACCTCCACTCCCTATGAATCCTCCACTAAGCTGTCAATCCATTTTGACTAAGTATACTAACCAACCACTCCTTTTTTCACGTGGTTGAAATATTCTCCATCCTCATGGATGAGGACTCCTTTTCAACCGTTGATCATTTGGAACCTTGTAAAATTCCAATTGATCCTCCACCATTGGATCATAATCCAGGATTCTATAAATAAGCTTTAGAATCCTCATTTTCAAGGGACGCAAATTTTGAGAAATCACATTCAAAATATAGAAAATTATAATTAAATCTTGCATCCAAAGTGAATCAAAGTCAACCTTTTTCATCCAAATGCTACCCATTTCACCTTTGGATTGGAAGAGTGAGCACTACATTTTGATAGAGCAAATCAGATCTGAATCACAATAGAGGATGCTTGTGTCTAAAGTGTGAAGGGTTTTGATTTTTGTTTCTTGTATTTTTTTCTCTAACATTAGTATAATTTAGCTTAGAATATACTTTTTATTTGTCTTTCCACAAGTACACACAAGTACACATAATAGAAAGAACCATATGTAGTTTAACTTCCCTCTATAAAGTATTTGATAAATAGTATTGATAATAAATTCAATAGGGAGTGGTTGGTGTTGGCTCAACCCACCTTATTTCTCTCTTTTTACACAAAAAAATAGCATTGAAAGTGGACCTAAGGTTTCAAATAAAAGTGAAAAAGTTAATAGTATTATGTGCACAATCAACACCTAAATATTACATACATAGATGGTTTACATGTAGGGATAGTGACCTAATTAGAAATAGATAATAATAAAACACTTGAAATAAACCACTAGGTGTGAAAAAAACATCAATCAGTATGACTAGAATCTTAAAAAAATCATTTAGGTACATCTAGACAATCGGATCCCTATTCAATTAACTAATTATCTCTAGGATCATTTATCTATTTGTGCAATTAGTCTTAGACATGGAAACAATAGTAAAATTCCAAGTATCTTAATTCTTGTATTACTTTCTATAAATATAAAGTGCAACTATCAAATCAAATTCTACCTTTTACATTCATATTTTTGTTTATTACATACACCACATAATCTATATTTGATCAAAGTTCTATCTTATTATATTCATTAATAAAATAAGGTAAAACATATTGGTGAACCTATTTACGTATTGATCACGTGAAACTCTAGGTATTCCCTTATAGATTCATCTCTATTTCTAGAGTTTCATATTTCTATATATAAATACAATATTTAGTACTAATTTATTATTTTTTCTCATTCATAATTTACACATGGCTATAATGGACGTACATAATATATACTTATTGACTCAAACTGTAATTGTAATCATTTCATTTGTTTTTGATTACTATGAAAAATTATTGACTTACACTGTGATTGTAATCATTTCATTTGTTTTCTATTACTATGAAAAATTGTAACTAAGTAATTTCATAATTTTTTTTCTCTACTAATAAGGACTAAATAAATAATGAACAAAATCTAGCCTTATTTCATTCCTATGGTTGCAATATTAAATCTAAGTTTCCTCCTATGAGTAAATTCTTTCTTTTTCTTCCACACTTGAATAAATGACTTTGTAAGATTATATAATTTGAAGTTATTCATAAAACAA